>VDFB02000015.1:129925435-129949943 GCA_007258455.2 Sequoia sempervirens | reverse complement strand
AAGATTAGAGCTGAAAGAAACATGTTGTCGAACGATGAATTGAAATGGTTGAATGAAGTAAAACACAAAAGCTTGGATATTTGGAGTGAATTTCCTTATTTCGAAAATGCAGAAATCATTGAGTTCATTTTGAACAGATTAAATGATGACATTCTAACTTTGGATAAACCCTATCATATCTCGAAAGAAGTGATCGACACTGTAATCAGGTTATGCAAGGTTGGGGAAGTATCGAGGAAGAAATCAATTCAAAATAAAGAAGTTGAAACCCTAACTGGAGTAACTGGAGACCAAAGGTCATTGATAATATCCACAATTAAGGATTCAGTGACAAGGTACATTGCGCATGGAATATCTTACAAAACCTTTTTTAGAAACAGAGAAGGTGCTACTTTGGTAGGTGCAGTTTATATTTCACACAAGATGATAATGGAAGATCAGGATTTTGATCTTTGTGGATTGCTGAAAGATCAACTGATGGAGAACATGCAATTGACAAAGGAGAAAGGTTACCCTTTTAGGTTTGGTACTTTGGTTATATGCCTTGTGATGTATTTTCTGAATTGTTTACCCTTGAACAACAATGTAGCATGGGAAGAGAGTGAACTAGTTTGCAAGCAGATTTACATATACTCTAACAATTTGGAAAACTATGATCAAGTATATGAAAGTTTCTTTAAGGGTTTGTTAAGAAAGTTTGGTTCAATTGGTGTTTCCATTCTGGTAAGAGGACTTGAAGTTGGTTCCTCTGGTGAGATGGAAAGAAAGAAGAGAAGAACAAAGGAAATGGTTGTATGTATTCCACTAGCATGCAAGACTCTTAAATTTGAAGGGAAGGGAAAAGAACAAGTGATTGTGGGCATACCAAATGAGAAATTTGTTGAGGAGTCTGAGGACACCCTTGGAAAAGAACTGGAAACAACTGAACCAGAACAAGAAAAGGAAATGGTAGAAGGAAGTGAAGAAGAAGGTGATCTAACCAAGGAATATCTAATGCAGCTTATTCGTGAGGAAGATGGAATGCAGAAGATTGCAAAAATATGGTCTATTAGACCTTCATATGAGCAGAGGACATGATCTTAAGTGTACTAAGTGCTCATTTTGTGCACAATCATATCAAATTGGAGAGTTTGCAGAATAAGTTGCCAGAAGAGATGATTGAATGTATCAAGGAAATCATTGACTCTGAATCTCAGAATAAGGAAGAAGAAGTGATTCTACACCTGAAGAAGTAGTACAAATTGTCACTTACCAAGTTGAAAAAGCACATGAATGAACTAAGACAATGCATAAAGCATTTATAACTATTGTCTTCAATGGCCTCATGCAATCAACAAGTACAAAGAGAAGCTGGAACAAATTGAAATAGAGTTGAACAATATTGGTCAAAACTTTGACATGTCTTAGGATGTTGATGGTTCAATCAAGAAAATAATTCAATAATTGCAGTTAGAGCATACAAATGTTCAGAACACCAAGAATAGGAATGTTGACACTTTTTGGAAAGTGAAGGACATAACCAAATGTAGGTTGGAACAATTGATTGAGATACTAAGGAAGGGAGAAGCATTGGAAGATGTCTTCACCATTCCGGAATCCCTCACCAAAATTATCAACCGGACATCTAAGAATAACAACATGATCATAATCACCAGGATTGCAGTGGATGCATGGAAGAAGTTTCTTCCAGAGTTGAAGGAGAAACACAAAATAATCTTCAATTAGCGACTATATTTCTTCAAGTTTTTGAATCAATTTTTAAAATGCTTAGCCACCAAAGGGGGAGAAAGAATTTTTTTGTCATTGATGTCAAAGGGGGGGAGAGAGCAGTGAAAAATGCCTTATCAAACTTAGGGGGAGTTTTGTTGAGTTTTGTCACCTATGGCGTTTTGAAGCTTTGAAGGTTCTGACACTTAGTCATTTTTCACTAAGTGTTGCCATCAATGCCAAAGGGGGAGATTGTTGGCATATGGCTTCTAGTCTTGTCATTGATGGCAATTGAAGTCATTGATCTGGTCCACATGTCAGCATTTCTTTATATAGGAAGGCAGAGTGAAGAACATGGTATCTGGTTGAAGCTTGAATCTGTCAAGTAGTTTGCATTACCAGGTTATCAGTTTTGGCTATGGATCTCAGGAAAGGTCATTGGGTATCTGAAATGTCTTACTCTTGAGTTTTGTGTTGTCGCATCAATTGGTGTACAAGTTAGGAGATCTGGTTATTCGATTTTCTATTTATTAGTATATGAAGGCCAACTAAGCGAATGTTGGATGTTGCAGATGTTCAAGATGGAATTGTTTAAAGTATTTTTGTGTTTGAATATTTTGTTTTGGGTCCTAACTATGCTATGGCTGACTTTGGCGGATGCGCATTAAAATTTATTCATGATTTGAGCCGACAGTTGGAAGATATTTTCTATTTCATTGAAGCTGACATATAGCGATTGAATTCTTGGTAGCAGATATATATATGAGATTGATTAATTCATTTTGGTGTGCATGTGTGAGAGTTCGATATGTGTTGATGTGTGTGTGAATATCAAAAGATCAATTGAGTGATTTTTATTTGTGCAGAAGAGGATTTTTGTGAAGCGAATTAAGGCAGAGCAAAGCAAAGTGCAGAATCAGACAGAAGGTCCAGAATCTGATCTATGAGCCTAACTAGAATTGTAATCAGGCATTTGTAGATGTTATCATCTCAATTCAATCCTTTAGTGTAATCCAAATCTCTTATAAGACAGTAAGCCCTCCATATTTTGAGCAGTGTGCCTGAATGCAAGTGCATTCCCATTTTGTAAAACACTATATTTGAGTATTCAAATTATGGATTGACCTCCACCGTGGTTTTTCCCCTAACAGGGTTTCCACGTAAAAATCCTTGTGTTATGGTGTTGTGGCTTATTGTTTCATGTTCATGCATCTTTCTTTTGATTGAATGTTTTAAGCACCTGAAAGGACAAATTAATAATGTTTAAAATTTCTCAACACTGATTCCCCCCCTCCCCCCCTCTCTTAGTGTTGCTTGAGTCCAACAAAACCTTCCATCCTTAGTTGATCAATTTCTTCATACTATTGGAACCTGTATTTTTTACTTACATTTACTTTGCATTGGTCAAGTAGTGTTACTGGGTTCACTCATGCATATTCATGTGTCATATGTATATTTTACTATCAGATTATTGCATTTGTTTGTCATTTGATCATTATTTGAGTAGTATCATTAAGGGAACTTGTGAATATTTTTGTCTTCTTGATCTTGATCTTCATTTTAATTTCAAAGGAGGTTCTTTAGTTTCAACACTATAGTAATCATATTTCCATAGTTTTTTGTAGCTTATTCATGCTTCAATGGTGTTCTTCATGTTTCTACTCTTTTTGGGACATTGATTTTTAGGCTTCTTAGTCCTTCATTTGTATTTCTCTCTTTTGGAGAGGATTTTTTCCCATGAGGATTTATCCTTTCCTTTAATTATGAGAGATAGTTTTCAATTGTACTGCATGGATACTTTAGAAGGCCTAGTTTTTTTGGACCCATCCTTTTCATTTTATATATTCATCATTTAGAGGTTTTAGGTTCTCCCTAAGTTGTGCTTAAGGGGGGTGTTAGAGTAAAAAGATATTTACTTAATTATTGTTTCAGTTCATAGGATATGGACACATGTTATGATCTCCTTTTATCCTCACCTAGGGTTTCTCTATGGTTTTTTTTTCCCTTTTATAAGGATTTTTTATTGTAATTCATTATTTTAATGGCCATTATTGATCATTTATGTTTCGGATCAGTAGATCTTGGCCTCCATAACTTTGTTTTTTTCTTTATGTGGCAAGTGTTTGATTGTGAGTGATACTTGGAAGTTGTAGGTTTGAGGAATCAACTCCAAAATACTACACCTTGAAACTCATACTTAATTATTGCAAGTAGGTTGTCAATCTTATCAAATTTCTTAGTTATTCTACAAAATCAAGAAAATTCTATAATAAACACACACAATCCATTATGATCATTAAATATTTTTAATTTTGAGTTTCTTGGTGTCAAAAGTCTACTATAAATTAGAAATTGAGCCCACAAATTCAAAATAGTAGCTAAGACTAAAGATTTGCTTGATTTCCTTAGTGAAATTTTATAGTTGGATCCCAAGTAGGGTCAAGTTTCAAGCAAGAACTAGAACTTGGAACTAAACTCCTTGAGGCTAGTATTAAAATCTAAGCTTTTCGTTGTTAAGAATAAATCCATGCCTTAGTCATAGGGTAAATGAACTAGATAGGAACTGGAACTTAGAATATACTATGATAACTAGTTAGAGAAAGTTCAGGTTGTGAACTAGAATCAAGACTTGGAGTCTACATCATGATTTTTTAAGTGTGGTGAGTTGCAAGTCATGGGTTGGATCATGGACTGGAAACATAATGTTTACGGCTGGTATCTGTCATACCTTACAAGACAATTAAAGTTGTTTCATCCATTGATTGGCAAATTGAAAAAAATGGGGGAGTAGTTTTTTCCTATTTGAACAGAGGCAAGCTGACTTCCATAATCCACAGTGAAGATTGTTCAACAGCAGATGCAAGAGGATGAAAACCACATTTGCACCACTGAATTTTTGTAGTATTTCATTCGCCGCTGATCCAATGCCTGAAATACTAAAAACTTGTAGTAAACGTGTTTTTTTTCATTACCTCTGTAGTTGTTGTTAGTTTTAGACCAGAAATGTAAATAAGTAGAAATACAACACACTAAATAAATAACACAACGAATTACCTTGGAAAAACCCTCCTCCTCGGGGGAGAAAAACCCAACAAAATATATCTCTTATATATTGAAAGAATAAGAGCAGAAATCTACTTACAATTCAGGCCCTACACAAGGCCGAATTTAATACAATGAATAATAACACCTCTCCTTGATGCAAAGATACAAATAAATATGCGTCCCCTTGAAATTTGATCTACTACTGCAAAATGGTGGTCTGTTGCTTGAAGTGCGAACTTTTTTTTAGAAAATGTGAATTGATGTTGAAATGAGATATATTCACCTTGCTTATATACAAGTCTAGGTGACCTCCTCTCTAGGTTGGCCCTAGAAAATATAATATTATTTGAAAACCAAGAGGCCGACGTACCTTGGAGATTTATTATTTTATTTTATTTTGGAGAAAATATCTCCCGCCGCTATAAACATTAACACTCCCTCTTAGCTAGGGAGGTATTTTTCAAATATCCTTGTCATGGAGTCTCTCAACATGATGCTCACAATGGCTACACCCATTTGTGGAAAACCACATCTCAGTCTCAAAGATGTACAGGATTTCATCGCGGAGTCTCTCACATGATGTTGTCATGGAGTCTCTCAACATGACGTTCACCATGGCTACTGTGGAAATAAACATATGTACAAGTGCTCATCACAGAGTCTCTCAACGTGATGTCTTCATGGAGTCTCTCAACATGACATCCACTATGGCTACTCCCATGTGTGGAGAGAATCACAAGTACAAGGGTTCATCATGGAGTCTCTCAACATGACGTCCACCATGGCTTCTCCCATGTGTGGAAAGAACCACATCTCTGTCTCAGATATGTATGAGGGCTTTCACCTCATATTTCTCTGTCTTAGAGAAATATGCATTATAGCAAAGCTCACTGATGTTGAGTCTCCCTCTTAGCAAGGGTGACATTCTCCACTACCCCAAGCTTGTCTCGAAAATATGAAAACTTCACTTTGGAAAGAGGCTTGGTGAGAATATCAACCATCTGATCATTAGTGCAAATGTACTTGAGTTGAATTGCTTTCCTCAACACCATGTCTTTGATGTAATGATACTTGATCTCCACATGCTTTATTCTATCATGGAATACAAGATTTACTGAGAGCTTCACACAACTTTGATTATCACAATGAATCACAGTCGGCTCCAATGTTTGACCAAACAATCTTGTAAGGAGCTTTCGAAGCCACACTACTTCTCGAGCTGCCACACATGCTGCAATATATTCAGCCTATGCAATGCTTAGTGCCACAAAAGTTTGCTTCCTGTTACACCAAGAAATCATGGCAAACCCCAAACTGAAGCAACATCCAAAGGTGCTCTTCCTATCAGTTACACTCCCGGCCCAATCAGAATCAGAATAGCCTTGTAACTTTAGATCTTCACAGGAAGTATATCTCAAGCCATATCTCGCAATGCCACGCAAGTATCTCAAAATATGCGTTAGTGAAACTAGATGTATTTGTCTTGGCTCACACATGAATTAGCTGAGAGTACTCACCGCATAACAAACGTCTGGTCTAGTGTTGACTAGATACATCAATGATCCAATCAATTGTCTATACATGGTGGGATCTACCAAATTTGAATCAGCTGCAAAGTCACTCAACTTCTTTAGATTTGTCTCCATAGGTGTAGACATGGACTTGCAGTCTATCATTCCAAATCTCTTCAAGATGTCTATAGTGTATTTTCCTTGACTTAGAATAATCTCATCAGGTCTTTGCCACACTTCCAGTCCTAGGAAGTAATGCATAAGACCAAGATCCTTCATCTCAAACTCAGAGGCTAACTCTTTCTTGCATTTGATAATGAGATACTTTGCTCTAGGGAGAAATAAATCAACATAAAGAACCAATATCAAAGCCTCACCATCAACTATCTTGAAGTAAAGATTGGAATCTGCATCATTCTTAGAGAATCCCAAGCTCATCAAGTATCTATCAATCCTTTCATACCATGCATGAGGTGCTTGCTTGAGGTCGAACAATGCCTTCTTCAATCTACATACATGAGACTCCTTCCCATGAATCTCAAAACCATCTGGCTACTCAATGTACACTTCTTCTTCAATCACACCATTAAGAAATGTAGTCTTTACATCCATTTGATGTAACTTCTAGCCTTTAGCAGATGCAATAGCAATAATTGTCCTAATAGAAGTGTATCGAGCAACAGGAGCAAATGTCTCCTCATAATCTATTCCCTACTTTTGAGAGAATCCTCATGCCACAAATCTTGCCTTGTGTTTCTCAATGCTGCCATCAGTTGCATGCTTGATTTTGTAGAGCCATTTGGAAGACGCTATTGATTTCCCTTTAGGTCTCGGAACAACATCCCATACATCATTCTTAATGATGGACTGATACTCTTCTATCATTGCATCTTTCCATACTTGTTGGTTGGATGCCTCCTCAAAATTGGAAGGCTCAAAATCAATGATGTGACTCATCAATGCCACATAACCTGGAAACTTTTGTGGTCTCTTGCTTTCCCTAAAGGTGCCTCAAGGAGCTACATACTTTTCTGCCTCTTGCATAGTTTGACGAGCCCATAGAGGCCTCTTCTGCCCTACGACAATGTCTCTAGGCCCATCAATTGGTTCTATAGGATCAATTGGATCAATAGTCTCGGTTGGTTCATTGGACTCAATGTCAGGAGTATGATCAGGGGATATGTCCATATCCTAAGAAGTCTCCTGCTCTTCACTGGCTATCTCCATGTAAGACCCTTTAGATCTTTTGAAGGCTACTTCCTCTTCGAAGGAGACATCCTTGCTGATCTCAATCTATTTTTGCCCTGGAATATAAATTTTGTAGGCTTTTGAAGACTCACTGTATCCCACAAATATACCTTTCTTGCCTAAAGGTTCTAGCTTAAATCTTTTATCCTTGGGCACATGAATGTAAATAGGACAACCAAAAATTCTTAAATGACTAACCTCAGGTTTCACACTTGTGAAGGCCTCTTCAAGAGCCATATTTCTCAATATTCGATGAGGGCTTCTATTCTTAACATACATGGCGGTTCTGGAAGCTTCTTCCCATAGGAAGGTCTGTAAATCTTGATCATGAATCATAGCCTTGGCTGCCTCTACTATGGATTTCTTCTTTCTTTCAGCAACTCCATTTTGTTGAGGGTTGTACGGAACACAAAACTCCTTCTTGATCCCTGTCTCAATGTAGAAATTACGGAAACCTCCAAAAGTGTATTCTCCTCTATTGTTTGATCTCAGAACTTTAATCCTTTTCCTGGACATTTTTTCAACTTGAGCCTTGAATTCTTTGAATCTATCAAGTACTTCTTTAGACTTCTTAGATTTCAAGAAGTAAATCCAAGTCTTTCGAGAATAATCATCAATGAAAATCACATAGCCAAAATCCACTCAAGGACACCACAGGCATTGGTCCACATAGATCAGAATGAACAAGATCTAAAATTCCCTTTGATCTACTGTCACTACTATGGAAGGGACTCTTGATATTCTTACCAAGTGCACATCCTCTGCAAATGCCATCATGCTCTAGACCAAGCTTAGGAAGACCAGTAGCCATCTTCTCCATGGATGGAAGGGCTCTAAAGTGTAAGTGAGCAAGTTTCTTGTTCTATAGCTCACTCAAACTAATAGAGTTGAGCAATAAAGCTTGAACTGGACAAATTGATAATCTGTATAGGCTCTCCTGTTGAACACCAATTACACAAGCTGATTTTATACTAGAGTTCTTAGGCCAAGCAAGAACTTTCCTTTCAGAAAAAGCAACCTTGTATCCTTTGTCCTCCAAAGCTGAAATGGAGATAAGATTTCTTTTGATCCCTGGTACAAACAAAACATCACTCAAATGAAGAGGGATACTTGAATCTAGCTAGAAAGAAGTGGCCCCAGCTCCCTTTATGGAATAACAAGCATCATCTCCAATTATCACTTGCAAGTTAGTTTCTTTCTCTACCAAGTTTGTAAGATGCTCTTGATATCTTGTAATATGTCGTGAAGCACCACTATCAATACAAAAAGTGTCACTGTCGATTGGAACATTGCTTGAAAGAGCGGAGATGAATAGAAATACCTCTAAGTCATCTCTAGATTCCTTTTGAGGTGACACATCATCAACATCTGTAGTAGAAGCATGCTGCTTAGGTTTTGATATGCAATCTCAAGCATAGTGACCATACTTCTCACACCTGAAACATTGAATGTGAGAGAGATCCTTCTTCTTCTTCGGTTTTGGAACAAAATTTGATTTTTTGTCTCTATTCCTCTTGAAATTGCCTCTTTTCCTTTCTCTTCCTTTTCTTCTGGAAGCATGTGCAGCAAGGACATGACTTTCTTCATTATGAGAATTTCGCCCATTTCCTCTTGCTGCCAACCTGGACTCTTCTTGAATGCAATCAGCTCGAAGGTGATCAAACTTGGGCAACTTATATCTCCCACTGATGCTTTGAATAAAGGGCTCCCAAGATTGAGGAAGACCATTCAGTGCCAACATAACCAAATCTCTATCTTCAACTATGTCTCCAATAGCACATAGTTGATCTCTTAAATCAGAAATTTTCATGAAGAAGGAGATGACTAAATCTCCTTTAGCCATTTTTATATGATGAAGTTGTTGTCTCAAAGCAAGGGCTCTGCTGGTATTGTTGATGTCATACAATCCTTGAAGAGCCTCAAACATATCTTTGGCTATCTTCATCTTGGAGATAATCGGAACTAAATGATCCTTAACGAAGTCTATAATGATCTTTCTAGCCTTCGTGCCATTTTTCTTCCATTGAATTTTCTCAGCATCATTGGATGGCTCGGGCACATCATTTTCCACGAAATCTAGAAGATCATTTTCTTCTAAGGCAATAAGAACTCTGAATTTCCAAGAGGTGAAATTTGATGCTCCATCAAGCCTATCTTTGACCTTGACTCTGTTCACCATCTTCGATTCTTTGATAGATTTCCTTAGATAAAGAGATGTCTTGACTGCTTAAACAAATCTGATCGGATCTTTGCTTAAACCTAGCTTTGATACCATGTTAGTTTTAGACCAGAAATGTAAATAAGCATAAATACAACACACTAAACAAAGAACACAGCAAATTACCCTGGGAAAACCCTCCTTCTCGAGGGAGAAAAACCCAACAAAATATATCTCTTATATATTGAAAGAATAAGAGCAGAAATCTGCTTACAATTCAGGCCCTACACAAGGCCGAATTTAATACAATGAATAATAACACCTCTCCTTGATGCAAAGATACAAATAAATATGCTTCCCCTTGAAATCTAATATGTTTCTACAAAATGGCGATCTACTGCTTGAAGTGCGAACTTCTTAGAAAATGCGAATTGAAATGAGAATGAATTGATGTTGAAATGAGAGATCTTCACCTTGCTTATATACAACTCTAGGCGACCTCCTCTCTAGGTCGGCCCTAGAAAATATAATATTATTTGAAAACCAAGAGGCGGACCTGCCTTGGAGATTTATTATTTAATTTTATTTTGGAGAAAATATCTCCCGCCACTATAAACATTAACAGTTGCAACTGCCTTGGTAGACATGTATGCAAAATGTGGAAGCATAGACAAGGCACGTGAAGTGTTTGACAAGATGCCTCAAATAGATGTCATCTCGTGGACAGCAATGGTTGCAAGATATGTACAAAATGGATTTGTTGAAAAGGCTTTAGAAATTTCCAAGCAAATGTAGTTGTCAGGTATAAAGCCGAATTTCGCAACCTTTTCTGGCATCCTCCCTGCCCATGCCAATTTTGGAGCTTTGGAACAGGGCATAGACATCCATGATATTATGGTCGCAACTGCCCTAATAGACATGCATGCAAAAAGTGGAAGCATTAACAAAGCACGTGAATTGTTTGGTAGAATACCTGAAAAAAATGTCATCTCATGGACTGCAATGATTGCAGTATATGTACAAAATGGATTTGTTGAAAAGGCTTTATAAACTTTCAAGCAAATGTAATTGGCAAGTGTAAAACCAAATTCCACAACCTTCGCCAATATCCTCCCTACTTGTGCCAACATGGAGCTTCGGAACAGGGTATGGAAATCCGTCAAAGTATCATGGAAGGAGAATTTTTTCATATACTTTAGTTGGAAATGCTCTGGTAGACATGTATGCAAAATGTGGAAGCATAGAAACGGCATGTGAACTATTTGACAGAATATCATGTGAGATGGCATAAGATATTTACCCAAACAATTATACCAAACTTCACCAAGCCATTAAAACAATAGGTACAAAAGTGTATATTTGTATAGGCTCCAGAGATCCAAGAGGGTAATAAGAATGCAAAACATGGTACTTGAGAACGACAGCCTTATTTTCAGCTGTAAGCCCCTATAGTGTATCTAGAGGAAGAGCTGAAAATGCATCATCTGTAGGGGCGAAAAAGGTAATGTGGTTCCCAATCCACCATCCTCATATACACCTCTTGCTGTCTTTCCACCCATGGCTCCACCCCATTCAAATTCTTCATACGGTGGAGTAATAGGGGAACCGAGTCCCATATCTCCTTCAAAAGGGCAAACAAGCGGCAGTACCCTGAGCATTTTAGCTGCAGATCACATTATTTTAGTTTCCCAATGTATTTGTCTCATCTACATTGTCTATCCATTTTTGCATTGAATTTGTGAAAAAAGCATTTTTTAGGGATAAAATTGGATGATTTAATGTCAGCTATATGCAATTTACATAGCTGCATTTCAGTTGTACTTTTAAGTATCAGTTCCTTTTCAAATTTTAAAATAAGGGCATTCTATGCCAGTATGAAAGAGCAAGGAAAATAATTGGTCATCAATTTAGCCAATTTCTGGAGAGACGGTAACTATCAATTCTGAATACGTATCTTCTCCTATTTATATATCCATTTGAATGGTAACAATGATTTTAATTTTTCGGATGACTGGTTGGTTCACAGTTGGACTCGTTAAGGCAAATGCATGCTTCTTTGCTGTCAGAATTATTTCTCTCTCCTATGGTTCAAGATCCTCCAGTCTGAAAAACCTGATTGTTAAATGTATGTTATATGTACCTGTATTGTATAAATGGTTCAACCAAGGAGGACATTCTTTCAATTTAGTTAAATTGTATTACAATTGGAATTAATAATCAAGTCATCTTGCTCAATTTCTATAACAAGGCAATAATTTCTTTTTCACAATATTATTTCTTTCTCATTTTTTGCAGGTTATATTTTCTAAGCATCAGAAAGGAAGACACGGAATCAACAATGGAATATCCTTTGTCTTTAAAAAGTAAAAAGTGATTCTGTACTTGTGATATCTCGCAATTTTTTAAATTCTTCTGCAAATGCTTCAACTATTTTCTCCTTCAGTGTTAATCATGTGTGGTAGTCATATTGGGATGCTTCCGGTTACAAGCCTTTTAGAACCTCCAAGCAAAGGAAGCTTTCACTTGAGGTTTGGCAAGCCTGTCTCAAGGATTTCATACTTATATCTTATGCCATCTTCCAACTGTAATTATGGATTTCCTTATCAATTTCCCTTTCAAGTATTGGATTTATAAGGATAGACAGTTCAAAATACATTAATCTTCAATCTGAATGTGTGAACGTGTGTGTGTGAAATAGACTTTAAAGTTTGCGTGTGTGTTGGATACAGACTTTAAAGTTTTTTTGTGTGTGTGATATAGACTTTAAAGTTTTTTGTGGAGAATTTGCATCGATAGTATTATAATTATTAATCACCTTGTGTTTTCATTCAAATTTGGCTTCTACATGCAGTAAGCTATTAGATGAGTAGATAGTGGTTAAATAAAAGCTTTTGGGAAAATCTATTTAGAAGATATATTCCTCTACAAGGAAAAGGTGATGGCCCTGCTGAGATTATAACACACTCAAAACAAGGATATGTGATAGCAATGGAATACACCCAAAAGGTATGCATCTCTGCACCTTTATAGAGATCATGTGATTACCTGTGATAAACAGGTTTCATTATTTAAGATGACAGTCAAACCACCTGAGCAGATGCCACATCAAAGAGACAGTGCACAGCTTGGTATACATAGTCCATTTTTTGCTAGGCATACCTTGAGTAACAGCAATGTTTACAAATAGTGATTTGACAACCAACAATTACATCTGACGATCACAACATTACTGAGGCTGCAAACACCCAACTTTCATCATTTGGGATCAAATAAAGAATCTATTAGGGAGCAGACTCATAACAACTTTATTGTGAGCAGTCCTTGGCCTTTAGACAAAGTATCATTAGTATCCGAAGACCGCAATTATTATCCTACTGATAGATTGAAGCAAGATAGTAGTTTGAAGGAAGTACATCTTGACTGACATTTGTGGGATCTCCATGTTAATGGTTTTATATTATCTCCAATAGTTTAGATGACAAGCCAATTTTCAAGTTTTAATTGTCAAAACTTTGGCAAGAGTTTTGGGGAGAAGACAGTCATATTGACTATGACAGGGTGTGAAACTTGGAGACTAAGCCAATATCTGAAATGTTTCTCCTCATTTATCTGTTACCAATTTCTTAAAGGCACATCATATATGAAAGAAAATGCATCACATTCTTTGCAATTTTACATTTTGTAAGAGTCTTATCATGGGAGTGTTTTTAAAAG
This sequence comes from Sequoia sempervirens, assembly GCA_007258455.2. Lineage (NCBI taxonomy): Eukaryota > Viridiplantae > Streptophyta > Pinopsida > Cupressales > Cupressaceae > Sequoia > Sequoia sempervirens. The sequence continues at coordinate 129,936,560 of VDFB02000015.1, read as the reverse complement.
GAATCTGTAGCCTGCAATTTCCTGTCCTTAGCATGCAGAACTGCAGTTACAGATTTAGGCATCAGACTGGTAAGGTAGTTTTAAGAACCTTCTGTGGGTATAATGCAAAAATTTTAGGGAAGAATCTAAGCCACCTGCAGAAATCGTTTGGAGTTGACTCTCCCTCTCAGCAGCAATATGTTGGAGTACAGTCAAAGTAAAACAATGTTGGTAGCATGGTGAGAGGAGAATAGAAAAGGATGAATTTCACAGTACAAAGTTAGAGGAGAATGAAGTATTGAGAATTGGACACAGCTGTCCTAGAAGTAGTCTGAAGACTAGTTCAGACATATTGAAAGCATATTGGATCCAATAACCAGTAAGGCAAATGAACTTGAAGAAAAAGGGCGGTTATTATGTAAATACATTAGCATCAGTATTTTCTAAGGGAGCATGATGGTGCCTATCTTCAAATGAGATGGACCAAGTTGAAGAAAGAGATTGTGTTGCTATGACAGAACAAGGTAATAATGCTACATAAATCACCTATGAAGATTACATTGAACTTCCATTGGAGGATACAATTGTTGTTTCTGAGGTTTTTTTAATGAATATAGATGATCATATTGTTTCTTTGAATAGTGAAAGGGGTGTTGATGAGACTCAAGTTTTATAAGGTTCAGAGATAGATGGAATAAAGGGATCAGAAACTGATCCTTGTTCACCTGAATACCTATAGAATAACCCATAACATCCACAGATGTTACTACTCAAGAAGCAATAACCACTCACGTTGTGACTAAAGAAGCCACAATGGATATTTCTGAAGGTATGAGCATGGATTCTAGAAGAGAAGAGATTAATGTAGTCTCAGAGTATGTTGATGTGACAACCAAAGAAGATCGGAGATGTAATGGACCTGCGGTAGAAGACCTAAATGGCAAGTCTATCCAGAATGTGGATCGGAACAGCACTGAATGGCAGATAATGATGGACATGTCAAGATAAGTCTCAAGGGCAGCAAGGAAGTGACAATGCAAAGATGAGAGACATGGAAGACAGTGATTTCGCTTTCAAAGGGCAATGAAAACTATGGATCGAGATGGCAGGCTTGTTAGTGATAAAGAAGTACCGAGCAAATTATATATATGCTTCTGATTGTTGTTTTACATTTTGTCATATGGTATTTGGTCTGTTGTTTCCTAAAACATTTGCAGATTGTTATTTAATAGTTTCTTTGATTTCGTTGTCAAACACCATGACTGTTTGACCCCTTGCCAAGGGTAGATTATGTTTCAACCCAGTAGTAAACATGTTTTTTTCATCACCTCGCCATTTGCCAGATGTTGTAGTTGCAACTGCCCTAGTAGACATGTATGTAAAATGTGGAAGCATAGACAAGGCATGTGAAGTGTTTGACAAGATTCCTCAAACAAATGTCATCTCGTGGACTGCACTGGTTGCAGGATATGCACAAGATGGATTTGTTGAAAAGGCTTTAGAAAATTCCAACAAGTATGACTGCAGAAATCGAATTTTGAAAAGAATTAGGGAGTTTAAATGTTTGAAAAATGCCTCAAACAAATATTGCATCATGACCTACCATAATTGCACAATATGAATTTGTTAAAAAAAAATCAACAAACTTCTAAGAAAATGCAATTTGCAGGTGTAAAGCCAAATCTCATAAATTTTGTCAGCATTCTACCTGGTGTGCAAAAATGAGAGCTTTGGAACAGGGTATGGAAATTTATGGAAAAAAGGTAAGTATATTTTTTTTACAGCTGGACATTACCCTCTCCCCATTTCTTTTTTTTGTCATGGTACGCATCAGCTCAAATAGTCTAATTTTAGGAAGTCATTGCATGAGAGATTTTTGTCATCTGTTAGTGTGTTGTGTGTTTTGAAAAAATGCTGCCTCTTTATTTGAACTCTTGTTGGATGGCGTTGCTGACGACATAACATTTGACAGTTAAATGAATCAAAGTTGCCAAACATTTAAACTACATATCACTTCTCCAAAATAGCAATACCAAACAAAATGGACCCATGCATATAGATATTTATGATAGAGGAGCTTAATTATTTTCCTAATTCAAAGATAATGTTTCAATTGTGTTTGGATCCTTGTAAATGGATACATATCACTTCTCCAATGACACCATTATTGTACAAATGTACCCACAAAATTAGAATTTTTTTCAAATTGACCTTTCACACCTTTTTGGTGTACCCATTGCACACCAAGGTGCAATTGCTAGTTAAGGGTTTATTTTGACAAAGTTTTTCAAGTAGGAATCAGATTAGGGTAAGAACTTGGAACCAAGAGGTCTTCAATTCAAACCTTGACATCAAGATGATGATCAAAATGACACAAAAGTTATTGTATTAAAACCTAAACCATATCGAAACCTTAATTACCCCTAAATAAACCTATAACAATATTATTAAATAATTAAACAAAAATGAAAGAAAATCCTAATACAAATGGGAAAATACAATGGTTAGATGAGAAAAAATATAAGACAGGAAATTAAACAAAGAGTGATTAAGGGAATGGGGGAAATTTTAACAAAGAAAAAAAATGATTTGTAAACCTACCTAGTGAAAATCGGTGAGACTAGAATATAGGGGAAGGATAAGTTCCATGAATCCTAGGATGCCCCAAGTAAAAAATCCATAAGAATCTTAAACAATGAACTTTAAATTTACTCTAAACGCAGAAAAATTAAATCTAGAACACTAGGAAGAAAAAAAAAAAATTTATTGAATGCAAAAATGAGAAGGGAGGGAAAGAAATGAATATAATTGTTCAACCCCACTTAACTCACATGGTCTACCATTAATGACTTAAATGAAGTAGATTTTAGGTCATTAAAGTTACTTTAGATCAGAACCATGGTCAAATTCCCACGTTGTCTTTGGATCTGAATCTAACAAAAACGCAAAATACAAAAAGTGAGGTATGTGAGGCTGAGGAAGGAATTTGGAACTTTGGGATTGTTTCATGTTTGGTGTTTTTCTAAGAACTAACTACCTAAGATGTGAACAAAGACCTAAAAAAGCCTAAAATTGCTCTAAAACCCCATGGAAAAAATGTTACACTAAGAAATATGAAACAATGATCCTAAATAGATTGAAACCCACACTTAAAACACAAATGAAAAAAAGTCAAAAATAAATGCAGCATGAGATCCCCAACGCTAAGAAAAAATATGGGGCTTTGTGCCATAACATCTCCCTCTCTCTATATCTTTATATTTTTCTCTCCTCTGTTTCTCTCTTACCCTCTCCTCTTTATCTCTCAATACTTGGCCCCTCCCTCATATCTCTCTCCACACATTCACCTTCTATCTCTTTCATCTCTCCTCATTCTTTTTATCTCTCATCCCTAATTTCATCTCTCCCCACCCTCTAATGCAAATCCCTCTATTTGTCTCCAATATACATATATTCTCATCTCTCCCTCCTCCTCTACTCCTTTATCGCTGATTCTCTTCCCTGTCAACCTTATAGACATCAGTTCCAATATTTTTAACCAAACTTTTTATATTTTAACTCAGAGCAACCAAACCAATAAAAAAATTCCAGCTTACTTTTTGAATTTCAAATGGGAATTCGTAACTTTTTACTTAAACACTAATGAATCTTATTTTTAGTTAATAATATTTTTAAAAGTAAGCATTTACTGTTACAAATATGAAACTTTTTATATGATAAATTATAAATTTTAAAAAATTAGATTTATAACACCACAATATCTAGTGTTTAACTAATTTTCATAATTTTTGTTACATACTTTTATTTTGATTAATTTTTGAAGTGAATTCATTATAATTTAGATACAATTTTATATCATGCAACATCAATTTTTTATATTTATCCAAATTAAAAAAAATTCTAAAATAAGGATATCAATACCTAGTACATAGATATTTTTTGGAATTTTTTTGCTATTTTTTCTTTTTTGGCATGTGTGAAATAGAGACCTTGATGTTTAGTGAAAAATTTATGTTCATTAGAAAATATAATAAAAAATGAAATATATTTTAAAACTACTCTTTTGAAAACATTATACTAAGGGAAGTAAAGGAAAATATGAATTTCAAACGACTCTACCTGACTTTTCAGCATTTTGATAGGTATGGAGGAGACTCCATTAAGCGTTTGATTTAAGATTAGGGGGGTTATTTCCAAAGGGGTTCAAAGATAGTTTTATTTTATAGGCTATATATGTACATGTGTGAATATATGTATATTTTATTTATATGTGTGTCATTTGACATACATTTCACATGTTATTTCATGTCCACTTCTAGACATATTTGAGTACATTTCATGAGTTTTATATGATCATTTGTATTTATTTATATGAGCTACTTTAATATATTTTTGTAGATACATTTTCGTACATATTTTAAATTCTAGACTAGCTCTAGATATATCTAGCATTTCATGTGGAATTTAATATAGTTGATTAAATGCACTCATGTACATTATGTTCATTATGATGATTAAATGCACACACACACACACATACATTAGACATTTTCAAGTATTTACCATAAATTATTGTCTAATCAAATTACAATAGTTATATCCCATTCTTGAATGAAGTTTAGATGTCTTAAAATGATTAACTTTCAAAGTTCAATAAAATCACATGGTTAGGTGGCAATTTAATACATTCCTTATAGTTTATCATATCCGCTACAAGGGTCCTAGTTTTAATCCATATTTTCAATTAGAAAATTTTCATCACCAAACAAAAAATCATATACCATATGCCACTGAATGCAAACTTTCGAGGTAGTCTTTCATTACCCAGGGTGTCCTTGGTAACTCCAACCTAAAGAGCTCTAATACAGCTGTTTGAGGCAAGATTCATCCCCTGAGATGCACACAATAGCCTACAAAACCACGGCATTGAAGAATCTGGCCCCAAAAGCTGGAACCTGTGAACCCTGGGCTGGGAGCAAACCCTACGTGCCTGCCTTTCAACTCCACTACCTCCTGTGCCCAACTTCAGGTATTCTATGGCTTAGGGATTGAACGTACATTTTGACGAGGGAGTAACAATAACTTCCATAAATTATAATTGAATCTAGAAAAACTGTCATCAATAATAATGATTTATCAATATTGGATAAATGAAAGTCATCCTTAAACGATGACTTATTAAGATCCCTAAAATCTATATAATCCTTTTGCACACACTTAGATTAATCCAACTCTAATGCAATTAACAACTTGGAAATTTATTGACCTCACATCAACCTCACACATAGATGGTCAAATAAGAACTTAAAAACAATATATATATATATCAAAGACAAAATTTGTATAAGATAAAATTGGAACAATATAAAATGTGATTTATAAGTTCATTGAAGTTCATACATCAAAGACACATATAACATATTGATGTTTAATACAACTATAACATGAAACATATATTCATAAATACAATTAGTGTGTCTACTTTTAGTTCAAGACCACAAATTGATATAACATAATTCATATGATGATTTTTTTATAGTGACAATCATGGTGGATCGACTTGATAGGAACCTACAAAAATAATTAATGTATGTAAAGTAACTATATATTTTATGAGTCATTTAACTCCAAGTCATGTGAGGAAAGAACAATTTAATAAAAGTTAGAAAATTGGATCTTATAAATTCCTTACAAACTCAAGTGATGTCTACCATAGGGAAAATTATCTACTATATTAATTGTCATGAGTTGGTGAGTGCACAAGTACTGGCCACCAATGTCATCTAATTGTGGGAGACCTGAAACAAAAATGATTAAATATCATTAGGAAATTACTTAAGGGGATGCAAGAGGATGGATTTAAGGGTACACAATCTAGGATGATTTAAGGGGACCTAAGAGGATGTGACTTAAGAGGTCCTCATAGGATGGCTTAAGAGGAGTTAAGAGAATGACTTAAGATGTAAGAGGATGGATTTAAGGTAGCTAAGAGGATGACTTATGGGGTCCTAAGAGGATTACTTAAGGGCAATTAAGAGAATGATTTAATGAGATGCAAGAGGATTGATTTAGGGTACCTAAGAGGATATGACTTAAGGTGTCCTAAGAGGATGGCTTAAGGGGAGTTAAGAGAGTGAATTAAGGGGATACATGAGGATGGATTAATGGTAGCCAAGATGATGACTAAAGGGATCCTAAGATGATGGCTTAAGGGAAGTTAATAGAATGACTTAAGAGGATGCAAGAGGATTGATTTAGGGTACCTAAGAGGTATGACTTAAGGGGTCCTAAGAAGATGGATTAAGGGGAGTTAAGAGAATGAATTAAGGAGATGTAAGAGGATGGATTAAGGGTAGCTAAGATGATGACTAAAGGGGTCCTAAGAGGATGGATTAAGGGGAGTTAAGAGAATGACTTAAGGAGTCCTAAGAGGATGACTTAAGAGGAGTTAAGAGAATGATTTAAGGGGATGTAAGAGGATGGATTAAGGGTACCTAATACAATGATTAAAGGGGTCATAAGAGGATGGCTTAAGGGGAGTTAAGAGAATGAATTAAGGGGATGCAAGAGGATTGATTTAGGGTACCTAAGAGGATATGACTTAAGGGGTCCTAAGAGGATGGCTTAAGTGGAGTTAAGAGAATGATTTAAGGGATGTAAGAGGTTGGATTAAGGGTAGCTAAGATGGTGACTAAAGGGGTCCTAAGAGGATTTAAGGGGAGTTAAGAGAATGACTAAAGGAGATGCAATACCCTCAACCCTAAACCTTATACCCTATTCCCTCAACCCTAGGCCTTAAATCTTATAGGCTAAACCCTCAACCATCAACCCTATACCATATACCCTCTTGACCCTAAACCCTATCCCTCAACCTTGGGTCTTATGGCCTATATAATAGATTTGCTATTGTAAGCATCTTTTCATCTTACATTTTCATTGTAAGTGTTTAGATTTGTTATTTAAGCATCATGTCAACCCTAAACCCTATCCCTTAACCCTAAATCATATCCCTCAACCTTATGCCCTAAGGCTCATAGGATGAACCCTCAAACTTATATCGTATACCCTCTTGACCCTAAACCATATCCCTCAACTTTGGGCCCTAAGGCCTATATAATAGATTTGATATTTTAAGCATCTTGTCATCATTGCATTTTCATCTTGTAATGTCATAAAATTGCACCCCTTGCAATTTCACATGCATTCTTGTACCCACTTTAGTGTCCACTCCCTTAGCATCTTGTGTAGGCTCATTTTAACCCCTTCATCAGCCTTATTCCCTTCTCAGGATGCTCAACACCCCTTTTCAGCAACTAGCCTCGCGCATCAGCTGTATGTCAAACCTTGTGTTTTTCCCATTCGTGTTGTTTTGTAGCGTGATGCATTTGGACACTAGCATGTCATGTAGACGTTTGCACGTTGCGCTATCATCCTGTGACATTTCAACATTCAAACAATCATTTTCGTGAATGCTTGCCACTTGTCATCTCCCTTGGTTAGTGGTAATGGCTTGAGATTCCTTGTAACCGCTTGGGAAGCTTCTTTTTGCTTCCATTCTCTCTTTAAAAGATGTCTTTTCAATTCATTTGCACTTCTAGCTTCACTCCTAACTCCTCTTCTTCTCCATCTTAGTACTCTCCCATCTTCTTCTTGTTGGCACAACTCTCTTGTTTGTTACAATAACCTTCTACAACACTTTCAAGCTCTCTTGGCATCTCTCTTTGCAAATATCTCAAGCTCTTACAACACTCCTTGCAACACTCTTGGCTCTTGTATCTCTCTTGCTCTCTATCTTTGGCTTCCTTAAGCCTTGCAATTTCATCTCTCTTGTCTTATGCTTGTGAGCATCTTGGGATTTCTCACATCCCCTATCTACTGCATCTCTACTAGTTCTTCTCCTCGAGCGAGGATTGCTTTAATCACCTACATTTTGTGATACGAGTTCTCCTCCTCGAGTAGGGATTGCTTTTATCACATCGCATTTGCTTACTTCTTGCACTCTCTCTATCTTTTTAGTTGTTCGTGGAAGTGGGAAAACCAAAACAGGGGTTTGATTGAGGCAAACCCCTATACAACCTCAACACTTTCTCTAGCTTTTACGCATGTAGGTATTGAATACATTCATTTACTGGAGGCTTCATCACTTGCATGGTTGTGAGAATTTCCTTTCTTTCTTCTCCCATATTTATCATTTCTATTCCACTTTATTTCAATTCTATTGGTGACTACTTACCTTATCCTCACGGGCTTCAGCAAATTAGATTACAGTTTCACTTGAAGGCTTTTTGATAAACTCCACTGCTCCACACCTGACACCAGCACGCCAGGAGACTCCAAATGCACCCACTACCATCCTCAGCACCAAGCCTGTAACCTTTGGTCGTATTTGTCAGCTTTGTCCGTAGCATTCCCAAGGACCGCCTTCTCAAAATTCTGTAAACTCTGTTGTTCCCGAGGTAGCTGAGGGAAGTTCTCCTCCCCATGAGGCTCTTCTTTTTGAATGAAGAAGAGAACTTGTGAGTAGTTAACCTCCTTCTGGCTTCCTGGTGGAACCTAAAAGGAAACAAGATTTTTCTTAAAAAAATTGTAATTCATTTTACCCCTTACTGGTGGGGCCTAAACTTTGACCTAATGGGTAATTCTGTAACTGCTGTTCCTCACAGCAGTCCTCAAGAGAACCAGCTTATTCCCAAAAACACCATGCTCAACTATCAAAAAGTTTTGTGGATAGACGCAAGTTTCAACTTCCAAATTGCCCAAACATCTCCTAAAAATGCAAATACCATTAGAACCTAGAAAATACCTGGCAATTAGAAAATTCAGATTTTCTAAATCTTTCTGAATTTTATCACTCAAAACAATTAAATGATTTCAATAGCTCCAAGATTCCAATTTCTTGAGAATGATTTATCTTTTGACCTTCTCACAGATCCTCCTCAAGCTCTATATTGTCTCTTAAAAGCACATTAAAATCATTTGATGTTCTTCTTAATGTCACTCTACCTTCTTTTCACTCCAATGCACTCTCTTCTAGAGATGATGCATTGGTGAATGATGAATCTTGTGTCTATTCCAATGCACTCTCTTCTAGAGATGATGCATTAGTGAATGACGAACCTCCTTCCACACTTGATCCTCCTTGGATCGGTGTTGAGAATGTCTTCAAATAATTATTCTACTAGTTCTGATGATTTTGTAAATGTAATATATTTCTCTACTACCCCTAAAAGGCCTAAGAGATGGGTCGTTTATGTGACTCCAGCTAGTCCTTCTCCTAAAAGGGTTTGTTCTATTGATGGTGTCCCATTTGATATTGATTCTCCTAATATTTCTATGGCTCCCTCTTACAGAGCGTTAGCCTATACTTATGAGAATAGTATGAATAAAAAACCAATCCTTCCTCAAGCACCTAAATATACAACTAAAGCACCTGGTGATTATGATCTTCTCGAGCAACTCCAAGTTACTTCAGCTAAGATCTCACTATGGGACTTTCTTTAGTCTACTTCGGTTTACCAAGGTATGCTTTCAGAAGCCTTGCAAAAGATCCTCTTGCCTTCCTCTACTAGGTCGATGGATGCTAATGCATTGATAGCTCATATTCGTGTGGATTTTTTGAATATTATGTTTTACCCATAAGAACTCTCGCCTCCAGAAGTATAGAAGCAAGTGGACCCTTTGATGATTATAGTTAACATTAATAATATTTGCATTAGACGTACTCTTATTGATGTTGGTTCAGTGCTCAATGTATGTAGCATTGATCTATTTTCTAAGATTAATATTGATTCATTTGCTTTTAACGCTTCTTATGTTGGCATTCATGGGTTCGATAATGTCAGTCGACAAGCCCTAGGCACGATAGTCTTTTCTTTGAGGTTGGGACCCATTACCGTACTTACCCTTGTATATGTTATGTCCAAAAAGCTACCTTATAACCTTCTTCTTCGTAGACAGTGGATTCATGCTATGGGTGCAGTCCCGTTTACCTTGCATAAATCTATTAAGTTCATTTGTAATAACCAAGTAATCATAGTCAAGGTTGACCCTAATGCTATGCACCTATGTAAGATGGAAGCTATCAGTTAGGCTTCGGTTGTGCCTACTCTTATCCCTTCAATATCTTCCAATGTGTTGATGTTTAATCCAGTAGTACCTACTACAAAGGATACTCTCGAGGTAGATATCCTTGAAGAAGATCCTTCTGAAGTAAGGAATCCTAAGTCTACATCTTAATAAAATGCATGTCTTGGTGATGATTGGGGTTCTTTAGACTTTACAGAATCCTTCACTAGAGAATACAAAGTCACCTTGATCCACTTAGACCTTCCAATAACATCATCTGAACCTGCTATCAAAGATGACTATTCTTCTGTATTGTGGGGTAATGTGAGCAATAGTTGTAATATCCTTAATGTCGATCCTCCTTCTGAGGAAGATGATTGTGGGGTAGTTCTATCAAGAAGCCTTATGGTGATCTCATAGAAGAGTATGATCCCCCTAGCTAGAATAATACTCTCCATGAGGATCCTCCATTGTATTCCATCTTCGTATCTTCTTCTTGTGATCAATCGAACTTTTCTCCACAAGTGAAAGGGTTGCTTCTTGCTCCTCATCCTTTATCTAAGCAAGAGCATATCTTGTCGAGGCTTCTAAAATCCTACTTGATTACTCTTCCTTCTCCTACACGTAAGAAATTTCATAAACATGATAAAGAAAAACATTTTTTTTGTGCATACCATCGAGTGCCTGGCCATTCCACTATCGAATATAAGGCCTTGAAGGATAAAATACAACTTCATGATTCAGGTGCCATCACTCATTTGTTTGTTGATGCACCCACCTTTTCTTTGCATGATAAGTGATATCAAGATTTACCTCTATCTTGTATTTCCTAAGTATCTTCCATGGTTCTCCTCCCCTGTATGTTAGGGGCAATGATAACCTATTCTGAAAATGTGTATCCTTCTCAAGGACCCCCTCTATTCTCTCTATCTTTCAATTGAAGCATCCCTTGAGTGGACCTCTTTGTGTCTTGAAGGTTCCTAAGGGACCCCCTTTGAAAACTTTTTTCTCAAATGAATTCATTGGTGTCTAGCTTGGGGGCAACCTGACTAGACCTCACTTTTCAAATAGTGCATCCCTT
>VDFB02000015.1:129852235-129925335 GCA_007258455.2 Sequoia sempervirens | reverse complement strand
AGTAATGAAGAAATATGGTACTAGATTGTATCAAACATAGATGTTTCAATTCATCAAGATGATCCTCAAATAGGAAGAATTTGTAGACTGGGCTAAATTAGTTAGTGAAAAAATCTATGCATAGTTGATCTCAATTCTTACAAATAAATTTTTTACTTTGAATTCATATGTAATCTATTAGCCAGATAAGAAATCTTTCCAAGTATAACCATGAAAGGAGCATTAGGAGAAGAAGATGGACATAATAGAGTATGAGAATTCTATCCATAGCTTGAGAATGAGGAAGGTTAAGAAAAAAATAAATTTATTAATGATGCTTTCATTTTCACCATAATCAACAAACTATCTAGAAATGAGCATGTTAGATTATCTACAAAGGCTAAAAAATTAATAGTTAGTTGGGGACATTGGTTTATACAATTCCCAAAGTCCACCCACATTAGAAAAAAGAAATTCACTAGATCTCCCTATCTATTGTAAATATTTTATAGCGATAAAGTAATTTTATTATAATTTTCAAGACAAATTATAGAAGTGCAGAAAAACATAATTCTGAAGTACAATTTCCTTTCCCATTGGGATTTTGCACAAGTGCTTCATTTGTTTGTGCACACGTGTTAGATGAAGATTTGTCTTGTATGAATTTTAATATGTTTGATTCTAGAATGAGATATTACCTTGAGGGAAAAGTAGAAAGGATGTTTGGTAATGAGCATAGTAATGTATCTACCATCGAATATTTTTGGGCTAATTGTTAGGATAACAAAGATATCAAAAAACTATACTTTTGTAGGTTAACACTTAAGTAGATGAAGGCCATAAAGATTTGAGAAGACATTCATCTAAGTATGTTTGATAATGATAATTTGTTGAATCCTATTTATGAATTACAAAATATTGATGATCAACCACTCCCAAATCAATTGGGAATTGAAAGAAGATATTTCTATCAAAATAATGAGAAAAATAGTATATTTTATTATCATGGTTGAAATCCAAGCTAGAAAATTTGAGAGAGGAAAAGAGAAGAAAATAAAGAGACGAGATGGAACTTCTTCTATTACTAAAGATCCCAAGATATTAAAGATTATGGGTATTTAGAGAATTTATAGAAGGTAATGGAAAATGATAAAGCAACTTACAATGTAGAAGAAGTTGGGGTGACAATAGGGTTTGGATATGAACCATTACAAGTAGTATATCCTACTCAAGGACAATCCACAACTCCAACTCCCAAAGGAGTCAAATGGGAAAAGGTGATAGGGAAAGTACAATTTGATTCTAACTCTTCTTTTAATACTCTTTTAGCAAACTCACCGATAAGGTCACATCTTGTTGAGGTACCTACTACATCAGCTAAGAAGGATGTTGATGATATAAAAACAAGAGGAAATTGCTAGGATGGCTAGAGAGATTGAAAAAAATTACTTAAGGGACAAAGCAATTTACAAAATCCTTAAATACCTCCAAAGAAAGTTGAAAAAGAGTGGATAATAGAAGAAATACAATTAGGGCATCATGAGTGACAATAAGTTGAAGAAACACCTATCGACCAAGAAATATAGTTTAAAATAGATAAATTTGATGGTAATATGGCTCAAGAACAACAAAAATACCATCAAGGAAGCATGTGAAAGGATAATAACAAAAACAAAAGGTATCCAAAGAAATGAGTCAAATTGTACATAATCCTCTTACTATTCCAACATGGTTAAAGCTCAATCAAATCAAAAGGGAAATCCTAGTAGTGAAATCATTGGAAATTGCAATGGTGATAGTTGAAGTGGAAAAAGGGAGACCAAAGAAAAGATACAAAACCATTTCTAGTATAAAATTGAATGAATCCAAATTATAGAAATTTCCTTTCTAGTGGTTGACAAGGAAGATAGGGAAAGGGTAGTAGATGATTATCAAATCTCTAGAGTGAATTTGGGAAAATAAATGTAAGAAGAAGAAGAAGATGCTTCTCTAGACATTTTTGTGGAAACACTAAAGATAAGGATCAACAAGGATAAGCATAAAAAATGGATCTAAAAGAGAAACTAGAGAAGATAATTTTTTTCATTAAATATCTGATTACTGTCTATTTGTTAACAATTTTGTCACTGCAAAAATGATGAAACTCGTTCAAAGGGAAGCAATGAAATACACCAACAAATGGAGGAATCATTATGAAGTTAACATATCTCCTCTGCTTTTGAGAGGGGTAGCTCCCTCGTATGATGGGATTTTATATTTTTGAGTTCTTTTAACTAGAAAGTACCAAAAGAGAAACAGGGAAAAATAGAGGAAAAAGGAAAATAAATCCAACTATGAACATAAGAACAAAACATAAATTTCTCAAACAAAATAAAAAGACAAATTACATCAACTACGAAAGTGCAAAGAATTCCAAATTATCTGCACACCAAGAATGAAGAGCAAGGAAATAAGCATGGAAAAAACTAATTAAACATAAGAATAATCAGTCTTCAGAGAGAAATGTTGACATCAGAACTAACACATCTTTATTTAAATCAGAAGAAGCAAAAAGACTGTAATTTTCCCCTCCACAAAGCGCTCTCTCTTTACATTTTTATTATTACATATTAATAGAGTTTCTTTCAGAATATTTAGAATTAGTTACGAAAGAAGCCTCTTTCCTTTCCCATAACTATTTCTTGAGATTTAAATTACCTTAATTAAACACTTTTCAAATTCTTTGAACCATTCGATATGTCTTTAATTTATTGTTTGGAGCAAGAAGGCCTAAGGGGACTTGAGAAGATAAGTCATAAAGTAATCGTGTCATTGCTGTAAGTGTTGGTTTTTTAATAGCTCATATATGAGATAATGAGAGCATTTAATCCAAGTTATAATATCAATATTTTGGAGCACGAGGATGACACCAATATGAAACAATGTGGAAAGTGACCTTTACAACTAGCTTGATACGCTAGATCTCTTGAATGATAATAGTGTATCCCAAATAGACAGTGTCTTATTTGCACTAATGGTGAGTAGTTGTGGAGCTTTCCTCAAAATTCTTAAAATCTCAATAAACCAAACAACTTCATCATGTACCTTCAATTCTAAGTTTGGGCATAATCTCACATGAATCCTATTTGTGATCTGCACTCCGGAGAATAATTAATCCATCACTGCCACCAAAAATTTCAAAAGTGACTCTCCTAAAGAAGATAGGAATGTCACCAAGCAATAAATTGCACCTTTTTGAGCTCCATTACATTCTCTTATAGGTTACCATGTTACCATTGAGAAGAACCACTAATGGTTCTGGGCCAAATGGTTTCTTTTGTTTGAAAATGGATTCTGCCTCGTTCTAGTGATCCGTCCTTCCATGTTTCTACAATTTTGATTATTGATGTTTTTAAACCATTTTTACACTGTTGCAAATATGTATATATGTGAGAAAATTGTACTTGAAATTATATCATGTTCTGCTTCTGATCTTCCTCAGAGCCTACCTGCTTGTCTCATAATCCTAAAATGGGTCTCCAAAACATTCTTCTATACCTTCATTACCGCCTTTAATATTGCACACAAGAAGGTGGCTACACCTCACCTTTATGATGAAATCCCTATTTCCACATCCGTATAGTCTCGTAGATCAAAGTGTCTTGCAAATTAGCTTCACCTTATAAGACATCATCATCCAGTGACAAGGGATGAGGATTCTCCTCAAACAAAGATGATTTAATCAAAACCATGCAGAAATTTATATTTGAGTTTGAAAATGGGTTCTATTGAATGATCCATAAGAGTGATGAGGATTCTAAGAATTTTTTTGCATGTTTGGTAAAATGTTCCACTGATGGGCTTAGAGGCACCTAAATCCTTCTACTGTTTGTCTACTTTTGAAGCTTTAGGATATGCTCTAATGTAGGAATTAAAATTATAGATGAAACCTCCCCATTATTTAAAATATTTATTGAGGGTTTTAAATAGCCCTCATGCTCGAACAATGCATCTCGATTGAGAGTTACTGATTCCTGATTTGTTGGTTCCATAGACTTCTGCTTTGTTTTTGAAGTTCAATTTTTCAAAATCACCCATGTTATAATTACATTTCAGTGCATCCATTGCTAGCAGTTCATTCCCAGCAACAACTACAACAACACCCATTTTCTAAAGCATGATGGTTGCAACTCTTTGAAGAACAAGTGTATCTTCTAAAGTAAAATTTCAATGCGTTTAGATACTTCTCTATAGAAATACCATTGGAGAGAGCCCATATTACTGGAGCTTTGGGAGTTGTTTCAGATATTTTTGGGTGGTGTATGCAATATAAACATTCCTTCATTATTCAAAGATGAAGGACCTCCAACAAGCTTCATAGTTGGCAATCTTGGGCCAGATGGAAAAGCCTTACCATTTGAATAAGGCTATATCATGACAACTACAAGGTCTGATATGCTGACTAGTTTAAAGGATGAAGGCATGTCTTGATCACTGATATGGGATGACTTATACAACTCAAAATTCAATGCTCCTCTCTCTGAAGCCAAGAAATTGTTTCTCATAAGAGTGTGAGAAGTTTCCTGGCATGAGTTGTTGTGTAGCAGCTCTATCCTTAGATTTAATTATCGCTTTACCATCGCTTTACCATGAAGGTTCTTGTTTGTATATTAGAATTAGATCCTCAGTGAAAAAAAGAATAATGAGGTATAACTGGAAACAACCTCCCGACAATGAATAAGACTTGACATAGGCATGTAGGATTGACTGGTCTACCACTACCTTTAATAGTCTATGTTCTTGTGCATATAAAGATACAACTGGAATGATTTAAATCTTCATGTGTAATGACATCAAGACTGTGATGGTTATTCTTCTATTTATCACCAAATCCAGCTTCCCTTGAACCTGTTGTACTGATGTGTGCTCTTTCCCAGGCACCTCTGTCATTTTTTGAGAGCAATGAGTAATATGTTTTGATGAATCATATCAAGTTCAACAGTTAACCATATGAAATATCATAGTCCATAGAACCTCTTATAGAGCTTAAAACCTTACCCCTTTGTTGGTTAACATGCTCGATATGAAATATCATAGTCCATAGAACCTCTTATAGAGCTTAAAACCTTATCCCTTTGTTGGTTAACATGCTCGACCATGCAGATTAGCCATTAAATTTGGTAGCGCTTACATTTTGCATCTCCAATCCCAAGATGTTCTCCAAACTTTTCCTTTTCACCTGAAATAATTTTCAACAGAGCTTCTACAATTTATAAATCTATTGATGTCTCTCCAAGAATACAATCCACAATTCTTAGAATTTGAATGATAGGTAGTTCCATCTGAAAAGTAAACATTCATGGCCTCATGCAACATATAATAAGCCTAGAGTAAATGGTTTCTATTTTCTTCGGAGCTAGTAGATTTCAAGAGTTGGTTCAAAATCTTTGTTGAACGGTGTCTGTCACCAACCTTTCCCTCATATGCAGTTGATCTTGGAAGATTATTCTCACAATATGAAGTACCTGGCTTTACTTTGTGAGAACACTGGCTACTATTGTTCCTACACCATCCGATACAACATGACCAACTTGCATTCTGGTAGGGAATCTTAGCAGCAGACATTTATTGTGCCAGTGTGCTTTGAGACTAAAATTCAATCCTTTGATTCCTTCTGAAGGTGCCTCTAGTATTGCAAGCAATAGTGCAACCTTTACCAATAACAGATTAGTAATAGCGCAATGATCACCAATAATTGTGTCCTCTCCTAGCATTGGTGTCCCAACAACCATTGTAGATCATGAATGTACCATACATGCTATTTTGTAATATTCCTAACTATCCAGTCTTATTGGAGGGCCATTACTTGAAAATAGGATATCTAGCACTAGTGGAAACATTCAACATTGAAGAATATCTTAACAGCATCATAAGCCCTGAAATTGTCAATCCTTGCAGTATACTCTGAGTGGATTTCGTGGGTGAATATTTTATAACCCATATCTTGGTCCTCCAAGTAGAGCAATATGAGTAATCAGATAAACTGTTCTAGAGTCAATTTTTTAAAATGTTTTCTAGAGGTTGCATCAACAAACTAGCCATTGATTAGAAGTTGTGTATAGTTCAATTCAATTGGCAGTTTGATAGGTTCTTCTAAAGCATTTATAGCAATCCCAAACCGTCAAACTCTTCCACATGGATTATTCTTTTGATATAAGAATTGGTGTAAATAAATTACCTCGGTAGATTTGTCATTTGTTTCCTTTTGGATGTTTGAAAATTTTACTTGATGATAGGAAACTCTGCATTTAGGGTGTTTGAATTAACCAATATGTCATTTCAGATTAGGGCAGTAGAAAAAAAATTAGTGCTCAAAAATACAGGTAATGCTCTCTATAGCACCAAAACACTTCTATGGGTACATTAATTTTGGTTACTAAAAAAGAAGTCGATTTTTCAAAGTAGACACAATTGAATCCAAAAGCTTACATCTAAGTCAATGTACTTGTTTACAAACTCTTTTATCATACCGTGTCATGACTTCAACACACCAACAATATAAGCTCTTCCTATTCAAATTCAAGCTTAAATATTGAATCCTCTTAGATGGCATTCCATGCTCTAGTTGACGTTTCTTGTACTGTCTAGCCTGTTATACCATTCAATTATACAAAACTTTGTAAAAATTTCACTCTTATACCTTAAAGAATGTTTCAGTTCAACTATTGGTGAGTGTAATTAATTAATGGAAGTTTATTTAACAACAAATTGAGTAAAACTTCTTATCATTCAAGTGCTTTTGTGTGTTCCGTATATATTGAATATAATTATATTAAATGAAAGAGTTTAAATATCTAGTAAGTTGTAAGACTTTTCATCTTTCATATGTTCTTACATGTTTTATATATGTTGAATATAATAATTAATGAAAGAGCTTAAATATCTGGTAAGTTCTAAGACTTTTCATAAGTCAAATGTTCTTATTTATTTCATATATGTTGAATATAATTAATAGAAGAACTTAAATATCTGATAAGCTATTAAAATAGATTACAAATTTTATTTAAGACAATTAAAAACTTTAAAAATCTATGAAGAAAATTAAGGTAAAAATGATTGCACATTTTAAAAAAAATTGATATATATAAGATAAACAAAGCCATGCTACACAAAAAGACACAAACAAATATCAAGCTCAAACCGCACTAGATTGAAGTGGCCCATAACCTCATCCAAATTTACCCAATATATATATTCAATAGACGGCAAGCTAAACAAGAATGAACAAGAAAATTCCAAACTTAATCACTTATTTAATAATAAAACAAAACACTACTGCACTCCAATAAAAGAAAACTACAGCCCTGATAAGACTTCCAGCTATATACAAAATGGATAAGGGAACTCCAAAATTCATCTCCTTTAGGCTCCTACTCCTAAGCAGTAAATAGTAATACAACTAAAACCTATTTTAGCACCAAGATATCTGCTTTAATCTTCACAAAAATAAGAGTATAAAATATAACTTTATCTCTCAAGGTATCTGCTTTAATCTTCACCTCAAACATTCTTTATGATTTAATCCTTAAACATGAAACATATTTTCTGAAAAAGACCAAAAATGACTTGGATAACAAGTGAGACTACAATGATGGCGCAAAAGAGTCTTGACGATAAATCTCAAATTGACCTCACAACACTTTGTTCAGTGACGACTCTCTCATCTCCAGAATTTAAAAAATATAGTTTCAGCATTCGACATACCTCACAGATTCCTGGTTAAAGGGGGCAACCGATCAAACTGGAGCTCTTGCAACTTGTTTTCAAATTCAGAAGCTTCTGCGTCCTCATTCTCACCCAACCATTCTTCAGCACTATTCAGTGTCGATAGGATGTCTTCCGCATTAGATGTCTTGATATTCTTTTTGGTCTTGGCCTCCCTTACTCTACTTTTCAAGTTGTAAATACAGCACTCCAGTTCGTTTCTGGCCAGATTCTTCTTTTTAACTTTTTCTTCGTCCTCTCGAAATTTCTCTGCATCGGCTATCATTTTATCTATCTCCTCTTTGCTCAGTCTTCCACCGGCGTTGGCTATTGTGATCTCTTTATTTGCTCCGCTACCCTCGTCCTCTGCAGAGACTATGAGAGTGCCATCCTCGCTTATTTTGAAGCAAACCTTAATTCTTGGCACATCACATCTGGCCGGCGGAATTCCACTCAATTCAAATTCACCCAACAAATTGTTTTGTGTGGTCAATGGGCTCTCTCCTTCATAGACGGGAATACTTATTTCAGTCTAATTATCCACGGCTGTAGTGAGATAATACTCTTCCTGAGCGGGAATTGGGGTATTTCGAGGAACAACTACGATCATGACATCACCTTCAGTATCAATTCCAAGACTCAAAGGTGTAACATCCGAGAGCACCAGGGACACGTCTTCGTTGTTTAATGCTGCCGCCTGCACCGCCGCACCATAAGCAACGGCCTCATCAGGGTTTATTGTGTTGTATAGCTCTTCCTGCCCATAATTTTGTCTGAGTAATTCCTGTAACTTTGTTATACGGGACGAACCTCCCACTAATACAATGTCATCAATTTGGTCGTGGCTCATGTGGGCATCCTCTACGCATTCTCTCACTATTTCTATGCACTTCTCAAATAAGTCGGCGTTTAGCTCTTCGAACTTGGCTCTGGTAATCTTTAGAGAAAAGTCATGTCCCTCATACAGATAGTCAATGTCGATGACAGTCTCTACCTGAGAGGACAAACTCCTCTTTGCTTTCTCGCAGTCTGAAGGAAGCCTTCGAAGAGCTTTGGCACTCTTACTCATATCCAACTTGTATTTTGTATTGAACTTTTGAACACAGTAATTAAGCATTCTGTTATCAAAATCCTGACCTCCCAAATGCATATCCCCTCTAATGGCTTTGACGGCAATATTACCTTTTTGAACAGACAGAACCGAGACATCAAACGTACCTCCACCCAAATCGAAGACGAGAATGCTTCTTTCTCCTGGGAATACATCATGGAAGCCATAGGTTATTGCTGCCGCCGTTGGTTCGTTAATTATTCGCATGACATTGAGGCCTGCAATCTTACCAGCATCCTTTGTGGCCCTCTTCTGCGCATCATTAAAATAAGCAGGCACAGTAATAACCGCATTCTTCACCTCGCACTTAAGGTATTTTTCAGAAATGGTCTTCATTTTCATGAGCAGCATGGATGAGATCTCTTCCGGCGCAAATAACTTAGTTTCTCCTTCGTAAGTGACTTGGATGACAGGCTTATCATCCTTCCCTTGGATGATGGTAAAAGGCCAGAATTTCATGTCGTTCTGCACACAAGAGTCAGAGAAGCACCTTCCGATGAGTCGCTTGGCATCAAAAACAGTGTTAACAGGATTGTTTGAAATCTGGTCCTTGGCAGCATCCCCAACAAGTCTCTCCGAAGAAGTAAAAGCAACCATAGAAGGTGTGGTTCTGTTTCCTTGGTCAAAGAGAATGTGCCTACCAGACTCGGGTAATCTGCATAGGTTACAGTAATCAGCCGCAGAGTTATCTTTTCTAATTGGGAGCCTATCAAGAACCAAAAGCCATTTAAAACATTTTATTTTAGGTTCAGTAGGGCCTTTCCACAATATATCAAAATACTTCTTCCAAGCGCAGACGTCAAGGGTGGAGTACCAAACAGAATTGACATAATCAATGATGGCATCAGAATGCCCAATCACATTGTAGATGTTTTTAGCTTTGATTTTGGATATAGTGGTCCCATCCAGCCATTTACAACTTAAATATCTATGAGAGTCCATATGGCAAGTAGTAGGAAGGTCCCTAGTAGCTTTGAAAATCATATTATAGGTTTTCTTCTGGGAGGCCGGGATATCAAAATTGTTGCTAATATCTTCCCAATTGATTATCCTGTCTTGCTCAAAGAGGCCAGCCAATTGAGAAATGCCCTTATTAGACCAGTATTTAGCAGAGCAGCCTTGGGAGAGGGCGAGGGGTTTGCCAGATGAGTGTAAGTTCCACCAGATGGACCTTTCACCATATAGCTGATTATCATCATGGAAGGCCTTGTTAGTAATATACTTCTTGACATGATCCCAAGCTTTCCATATGGATCTAAAGACAATAGATCCTTGAACAACAATAGGAAAGTTGCTAATAATCAGATCGTTAAAAGGCAGATTCTTCCAAGATTTTGCATTTTTGGGGAATCCCCTTTCTATATTGTTCCTAACAAGGATCTTCCATGGATCATTACCATCCATAGAGTGAAAAATCCATTTGGCAACAAGGGCAATCCCTTGGAGTTTAAGATCCTTCAAGCCCAGACCCCCAAGGAGCTTATCAGTATGGCACCAATCCCATTTAATAGCATGCATCTTTCTATTTCCTTTACCATAAGACCAGAGAAACTTCTTGACAACCTTTTGTATTTCCAAGATTTGGTAATTACTGAACATCCAAGCTAAGGAATAGTAGATATTGTAGGAAGAAATAATTTTTTGGCAGGCTTGAACTCTGCCAGCCAAGGACAAAGATATGTTGTGCCACTTATCTAGCTTCTTAGTGATTTTATCTTTAACCCAAGACCACATATCCTTAAGGGAGGGTTCAATAGAAAAAGGTATGCCCAGATATCTCACAATTTTATGCGGACCTCCCCATTGAAAATCATAGTTTTTAAACCAGTCAGGGGGTTGCTTATCCCATCCAAGGCATATAGATTTGGAGTGGGATAAACGAGCGCCAAAAATAGTGCAAAACAAATTGAGTTTGTTTTTTAGAGCTTCAAAGTTGTCAGCAATAGCTTCAAAGAAAATAGCAGTATCATCAGCAAATTGGCAGGTTATAAGCTCTTCATTATTAGGGAGATATATGTCCCTGACAACAAGGGAGATTGAATTATCACTAAGAATGTAATACAGGGCATCAGAGGCAATAACAAAGAGGGCAGGGGCCAAGGGGCAACCTTGCCTGATGGATCTACCAAGGGGGAAGGAATCTGAAAGGGAGCCATTAACATCAACCTGGGCAAAGGCATCATTGAGCAACATATTAACAGAATTGCAGAAAACACTAGGAAATCCAAAGGCCTCAAGCATCATGGAGATAAAGCTCCACTCCACCCTGTCATAGGCTTTTTCGAAATCCAGAAGAAACATAGCAGAATTTTGCTAAGAGTAGTTGGCCCAATTCATGGCTTCCCAACTGGTGATCAGATTCTCAAGAATATACCTTCCTTTAATGAAGCCAGTTTGGGTAGAACAAACAAATTTGGGCAGGATATTCTCAAGTCTCAGAGCTAGGATCTTGGCAAAAATTTTAAGGAGACATTGAGAAGAGTGATAGGTCTCCAATTCTTAATGAGAGCTTTGTCCCCATCCTTGGGAATCAATTTAAATTAACCCCTGTTGATGGAGCTACCCAGGGAACCCCTAGCTAGGGCTTCCGAGTAGATATCTTGAAGATATTTGCAAATCCATCTAATATTTGGAGGTCTTAATTTGGGCTTGGTGTCGGGGGCTCCACCAAGCCCAAATTAAGCCATTAACTCCCTTAATAATGACAAGGCCCCTGGGCCCGATGGCCTCCTTGTGGAGTTTTCAATGTATTATTGTATTTAAGATACATGTTTATAATGTAATTGAATCTGTATTATTATTATTTCATATTTTTATTATATTGTATTATAATATATTTATATTATTATTATTTTATAATTGATATTATATTAAATTATAAATTATATATTAGAATTATTAAATATTTTTATTGTTATTATTATTATATTGTTATATTTTAATATTATATTATTTTATATATTGTTGTATTATAATACTATATTATTATATTTTATTATATAGTATTGTAATATTATTATGATAGTAAAATTATTATGTTATTATATATTTATTATTATTATATATTTTTGTAATGTGATTAAATTTGTATTATTATTTTATAACTACTTTAGTTATCTTATTTAGTAATATATCTAAATAACATTGAGAGATATCTTAAGATAGTGTTAGGGAATTGATTCGAGACTACTATATAAAGCAATAGAGCTTGAATCCTGTTGGACTATATATTTAGTTTATTTAACAGTTTGCGATTTTCATAGGTAAACATAGTATTTTGTATCTGAACTCTAGATACACTTATAAAGTTGTCATGCAAGATCAAATGCAACTCAGATATTCCAACGTTGATAGGTAGCAACAGAGAGGTCTACAAAAATATGAAATGGAGTATTTTTGTTCAAATGTTTTTGTCAAATTTCACATTTACTTTTAAGTTTTAAGTTTTAGGTTATGACAACGGTTGCAATTGTGAAATAACACTCTTCCTTGCATTCATGTTAAAGCACCCATGAATTGTAAACAAACTACGAGAATTATGTCTTAAGAACATAAAAATTCCAAGTCATAAAGTAGTGTTCAATATGAACATTCAACATATAGATACAATATGGCTCACCTTAAGGAACAACAAATATTCTTTTTTAGAAAACTCAAATATTTTATCAGGAACACAAAAAGATTCAACCAAAATGAGAGAAAAAACATTATTTGTGAATATAATCAAGATAAAACTTTAGGTGTAAACTAAAAAGATTCAACATCAATCTACAATGATTTTGAATGGCCTTGAGGAGCTGAGTTAGGAGATACAAGCACCGAGATGAAGGGAAAGAAAGAATTGTTGGGGATTATTTTCTCAACACATTTCAAAAGGCTAGACTACTAATAATCTATACAGATTCAACATAATCTTTGGAAAAGCAAGAGCTAAGTTGTTTTTCCTAAAATCTACTAACTATCTATATATGTATTTTATAGTGACCATGAAATTCTGCCCAATGACAAGCATCCAATCTCTATACTCTAGTAACAATATTCAAATGGTTATATGGCATACATTTATTCGTGTGATCCTGTTCTTCACACCCATTGCCAAATCTACATGCACCCTTGTACTACTTTGGCACAACTCTTTTTAGTTTCAGACCTACAAAACCTGCTTTTGTAAACCATTCAATGTATTACCACAAATTATCATCTCATAAGATTTTTGAATGATAAATAGTGTAAATGGTATCTTACTTGATAAATGCTTGCATGGAAAAGTTAATATTTAGACAATTACTTAACATTAGGATAAACACCAACCCCATGAACACGAAACTTGAAGTCCTATAAAATTCCTGCAAGTTCTTTACAAATATGCCTACAAGTAGATGAAAAGAGGTGCATAATCTTTATTGGGCATCTAGAATTTGCGTAAATGCCATAACCCAACATCAACGACACATTACATAAAATTAAATATGGAATTAATTCAAACCCTCATATGAATGTTAAAACCCTAACAATTACCTTGAAGTCAAGAGCAATTTCTCGCACAAGTCTCTAGAATGGAATCTTTCATATTTGGAGCTCAGTACTCTTCTGGTACTTTCGGATCTCACTAAATATTAAAACAACACAAAATAAATCATCACAAAATAAGAACCATTTTCAAAAAATTCAACAAGGAAAAAGATTAGGGTTTATACCATAGAGCAACAACTTCGGGATGGTATATGTGAGGCTTCTTCATACCTCTAGTCGTAGGTGTTGATTTAGGTGCAACTTGAGAAGTGGAAATAACTTAAATGCATGAAAGAATACAATTTAATATCTAGTTTTCAAAGCCACTAGAGAGTAGTGATATAAAAACCACATGCATAAATATACCTTGCATGCTTCTCTTCTTCCTTTTCTTCTTATCGCCCATAGCCTTGGGAGTCTTTTTGATGTCTATGGCCTATAGTGATGCAGTGAATAAAAATTAGATTCAGAAACACATGATCTTCCTGACCTCAATAAAACTTGTAGATTATTGTTATTAGGGTCAGAAAAAAGCTTAGAGCTAAAATATATTTCTATTGAACAAACCCAGCTCTAGAGAATTAAAAAAAGCCTAGATCATAAGAACACTTGAAACAGAAAAATAAAATGAATTTTTTACTTTTCGCCATAAAACCATCATTATTGATTGAACCATTAATCATCCAACTAGTAGAAGCAATCGAGCCCTGCCAAAAAAGTTGTAGAAATTTCCCTTCACATAAATTGCACTTCAAAAGTTATTGCTAGATGGGTTTGAGATTACATGAGATATGGGTGAGCTTTGATGCTTATGAGAAAATCAAACCATCAAAATGAGGTGGTGGAGACTAATCTATGATTGTAGTGCTATCTTCTTATCCTCTAGATGTTAGGTGATCTTTTTCGTGATAATTACCTAGATGTTCTATGACTGACATAGTGCACATCAAAATAAAGGCAAGAAATAAAAATGTTCATGGATAGAATGCCATTGTAGTGGAACGCCTCTCAACATAGTAATGATTATATTATATTATCATATATTTATTATTATATAAATAAATGTATAATATTATTATCTAAATATAATATTAATAATAAATTATGTTTATATATTAACAATGATAATAATTATGTGGGTGCTGCTACAATAGTGGTTTACACTTTTTAGGAGATCATGATTTTTGCTGAAATCATATATTTTTTAAAAATATGATGATTTAATCCTTGAAAAGTTCTATTTAAAAAGGATTCTAATTGAAGAGGGTTTGATCAAACCATTTTAGACCAAGCCCCCTTGGATAAAAACCCCGCTAGTTTTAAACTATACCTATAATGGAGTCTCCTTTACACCTATCAAAATGCTAATAAAAAATCACTTTTGATTTACCTTTTGGGGGATCAAATGAATTCGTTTAAATTTTTTTTTTGTAAGTATGTAGTCCTTATTATAAGCTTCCAAAAAAATATAATTATAATTAAATTTAATTTGATTATTATATTAATTTTTTTATTTATTGTGAATGTAGGGTTTTCACTAAAAATCAAGCTCTTTATCCTACACATGTGGAAAAATAGAAGATTATAAAAAAAATGAAAAATATGGGTGCACTAGATATTGAAGTCCTTGTTCTAACCAAAAAAAAATTGAATTTCAATACATACAAAAAAAGTGATGTGTTATACGGTCTGCCTATGCCTGAATTGTAATTAGTTTGATTTCAAACCTTAATTAAGGAAAAAATATTCAATAAAACACTATGAAACCAATTGAAAGCACTAGATATTGTAGTTACAAATCTAAATTTGAAAAAAATTGAATTTTATCTTTCATAAAAAGAAGTTGTGTTATACGGTGAGCGTCACTTCTTAAAAATGGTGTTTACTAAAAAAAACTAGTTTTCGAAGGAGATGGAAAAAGAAGTGCGATCTGATTCCCAGAATTTTGAAAAAAAATATATTTAAAATCTACAAACAAAATTTCACAAATCACTAGTTTGCATCATTTTCAAATTCCTCATGGTTTAGCTGTTATAGGTGTCCGAATGTGAAGATTTAGTTAAAAAAACAGTTTAGTATCCAATTTGGCCAAAAATTGTAAACCGCTATTAGGGGATCACCCAAGTCTATATAATTGTAATTTATAATATAAATATATTTTAATTATATTTATTTTTATTTTTTTAATTACACCATAAGGCGTTCCACTGCTGCAATGTTTTTCCGTGTACATGAAAATTCTGAATGCCATTTTTTGTGTATAGAAAAATGGTGGAAGCAGTGTGAATATTTGTCAAAGAATGTAGGTTAATAAATATGCCTGTATTGATCACCGCCTCAGGTAAGGCATGAATGAAGCCATTTTACATTGATGAAATGCATTCCATTTTAATATGCACGATCTGATTTTCCTTACCATTGCAACGAGGAATTGCATAATATTTACACTGCTATATGTACTCTATGTTGGGAGATGTTCATTCTACAACATTTTTTCGGTGATAGGTTATGACCCAAAAGATTTGGCGTCTAATCAAACATTTTTTCATATTTATGAACGATGGCAGTTGGAGCATGGGAAGGTCTACAATGGGCTAGATGAGAAAGAAACCAGGTTTCACATATTCGATAGTAATATACTGTACATTGGTGCACACAACCGCAAAAACAATTCATTTTGGCTTGGCCTCAATCAGTTTGCAGAGCTGGCCTATGACGAATTTAAAAGCATGATTTGTGTACCGTGTTTAGCTCCTCCAGATGCCATTCAAAAACCTCTTTGAGCATTCGATAGGAATATAGAGAGGGCGAGCAGTTACCTACATCAGTGGTCTGGAGAAAAAATGGTGTCGTAATGGAGGTTAAGGACCAAGGCACTTGTGGTAAACAGGGGTTAATATTAATGAAGATTGTTTTTCTAATTTTGTGTCTTCTTCAAAAGGTTTTCTTAATGGTTTCTTTATATGTTTTATAGGAAGCTATTGAGATTTCTCCACAATTGCGGCAGTTGAAGGAGTTAATCAGATTGTGACTGGACAGTTAATGCTGTGTTTTCTTTTCTCCTCTTTAGATTTTTTTCCAATTGGTTTTCGTACATGTATTTTGTGGCGAAATAAGACTCTCTTCCATGAGAAATTTGCAAGCAGTTGTTTTCTTTGAGAGATTATGTAATTTGCACGAAGGTAAATCTGAATGCAGGTTTCCTAATTAAAAAGGAAGGTAAATTTGAATGCAGGTCTCCTAATTAAAAAGGAAGGTAAGTCTGAATGCAGGTCACCAAGGGTGTACCAAACACAAAAGCCCAAATCTTTCAATACGAGGAATAAAATGGTTTTGTCAAGAATTGTCGTCTGCATCAGTTTTTGTCGTGTTGGCAATGGCAACATAATGTAGTGCATGGTACTAACAAATGAAGTAAGTGTTTTGATTCTTTGAATTGTGAAGGAAGGTTCTGCTGAGAGCTTGGAAATTTAGTCATTTTAAAGTCATCCTCCTACAATAAATCAACTTGCAAACATATTCCAATATGTAGGTTCAATTTTGTGTGCCCTAGCATTGAGTTTGATGGTGTTAATCTAATAGATTACAAGATGATTATATTTAGAAAAAACTTGGTGTGTCAAGAATTACAAGTAGAAGGCAACTATAGTATTGCAGTTGTTACAATTATCATTAATGGTTGTTTTGATCGATAGAGGCAAATTTTCATTTTCATCTTGATTTTTACTTTGTAACTTTCTACACCACTCCACAAAACCATCCGCCATGCGTGAAATTTGTAAAGGTACAAAATTTGTGGTTTATTTTTGTATTTCATGTCCTAGGTTGTGGTGATGCTGGCGAGCAAAGCTTACATTGATTACAAAAGCCCTTCCAACCTGCTTTCGTAGATGCAGGGTATAGAATCAACAAGGGCATTCTCAATGAAGACAAACAAAGACAATCAGGTAAGTACACATGAAATTTGAATGGAGAGGACAAAAAATTTGTACGCCCAGTTGCTTTTCATTTACATGTTGCAGGAAATCATTTGATTAATCTTCTCAAGGCAGTCAATAATTGAGACATAATGAATTGAGTGCACTCATCCCTCTATAGCTTACCTCACTGCCCGTTTTAGCCATGTTAGACCTCTTTGAAAACTCTCTATTCGACATGATATCCCCTTCGTAAACACAAGAAACATTATATCTATTATCTATATTAGGGAACATGATTAAACACGATTGTTTCCAGTTAGACACATCAAAACCTAAATGATTGCATCAAAAATAGTCTGATTATTAAAGAGCAAGACCCACATGAAAGAGTTAGACCTCTGCTAGATACACTATCATTGGACTTATGTTCTCTGCTATCTTGAGACCTGTACTCTGATGTATCTTTCCCTTGAATACCGGTTTCATTTAAAATCAAACCTGAACTACCATCTCCTTCACATTTACTAGCCATAAAACCCATCTCCACCAATTCAGTCTCTACAATAACAAAAATAATCTCCACATACAGGGATAAAAATAATCAGCTGCCCCATTTTCTTCATCATCCTCTGTGCTCATTTCATCCAATTTTATCTCATTTGCAACAACTTTTGTACCATATCTTAGGGATTGTAGCTCGTAGTCATAAGCCTCCCTAGATTTGACATCCTTGAGGACTTCCCATGCTTTCTAAGCCTTAAAAACCTGTCTAAAATATCACCATCCTCATCTCCCCACTCTCTGAGCTTGTCGATAAGCTATGAAGTCCTTGACACCTACCAAGAAAAGAACCAAAATTATTTGCAACCACCTCGGTGAATTCAAAATCCATTTTAGTACTTGAGATTTTTGGGTTCCTCGACAAAATCAACATTAAGAAAGAGATGCAAGCTGAGAAGGAATGAAATTCTTTTTTTCAGGGTGGATAGAAATGAGAGCATTCCTATATTGTGACAATATCCTACATACCAAGATATCCCAAGTTTCAGTCCTTTGAGCGACGCTATTTTGCAGCAAACCTCGTGCAAGAGATATATTATCGACACCCATTACACCATACAGCTCTTGTTTTGGGCAATTATTACTGATTGCCATTAAAACTGCTCTTACTTTGGACAATTATGAATGATTGTTAGCTAAAAGAGAGATTCATGTGGCAACATAAACAAGGTGCGTTAACTACTTTGTAGAATGCCACACAACAGTAGTAGAACCACATGCCTCACTGCCCCAGAAAACCAAAACATTAGAAATTAGTGCAAACTGCTCCATTAAGATATCTCTAGGTGTTATTTAAATATATTATTGAGTTGGACTATTTGATTCTGAAATTTTTTCCTTAAGTTCTCTCGTTACAAGGGAAAAGTGAAAAAAAGATATCTTACGGTGTTAATTATATAGATTTTATCTAAAGATAGATAAACTAGTAATATAAATATTAATATTAATATATTAATTAAATTATTATCTATATTTCTACTTTCAATATTTATCTCGTTTAATTAGAAAATTTATTTTATTTTAATTTAGAATTGTTTAATTATTTAATTTTATTTACATTCTTTACTTTTGTTTTTTAATTTAAAGTTATATTAAAATTTTTATTATATTTTATTTAAGAGTTGTTTCTTTTTATTCAAGTGTTATTTTATTTTATTAAAAATTATTTTACTTACTTTAAAAATTCAAAATTATGATTTATGAGAAGGTTATAGAATATCATTTAAAAAAAAATTGATTTATTTTAAAAAAATATAAGAAAAAAATATTAACACATATTTCAATACATACAAAGAAATTATATTTTTAAACATAAAACTAAAATGATATATAATAATTAGTAGTTTTATTTAATTATATATATAGTCATTTTCTCTTTACATAACTATGAAAAGATACACACACATATATATACATATATCTACACACACGCACATATATACACGTATATATATATATATATATATACACACACATAGACATACATACATACATACATATATATATACATGCATATATACATACATACATACATGCATATATACATACATACATATATATATATATATATACATATATATACATATATATACATACATACACACACACACACATGTGTGTGTGTATGTATGTATATGTGTGTGTATTCTCTTTACATAACTATGAAAAGATATAATAAACTTTTAAGTTAATATTTACGATTAAATGGGATCTTATTTGGGAGAATTAAAAAAAAGTTGATATATTTATGTTAAATCTAAACACCTATTAAATGAATTATTCATAACTACAAGGGAACTATATTTTCTTTCAGAAATAATGTTGAATATATACATTTTAAAAAATAAAAATCTTATTTTCAATTTTATGTCTAATTATTAATTATTTAAATATATTTTTTTACTCAGATATGGACACTTCTTATGTAAAATTTAAATTAAATGGAAAAATATTAAAGATCATTATTCTAATTATGGTAGGGAAAAGATGTTACAACATACTATAGTCAACCCTTAACTACTTATTTGTATATAGAAGCCAAGGAAGTGTAGACGTAGTTATGGAATAGGAAGAAATTTTTTAACCTATTAAATTAGTTATATAGAAAGTGTTGGTGTATAACTCACATGAGTTAACCCTAGCATAACCATAGTTGGCAGTTTTCCTCACATGTGGAAAGACTAATTCCACTCTATGAGTCATTAGTAGATGTGTCACCCCATATTTGACACATCTCTGCTACATTTTAGGTTGGTTGAACCTTGAGCTATTCTCTTGGTTCTATTTTCCCCACCTTTCCTATTATCATGGAGTATTGTTTTCCAAACTTCACCTATTTATACTTGTTCATTTGTAATACAAGTCATTTGATTTCACTTGCAATCTTGTGCTTGTTTGTTTTCCATGATCTTGGCTGTTTCCACATGGTATCAGAGCATCCATGGTCAGATTCAAGTCATTTTGCTTGTTGTACGAATCGCTTCCATTGACGTCGGGTTTGTTATTTCTGTGAGGCACCTCATCACGTAGGCCAAGCCTGCCCAGGCCGTGCATACTGCAGGAGGCGTCAACGCCATCTACTGGCATTTTATGCATCATTTGGAAGCCTTAAAGGAGGCCATAGCCACGCAGGCTGAGCAATATTGTGGGCAGGCCCTTTGATGAGCTGTCGACGCCATACACAGCTCCTCCACTTGACATAAGTGGAGTGTCTCTGTCATACAAGTCGCCACACCTTTGAATCTGCCCCAGACCACCCAGTTCAGTTTGAATTTCGACGAGAGAATAGGCTTTTGGAAGCCATGTTTGGTCAGAGTTGAAAACTATTGGCGGGAGAATAGGTTTTTGAAGGGGGAAATCAAATCTGACCAGATAGGCCTGTACAACACCAATGACAC
Organism: Sequoia sempervirens; assembly: GCA_007258455.2. Lineage (NCBI taxonomy): Eukaryota > Viridiplantae > Streptophyta > Pinopsida > Cupressales > Cupressaceae > Sequoia > Sequoia sempervirens. The sequence goes on along the minus strand of VDFB02000015.1, from coordinate 129,904,612 downwards.
GCTTTTTTGAGGCCCATTGAACCCCTGCCCTACATGAAGAAGGCACACTCCAGCACTGCCTACATCTGCCTTCATTGGCCGGTGTACAGGGTCTCCATTGACATCAACTGTCCCATCTAATTGGCAGAGCATATTCTGCCTCCTACACAGTCACATCCATCGGCGTAGATGTTTACACTGAAGGTCACAAATTGACTTTGTGCAAGGCATAAGACTTGCTCACCCCTTGCTGTCCAGATTAGAGGCGGTATATAGACGTTGGAGGAAGGCATTATTGAAGGGCATTTTCTAACTACAGATTTTGGAGGCTGCAGTCATCTTAATGTTCTCTGCATATGATTCAAAGGCGTAGGAAATTGGCGTTTGCTTTGTATCTTCGACCAAGTTATCAGATATGCATCCTTCTTCGCCAGGCCATCCTCTCTACATCGATGGTACTCTAGTGTGTTCATATTGCCATCCTCTCTTCATTTTCACTTTCTTTATCTCTTTCTTTCAAATTTTCTGCATCTACTATCTAAGTGACTAAAAGCATCATGGAGTCTACAGTTCCCATTCCTCCACTAACACCTTTCAATTATCATGATTGGAAGATTAAAGTTAGCCTTGTACTAAAAAATAAGGGCCTATATAGGATAACTATGGGAACGGAAAAAGAACCTAATGCAACCAAAGAAAAAGAAAAGTTTTTCAACAAATGTGATCAAGCATTTGGCTTTCTGTGTTTAAATCTATCTCCAGAATTATTGTTTCATGTCAAAAATTTAACTACACCTCATCAAGTGTGGGATACTTTAGACAAACTATTTGGAAAAATTGATGAACTCAGAAGTCATGAATTGGAAAATCAGCTCCTAGGTCTTAGTCCTAGAAGTTTCACAACTTTAGAAGATTTCTTCACAAAGTTTAAATCTTTAAAGTTACAGTTAAAAGATTGTGGAATTGACAAGAAAGAGGATCAATTAATCCTTTCAGTACTTTCCAAATTAGGTCCAGAATTTTTTGTGTTTGTATCAACTTTCTATTCTACTAAAAGTGCTCTTAGAGCATCATGGAAAATGCCTACTCTAGATAAATTCATTTCTGATCTCACAAGGGAACAAGAGAAACTAATTCAGATGGGTTCTTTGAAGTCTATGAAGCCTCAAGCTCTAATCACAGGAAATGACAAGCTACAAACTTCAAATGGGAAGAAAAACACTAAAAAGGACAAGGGTGGTAAGAAAGGAGATAAAATTGATGATTTGAAAAAGGATAAATCTTCTCATCAAAGTAAGCACATTACTGAGAAGATAATATGTGCCTTTTGTAAAAAACCTGGGCATGATGAAAATCAATGCATGGAGAAACAAATCGAAAGTCTCTCAAATATTCTTAAGAAAAATAATATTGGGATTCTTGATTTTGGCAAGGCATCTTCATCAACTCAGGATAATACCAAGGACAAAGAGAAATTAAAAGGAAAAGCTCTAGTTGTTACGCCATCTTCATCTTCATCTCCATCATGGATTATTGATTCTGGTGCTACTCATCATATGGGTTCTTCTCAGGTTGTATTCACATCCTTAGGGCCATCCAAAATGTCTTCAATCAAGTTAGGTGATGATACCCCGACATTGGTTAAAGGGAGAGGGCCTGTTGAAGTTGAAGGAAGAATTTTTTCAAAAGTTCTTAGTGTACCTTCACTTTCAACTAATCTCCTTTCAGTGTATCAAATAACACACTTAAGGAAGGGTATGAGAGTTTATTTCTCTCCAAATTCAGTTATGATAAGAGAATTAAAGAGTAATAACTTAGTTGCTATAGGAGAAGTCAATCACCAATGTAGATTGTATTCCTTCTCTAGTTTTGCTACTGATATTTCTCCAAAGGCACTACTAACTCATTCAGATGAAGTTAGTAAATTATGGCATGAACGGTTTGGCCACCTTAACTACCGTTATCTTGAACAACTACGACAACAAAAAATGGTTAGTGGATTACCAAAAGTCAAGTTTTCCAAAGGACTATGTGAAGGATGTGCACTTGGTAAACATCCTGAAGCAAAGTTTGACAAAGGAGAAACTTGGAGGGCAAAACAAGTCTTAGAACTTGTTCATAGTGATGTTTCAGGGGCTTTCCCACATCCTTCTTTTACAAAGGCAAGATATGTTCTCACATTTATTGATGATTTCTCACATTTTACATGGGTCTACTTCCTTAGGAAAAAATCATAAGTATTTGATTCTTTTCAAGATTTCAAAGCTCTAGCCGAAAAACAGTCAGGGAAAGTCATCAAGGTTCTTCAAATAGATAATGGTAGAGAATATGTTAATAATATTTTTGAGTAGTTTTGCACAACAAAAGGGATAAAGTTGCAACGCACAGTTCCATATACCCCTCAACAAAATGGTGTTGCAAAACGTAAAAATATGTCTTTAAAGGAGATGGCTAACTGTATGATTCATTCCAAAGGTTTAACACCATCTTATTGGGCTGAAGCTATTAATTGTGCATGTTACATTCAAAATAGGGTTCCTCACAAAGCCTTGAAAGGAATCACTCCCTTTGAAGCTTGGAAAGGATGGAAACCAACAGTTGATCACTTTAGAGTCTTTGGTTCACCTGCTATGGCCCATATTCCTAAAGAACATCGCAAGGCTATGGATGCACAATCCAAACCTTGTATCTTTGTTGGATATCCAGAAGGTGTTAAAGGTTACCGCCTACTACACCCTACCACACATGAGTTGTTCATCGAGAGAAGTGTCAAGTTTCAAGAAACACCCCTTGAAACTATTCTTGACATTCCTCGTCATACTATTGATTCTCCATATTCTGATAATATTTCCGATGATTCAAATCATTCGCAACAAATTTCTAGTGTAGTTAGTAGTACTTCTTCTTCCTCTAGTTCACAAAGTGATGATTGCATTGAAAATTCATCTTCATCCAGTTCAGGGATTGAATTAGAAGTTGAAATTTCTACACCACATTCACCCACATCTAGAACTCTACGCTCACTTCATACAATAGATTCTTGGGTACAAACTACAGTAGATGATAGACAGCTTCAGACAGACTTTCAGGGGGAATCTCATGCCTACTTTGCTTCAGTGTCTGATCCGCAGACATTTAAAGATGCATTCGGCATACCGAAGTGGGATGTTGCCATGAATGAGGAATATGATTCCTTAATCAAAAATCACACTTGGGACTTAACTTCTCTTCCTAAGGGAAGAAAAGTAGTTCGATGTAAATGGATATAACGGACTAAATATGCAGTAGATGGGTCAGTTGACAAGTACAAAGCACAGTTGGTTGCTAAAGGTTTTTCACAAGTAGCAGGAATTGACTATACAAAGACCTTTGCACTTGTTGCAAAGATGACTTCAATCAGACTCACACTTGCTATAGCCGCAACACATGGGTGGGCAGTACATCAAATGGATGTAAAGAGTGCATTTATTCATGGAGATCTTGAGGAGGAGATCTACATGGAACAACCTCCAGGGTTTGTTCACAATTCATCCTTAGTGTGTATACTAAGGAAATCTATCTATGGCCTAAAACAAGCACCCAGGGCTTGGTATGGTAAGATGGATTCCTATCTTCTATCTTCAGGATTCACTCGATGCAATTCAGATCCTAATGTGTATCTTCTGTGACATGATGATTCATTGTTAATACTGGTTCTTTATGTTGATGACCTTTTAATCACTAGGAGTGCTTCCTCTGCTATTATGGCAGTAAAATCAACACTTCAAGAAAGATTTGACATGACAGACTTATGGTTACTCCATTACTTTCTTGGTATTGAGATATCTCAATCAGATTCAGGGATTGTTCTTGCTCAACCCGAGTATGCTCTCGATTTACTTGAACGTTTTCACATGTATAATTATAAACTAGCTCCAACTCCCTATTTATCTGGTGTTAAGCTTGAGACTTCTTGTCCTACACTATTAGTTGATGCAACATTGTACAGACAACTTGTAGGCAGTCTTATTTACTTAACACATACTAGGCCTGACATATCATATGCAGCTGGCTTAGTTTCTAGATTTATGCAAGAACCTCATGAGTTGCACTGGAAAGCAGCTAAGAGGATTCTTCACTACCTTCAAGGTACACTTACATTTGGGATACATTACATAGTTGGTTCAACTATTGATTTGGTTGGTTTCACAGATTCAGATTGGGCTGGTGATACAAAAAATTGCAAGTCTACTTTCGGGTACAGTTTTTCACTTAGTTCAAGTCCTATCAGCTGGTCTAGCAAAAAGAAAAATTCTATTGCTATATCTTCTATAGAGGAAAAATTCCGAGGAGCTGTTAACTAAGCTACAGAAGCCATATGACTTCAAGGCATCATTTCTGAATTTGGCATTCCTATTAGACGACCAATAGTTATCTATTGTGATAATCAGAGTACTATCCAAATATGCAAGAATCCAGTTCAACATCAACAAACCAAACATATTGAGATTCATATGCATTATATTCGTGAACTTATCCATGATCAGATCATCAACCTAGTATTTTTCCAGTCTTCAGAACAAGTTGTCGACATCTTTACCAAACCCTTTACAGAAAGAAGGTTCATTCATCTACGAGCTCTTCTTGGCATACGGTCTACATCAGCATCATAAACATCAGGAGGGGCCATCTAAAGTCTTCTGTTTATTTTCTCTCTTTTTGGAGGAAAGTTTTTTTCCCATAGGGTTTTCTTTCTTTCTCTAGTTTTTGAGAGATTTTTTGTAAATGAGTACCTAAAATGGCACACAGCCGGGACTCATGTTTCATAAACCTACCTAAGCTATGCTTAAGGGGGGCTGTTGGTGTATAACTCACATGAGTTAACCCTAGCATAACCATAGTTGGCAGTTTTCCTCACATGTGGAAAGACTAATTCCACTCTATGAGTCATTAGTAGACGTGTCACCCCATATTTGACACATCTCTGCTACATTTTAGGTTGGTTGAACCTTGAGCTATTCTCTTGGTTCTATTTTCGCCACCTTTCCTATTATCATGGAGTATTGTTTCCCAAACTTCACCTATTTATACTTGTTCATTTGTAATACAAGTCATTCGATTTCACTTGCAATCTTGTGCTTGTTTGTTTTCCATGATCTTGGCTGTTTCCACAGAAAGCAGTTGTCCTCTAACTATTGCCATATAAAATTCATGAAGTAATGAACAATGAGGTATGATAAAGAGCTTGGATAACAAATATGTAAATATTTAGTGAATTGTTGAATATAAAAAATTTATACTTCAAATTAAAGCCATGACCTTGGTCAAGTTCAAATTTAAAGGGGACTCAAGTATTGATAGGTGAAAAATATAAGATAAGCAAATCAAAGAGTACAAAATACAAGTTTTTTTTATAAATGAGAACATAGAATAATTAAAATATTATATTAAATTACATTCAAAGGACAGTCAATTAATAAAAATGATCAATGATAGAAGTTGAGAAGAAAAATATAGAGAAATAAAAAAAATGATGGAAGTATACATTCTTTTATAAAGATGATGGAAGAAACAATGATAATGATAAGGGAGGATAAAGGTCAAACTAAAAAAACATAGTTTGAAAACATATAACATGTTTGAATCGCCACTTAAAACCCCTTTCATGTAGCGCACAAACTAAGTGCCAAACCTTTCAAAACTAAAAATAAATAAAAAGTGTAATTATCAATAGTGAAACCCTAATTCTTTTCTAAAGGAATTTAAGAATGGAAAGAAAAGAGAGAAACTCCTAGCCTCCATAATCTTAGTTCCAAACCCTAAGTTTTATTTTCTTTTCTTTTAAGAATGCAATTGGACAAGAGAGCAAAAGAAAAATATATTATATTATAATATAAATTTTATATTATTTAATAGAATAATTTATTTATATAATATTTATACTATACAATATTTGTGCTTTTTACCCCTTTAAATATATAAATATATATATTATATAAGTATTTTATTAGTATACTAATAACAAAATATATATCATTTAATATTTATTATATTGTATTACTATATTATATTATATTATTTATACTATATATTATATTATATTATATTATATGGTTCATTTATGTATTATCAAATTGATAGCTCATGAATTGTGAACTTTTAATATTTTCCTTTGTATACTAATTAGCAAGGAAAACATATATGTTTAAAAAAAGTTGCAATACATGTCAACTCTAACAATGACCTTATGTGCACCTGTTATGTGATATATTTTGATGTTCTTATGATATACTTCATCAAATAGTTGATGCAATATCTTGGTGTGTTTTTAATGTATTTTTTTCTATCTTAAACAATGTTAAAGGTCTTGAATTGATGGTTTCATTTTAAGAATCTTTTCATTTCATTTGGTACATACAAATTGATGTCGGAGCATCCGAGCTCACGAGCAATCCTGCATCACCAAAAATATTTTATTTTGGCTTAGTTTGATTTCAATAAGGGCCAAGGCTGTGAGAAGTCATGGGATTTCAAGTTTTCATAACTCATGTCGCAGAAATCTGAAGTTCTAAAACCTTCCGATTTAGCGATCCCTTTGTTGTCGTGGGGTTTCAAGATTTCCTAACCTCCCGACTTGGCATTTCTTTTGTTGTCGGTGAAAGTCAAACTTATTGGCAGGACAACATCCAATGTCCCAATGATGGGCCAATATCCCTTGTGAGTGGTGGTATGTATACCATCAACAGGAGTGTACTTCATCGACGGGATGCTAACTTAGGTCTTCCTGATGGACCGATGGACATCTTTCGGTGGGACACTTGCGTATTGACAGGAGTCTAATGTGAGTCCCTTTGACGACCCGATGTTCGTAAGGAAGTTAACAAATGACATCGGGTGGACTTGGGTGTATCAGTACGGCGAGGGAGTGAGTTCCAGCGATAGAACTATAATGCATGCATCAAAGTGACTATAGGCTATTGGTGGGAAATGATAACGAGTCTCAATGATGGGGAGATGTCAAAGGATGACTGAACGATGAGTTGGTGAACCTAGTGACGACACATGGCATGTTGGTATTCGTCGATTTGCGTCACATTACATCACACTTACCAACAATTAGAAAACATTAAGAAAGCCTCAAATTGAGAAATCGTAAGATCATAAACCAATGTTTCAATAAAACAGAAAATTATAAAATCAAGAGAAAAATCAAATAAAGATCAATTACAAGTAGTTACATTTCAACATTCCAATCTTAATTTAAAAATGAAATTAAATAAGTCCTTGAGGCAATTCAGACTATAACAATCTTCAAAAGGCTAAATAGCCTAATAAAATAAAAGTAAAATTCCACACTGCTGGCATAAAATAAAATAAAACATCAATTAAGAAATTTTCAATAATATTCATTTTTCAACAATAAAATTTGCACATTACGAGCACCATGTGACTTGATAAGCCACCTAAGGGGGAGGAGGGGAATGGTGGTTCTCTAACCACATAAGTATAATATCATGCAATAGCTAGTGGTCCCTGACCACATAAGTATGAATAGTTGGTGGTCCTTGACCACATAAATGTGAATAACTGGTGGTCCTTGACCACATAAATATGAATAGCCGATGGTCCCAAGCCACATAAATATGATAACGCACAAAATTATGGTGAAATTTTTCACATAGTACCAATGTATATGATAATGCACAAAATCATTGGGTTTTGCATTTCCATGAGAAGGCAATGTGGTGGAGCATCCACTTCTTTGACAATTAGGTTTGGGAGTTAATTTTTCATCATCAAATCTTGTCTGCATCAATTTATTGCACACATATTATAGACTAAGCAGCTAATAATTGGTTTTTCTCATTTCCATGAGAAGGCACTTTGGTGGAGCATACACTTCTTTGACGATTAGGTTTGGGAGTTAATTTTTCATCATCAATCATCAATAATCTTGTCTGCATCATTTCTAGGCACCTCGATATATTATGCATAACTTGTTACACCGAGGCGTATTACAATGGCAACCACCAAAAAGCAATATATAAGGAAAAACTCTTCAGCTAGAAATTGATGTTCAAATGACATGCAAATCCATATCCACTCTTAAATCTTATCTTCTTATCTTTTGAAAATAAAAACACAGTCATTATTGTTAAATTCCTAAAATGAATTTAAAAAATAGTTTTCCTTTTATGAAAGCTGTCAGTTTTGTTCGAGATTCTACTTTTTTAATTTTTTAAATATTTTCAATAAAATTTAAATATTATTTTAAATATATTTTAGTATTATTTTTGGGAAGATAAATTTGAAAACAAAAAAATGGTTACAATTTAAAATAGCATTCAATTAGGGTTAGGATTAGAGTTTTGATTAGAGAAAAAATGATGAAAATAGGTGCCTTGACAAGGATAACTCTTGGCGTATTTTATATATATTAATATTTAATATATGTATGCTAGTATCTCTTCAATGAAAATCAATATGCATGTGTCTAAGAAAACATTTTCAACATTTATTGAAGACTTTTTACTATCTATGAATGCTTCTAAAATTGATTGTGCGAAATTTTTCCTATCAATATTGTGGATCACACTCTCTGATGGTAATGTTCCTGAATTTGGTTGTCAGAACATTTTTTATTTATCAATACTGTGGATTCACTTCCCAATGATGATGTTTCAGAATTCAATTACATGAATCCTTTTTCGCTTAATATTATGAAACACATTCTATGATCCATCATCAAAAGATCGTAACTTGAATTTTTATTTATTTTTTGTTTTCTTACAAAGCCTTGTTTCATATTTGTTGATGGATGTGGACATAGTAGGTAGAAGGGAATTGTAGAGAATTTATGTGTCGATCATATACCAGACCAGACAAAGCATGACTAAATAAGTAAAAAATGGTTGGTACTAGTTGAAATGGAAAAGAAAGGGGAATCTAATTATCAGGATAAGCTCCCCCATTGCCTTTCTTTTTATGGAAAAAAAATGTAAAAGATTTTTTTCAAGCAGGTAAATGAAGCCTTGACGTGAGGCAATTTACTCAAACCATTTTTGAAGACTCTATTTAGTTTTCTTGATAGAGAGATGTATGAAGGTTGTGCGCTAACAAGAAATTTGTATTATGAATTTTATTTATTATAATAATTGTACATACTTAACTTTTGGAAGGAGTTTGGGTTTATTATTCACTTAAATACATACTTCTCAATGGGTACTTGTCACTTGTCTTCTATTATAGTTTTTATTTTAGAGGGTTACTCTTATCATAATTACTATTAGAAAACTAAATCATTTTACACATAATATTAAAAAGTCAAAAAAGATTTGTGCTTTGGTGTCTCATATTGTATTATGCAATGTTTATAAGACATTAAATTCTTGTATTTTCATAATTTCTCAAAACTACCTTGGATTAATCTAGGGGAAATTCACTCCAAACCAATTAAACATTAAAACTAACTATAAGGCACTAACATGACTTTATTAGAAAATGTAAACCTTAATTTTCTAACAACTCCTTTGAGGTTTACATTACAAAAAAGCAAAAACTAAAGAATAATAAAACTGCATGGATTGATTAAAGAAATTCATTTAGAAATTTGCATAAGTATCTTCACAAAATCTCCCTTCTCTTTTAAAACGGTCCAAACCACCAAATCTTCTTAGAACACCCTAAAATGTTTGAAAATGTGCTCAATGCAAGGATGATGAGGAATTTTGCTTTCATTCAATATGAATGACAAAAAGAAGCAACAAAGGCCTTGAATTCCACTGACAACAGGTTAATTCAATCATCTCAAGTTTATGGTTTGTAATTTCTATTTTATTGCAAATGTGGTATTTGGTTGGATTCATGCTACTTAATGTTGATTGAAATGATCTTTTTTGCATTGAATTACTTGTGTTATAAGGAGATTTAGGCATACATTTTTTACGTGATAATGCGAAGTAGGGATAGAAAAATTATTTGTTAACGTGTCTTTGCAACCTTATCTCTTTCCAAGAATCGGTATTTTCTTTTTACATTTTCCATGTGGTACAAAATTGGGTGGGATTGATAGTGATTAATTAAGCTATTAAATACTCCTTCAAGTGGAAAATCATGGGCGTTTCGTGATAAGCATGTTAGTACAATATTTTCTATTTTTTCCATAGCTATTATATGTTGATAGGTATTGACTACTTTTAGATACTCTTCTATAGCTTGAATGTTCCATGTGGGAGATGTTAAAGGGTGCAATACTATTGTAGCATTGAGCTGAAATAGATTGGTAAACAACTCATCTAACATTAAAAAATATGTGTCTTACCCATTGATGTGAAGATATGTGTGATTATGGCCTAGGTAGATGCAACACAAACAACATAGTTTTTGCTCACTCACTTTCATGTGAAGGCCATGATTCACCGTGGAAAAGTTGGCAGCACAATTTGCAATGTCTGTGCATTTTTCCTTGTATAATTAATAGTCATGGGCACATTTTCTAGGTAAGATTTGGATATGTGGAATTGTGCTTTTAAAAATCTTATATGTAGACCTTTCTCATATTTTTCACTTGTAAGATCTAGGGTAGCCTTAATTTATGTCTTCAAAATTCTACAATCAAATGCAATGATCGTGATTTTATCTAGCCTTTCCTATTATGATTAATAAATATATTCACCTTTTACATTGTGACAATTGTGTTTATTTACATTTATATTGAGTAATGATTTTTGTTCTAAGAATTCAAAATAATCTAATTTATTTTAATTTTAATTTTTTTAAATTGTTTTTTGATTCCACATGTATGCTTCATGCTACCATTCCACGTGTATGATTCATGCTACCATTCACATGTATGCTTCATGCTTCTTGTGTATACTTCATGTGTTTGAGTGTATGATTCATGCTTCCTATGTATACTTCGTGTTTTCACATGTATGCTTAATGCTTCCTATGTAGACTTCATGTATTACATGTATTTACATGTATGCTTCATGCTTCATGTGTATACTTCACGTATTACATGTATTCACGTGCATGCCTCATACTTCATGTATTATGTATATCTATTTGTTTGCTTCATGATTAGATGTATCTTCAACAAGATTGCTCCTTGTGTATTAAAAACGTTTGTCAAAATGTTTTCTAGGTTGATAAGCACTAACATAAAAGGGATAGCGATTTATCATTGAGAAAGACATCCATAACATCCTTGAAGAATTCAATTAAGAATACAACCTTAGGCAATATTGCAAATAAATTAATTTAGGTTCTCACGAACAGTGATGATACACTAGTACAAAAACAACAATATATGATTAAAAAAAATACTAAAAACTGCATATAAATGACCAAACATGATCACATGACAATTAGTAGTTTATTTCCAGTCATTTATAACGCGATCGAATTGATGACTAAACCATTTTTAGTCATTTATTGGTTGTTTTGATTGATTGATTTGGTAGTATATTTAGTCGTTGATTTAGTCATTGATTGTTGTAATTTGGTCACTTATTTAGTCATTTCTTATTCACTGATATATTTAGTCGTCGATTTAGTCATTGATTGTTATAATCTAGTCATTTATTTAGTCTTTTTTATTCACTGATATATTTAGTTGTTAATTTAGTCATTGATTGTTGTTAACTGGTCACTTATTTAGTCATTTTTATTCACTGTGGCTAAGAATCCATGTGTAAGTGGAAGAATAATATATTTTGGTCCATCACTCATGTTTCACTTCAATCATTTGCTTTTAATTATTTTTATCTCTTTTTATTCAATTTGATTCAGTTGAAATAGAGAAGAAACCAACCTTTTGAACTTGGAGGTTATCTTGCACAAGGGCCCAAACTTGTAGGACTTCCTTGTAGGTTCTTTGTAGAGATGTTGATATTGAACATGTATGAGTATCAACATGAACATTTATGTTAAGTTGATGGATTTCTTAAGACATTGGTGAGGTAAGACACATATGACATAAAGTGTAACATGATCCACATGAGGTCAATTGGTAGATCATTTTGCAAATGATGTTGTTTGTGCAACAAATATCTAAATGGAGAAGTGATAGCTTCAAATCAACTATGCATCCACATAGAGGGATCTAAACATGATTGAAACAAAACTTATGATTGAAGAATATAATTATACTCCATTACCAACAGAATCATGTTATGTTTGCAATATGAAAAGAAATGAACAATTTATTCCCTAATTGACCTTCTACACCTCTTCAACGTACCCATTGCACACCAAGGTGCGATTGCTAGTAATAGAATTTCTTTCATATTCTTTAAAATTAGTTAGGAAAGAAGCCTCTTTCCTTTCCCATAACTATTTCTTGAGATTTAAATTGCCTTAATTAAATACCTTTCAAATCATTTGAACCATCCGAAACGTCTTTAATTTATTGTTTGGAGCAAGAAGGCCTAAGGGAACTTGAGAAGATAAGTCATAAAGTAATCTGTTGGTTTTTTAATAGCTCATATATGAGAGTATTTAATGCATGTTAAAATATCAATATTTTGGAGCACGAGGATGACACCAAGATGAAACTATGTGGAAAGTGACCTTTACAACTGGCTTAATATGCTAGATCTCCTTGAATGATAGTGCATCCCAAACAGACAGTCTTATTTGCACTAATGGTAGAGTATTTGTGGAGCTTTCCTCAAAATTCTTAAAATCTCGATAACCCAAACAACTTCATCATGTACCTTTAGGCTAAGTTTGGGCATAATCTCAGATGAATCCTATTTGTGATCTGCACTCCGGAGAACAATTAATCCATCACAGCCACCAGAAATCTCAAAAGTGACTCTCCTAAAGAAGATAGGAACATCACCAAGCAATAAATTGCTTCTTTTTGAGCTCCTTTACATTCTCTTATAGGTTACCATGTTACCATTGAGAAGAACCACTAATGGTTCTGGGCCAAATTGTTTCTTTTGTCTGAAAATGGATTCTGCCTCGTTCTAGCGATCCGTCCTTCCATATTTCTACAATTTTGATTATTGATGTTTTTCAACCATTTTTACACTGTCGCAAATATATATATATGTGAGAAAATTGTACTTGAAATTATATGATGTTATGCTTCCGATCTTCCTCGGAGCCTACCTGCTTGTCTCATAATCCTAAAATGGGTCTCCAAAACATTCCTCTATACTTTCATAACTGCCTTTAATATTGCACACAAGAAGGTGGCTACACCTTTCCTTTATAATCAAATCCCTATTTCCACATCTTCATAGTCTCGTAGATCAAAGTGTCTTGCAAATTAGCTTCACCTTATAAGACATTGTCATCCAGTGACAAGGGATGATGATTCTCCTCAAACAAAGATGATTTAATCAAAACCATGTAGTAATTTATATTTGAGTTTGAAAATGGGCTCTATTGAATGATCCATAAGAGTGATGAGGATTCAAAGAATTTTTTGCATGTTTGGTAAAATGCTCCACTGACGGGCTTAGAGGCACCTAAATCCTTCTGCTGTTTGTCCTTTTTTGAAGCTCTAGAATATGCTCTAATGTAGGAACCAAAAATATAGATGAAACCTCCCCATTATTTAAAAAATTTGTTGAGGGTTTAAACTAGCCCTCATGCTCGAACAATGCATCTCGATTGAGAGTTACTGATTCCTATTTTTTTGGTTCCATAGACTTCTGCTTTGTTTTCGGAGTTCAATTTTTCAAAATCACCCATGTTATAATTGCATTTCAGTGCATCCACTGCTTGCAGTTCATTCTCGGCAACAACTACAGCAACACCCATTTTCTAAAGCATGATGGTTGCAACTCTTTGAAGAACAAGTGTATCTTCTACACGTAAAATTTCAATGCGTTTAGATACTTCTCTATAGAAATACCATTGGAGAGAGCCCATATTACTGGAGCTTTGGGAGTTGTTTCAGATATTATTGGGTGGTGTATGTAATATAAACATTCCTTCATTATTAAAAGATGAAGGACCTCCAACAAGCATCATAGTTGACAATCTTAGGCTAGATGGAAGAGCCTTATCATTTGAATAAGGCTATATCTTGACAACTACAGGGTCTGATATGCTGACTAGTTTAAAGGATGAAGGCATGCCTTGATCACTGATATGGGATGTCTTATACAACCCAAAATTCAGTGCTCCTCTCTCTGAAGCCAAGATATTGTTTCTCATAAGAGTGTGAGAAGTTTCCCGGCATGAGCTCTTGTCTAGTGGCTCTGTCCTTGGATTTAATTATCGCTTTACCATGAAGGCTCTTTTTTGTATATTAGAATTAGATCCTCAATGAAAAAAAGTACAATGAGGCATGACTGGAAACAACCTCCCGACAATGAATCATGTAGGATTGACTGATCTTCCACTACCTTTAATAGTCTATGTTCTTGTGCATATAAAGGTACAACTGGAATGATTTAAATCTTCATGTGTAATGACGTCAGGATTGTGATGGTTATTCTTCTAATTATCATCAAATCCAGATTCCCTTGAACCTGTCGTACTGATGTGTGTTCTTTCTCAGGCACCTCTGTTATTTTTTGAGAGCAATGAGTAATATATTAATATGTTTTGATGAATCATATCAACAGTTAACCATATAGAATATCTTTTGGATAATAAACATTGCTAATTGCTGTTAGAGAACAGTTATCACCGATTAGGTAGTAGTTAGTTTATTCAGTTTTGTATCATCATGTATAAATACTTATTTTGTATCTTTGATCAATACAAGAGTTTTATTTTGATGTGTAGATCATCATATTTGTTTGATTTGTAAATCATTTATACCTTCAATATCATAGTCCATAGAACCTCTTATAGAGTCCAAACCCTTATCCCTTTGTTGGTTAACATGCTCGTTCATGTAGATTAGCCCTTAAATTTGGTAGCACTTCATTTTGCATCTTCAATCCCAAGATGTTTTCCAAACTTTTCCTGTTCACCTGAAATAATTTTCAACAGAGCTTCTACATATTATAAATTTATCGATGCCCCTCCAAGAATCCAATCCACAATTCTTTCCTTAGAATTTGAATAATAGTAGTTCCATCTGAAAAGTAAACATTCATGGCCTCATGCAACATATCTGAAGCCTGGAGTAAATGGTTTCTATTTTCTTCAGAGCTAGTAGATTTCAAGAGTTGGTTCAAAATCTCTGTTGAAACGTCTGTCACCAACCTTTCCCTCATATGCAGTTGATCTTGGAAGATTATTTTCACAGTATGAAGTACTTGGCTTTACTTTGTGAGAACAGTGGCCACTATCGTTCCTCCACCATCCAATACAACATGACCAACTTGCATTCTGGTAGGGAATCTTAGCAGTTGACATTTCTTGTGCCAGAGTGCTTTGAGATTGAAATTCAATCCTTTGATTCCTTCTGACGGTGCCACTAGTATTGCAACCAATAGTGCAACCTTTCCCAATAACAGATTAGTAATAGCGCAATAATCACCAATAATTATGTCCTCTCCTAGCACTGGTGTCCTAACGACCATTGTAGATCAGGAATGTACCATATCTGCTACTTTGTAATATTCCTAACGATCCAGTCTTATTGGAGGGCCATTACTTGAAAATAGGATACCTAGCATTAGTGGAAACATTCAACATTGAAGAATATCTTAACAGCATCATAAGCCTTGAAATTGTCAATCCTTGCAGTATACTTTCGTGGGTGAATATTTTATAACCCATATCTTCCAGTCCTCCAAGTAGAGCAATATGAGTAATCAAATTCCCTGTTCTAGAGTCAAAATTTTAAAATGTTTTCTAGAGGTTGCATCTACAAACTAGCCATTGATTAGAAGTCGTGTATACTTCAATTCAATTGGCAGTTAGATAGGTTCTTCTAAAGCATTTATAGCAATCCCAAACCTTTAAACTCTTCCACATGGATTATTCTTTTGTTATAACAATTGGTGTAAATAAATTATGTCGGTAGATTTGTCATTTGTTTCCTTTTGGATGTTTGAAAATTTTGCTTGATGATGGGAAACTCTGCATTTGGGGGTGTTGAATTAACCAATATGTCATTTCAGATTAGGGGAGAAGTATAAAAAAAATAGTGTTCAAAAGTATGGGCAACACTTTCTATAGCAAGAAAACACTTCTATGGGTACATTAGTTTTGGTTACTAAAAAAGAAGTCGATTCTTCAAAACAAACACAGTTGAGTCCAAAAGCTTACATCTAAGTCAATATACTTGTTTACAAACTCTTTTATCATATTGTGTCATGACTACAACACACCAACAATATAAGCTCTTCCTATTCAAACACAAGCTTAAATATTGAATCCTCTCAGATGGCATTTCATGCTCTAGTTGAAGTTTCTTGTACTGTCTAGCCTATTATACCGTTCGATTATACAAAACCTTGTAAAAATTTCACTCTTATACCTTAAAGAATGTTTTAGTTCAACTATTGATGAGCGTAATTAATTAATGGAAGTTTGTTTAACAACAAATTGAATAAAACTTCTTATCATTCAAATGCTTTTACACGTTCCATATATGTTGAATATAATTATAATTAATGAAAGAGTTTAAATATCTAGTAAGTTGTAAGACTTTTCATCTTTCATATATGTTGAATATAATAATTAATGGAAGAGCTTAAATATTTGGTAAGTTCTAAGACTTTTCATAAGTCAAATGTTCTTATTTGTTTCATATATGTTGAACATAATTAATAGAAGAACTTAAATATCTGATAAACTATTAAAATAGATTTTAATAGAAAACAAAATAGATTACAAATTTTATTTAATACAATTAAAAAAATCTATGAAAACAATTAAGGTAAAAATGACTACACATTTTTTTAAAAGTTGGTATATGTAAGATAAACAGAGCCATGCTACACAAAAAGGCACAAACAAATATCAAGCTCAAACTGCACTACACTGAAGTGGCCAATAACCTCATCCAAATTTACCCAGTATATATATACAATAGACGGCAAGCTAAACAAAAATGAACAAGAAAATTCCAAACTTAATCACTTGTTTAACAAAAAACAAAACACTACTGCAGTCCAATAAAAGAAAACTACAGCCCTGGTAAGACTTCCAGCTATATATAAAATGGATAAGAGGACTCCAAAATTCATCTCCTTGAGGCTCCTACTCCTAAGCGGTAAATATTAATACAACCAAAACCTATTTTAGCACCCAGATATCTGCTTTAATCTTCACAAAAATAAGACTATAAAATATAACTTTTATCTCTCAAGGTATCTGCTTTAATCTTCACCTCAAACATTCTTTATGATTTAATCCTTAAACATGAAACATATTTTCTTAAAAAAACCAAAAATGTCTTCGATAACAAGTGAGGCTACAATGATGGCGCAAGAGTGTCATGCCGATAAATTTCAAATTGACCTTAACACTTCGTTCAGTGACTACTCTCTCTCATCTCCGGAACTTAAAATGTATATTTTCAGCATTCAACATACCTCATAGACTCCTGGTAAAAGGGGGCAACCGTTCAAACTGGAGTTCTTTCAACTTTCATTCAAATTCAGAAGCTTCTGCGTCCCCATTATCATCCAACCATTCTTGAGCACTATTCAGTGTCGATAGGATGTCTTCTGCATCAGATGCCTTGATATTATGTTTGGTCTTGGCCTTTGTTACCCTACTTTTCATGTTGTAAATATAGCACTCCAGACTCTTTCTGGCCAGAATCTTCTTTTTAACTTTTTCGTCATCCTCTCGAAATTTCTCTGCATCAGCTATCATTTTATCTATCTCCTCTTTGCTCAGTTTTCCACCCGCGTTGGTTACTGTGATCTTTTCACTTGCTCTGCTACCCTCGTCCTCTGCAGAGACTGTGAGAGTGCCATCCTTGCTTATTATGAAGCGATTCTTAATTCTTGGCACCCCACATCTGGCCGGCCGAATTCCACCCAATACAAATTTACCCAACAAATTATTTTGAGCGGTAAATGGTCTCTCTCCTTCATAGACGGGAATACTCAATCTAGTCTGATTATCGTGCAGTGTAGTCCCAACCCACTCCTTCTGAGCGGGAATTGGGGTATTTCGAGGAACAACTACGGTCATGACACCACCTGTAGTTTCAATTCCAAGGCTCAAAGGTGTAACATCAGTGAGCGCTAGGGACACATCTTCATTGTTCAATGCTGCCGCCTGCACGGCCGCACCATAAGCAACGGCTTCGTCGGGATTTACTTTGTTGCATAGCTCTTCCTGCCCAAAAGTTTGTTTAAGTAGTTCCTGCAACTTTGTTATACGCGACGAACCTCCCACTAGTACAATGTCGTCAATTTGGTCGTTGCTCATGTGGGCATCCTCCAGGCATCCTCTCACTATTTCTATGCATTTATCAAATAAGTCGGCATTCAGCTCTTCGAACTTGGCTCTGCTAACCTTTAGAGAAAAGTCATGTCCCTCATGGAGACAGTCGATGTCGATGACAGTCTCTACCTCAGAGGACAAACTCCTCTTTGCTCTCTCGCATTCCGAACGAAGCCTTCGAAGAGCTTTGGCATTCTTACTCACATCCAACTTGTATTTTGTGTTGTACTTTTGAACACAGTAATTAAGCATTCTGTTATCAAAATCCTGACCTCCCAAATGCATATCCCCTTTGACAGCCTTGACGTCAATCTTACCCTTTTGAACAGACAGAACCGACACATCGAAAGTACCTCCACCTAAGTCGAAGACGACAACGCTTCTTTCTCCGGTGAAGACATCATGAAAGCCATAAGTTATAGCTGCTGCAGTTGGTTCGTTAATAATTCGCAACACATTGAGGCCTGCAATCTTACCAGCATCCTTTGTGGCCCTCTTCTGCGCATCATTAAAATACGCAGGCACAGTAATAACCGCATTCTTTACATCGCATTTAAGATATTTGTCAGAAATGGTCTTCATTTTCATGAGCAGCATGGATGAAATCTCTTCAGGCGCAAATAACTTAGTTTCTCCTTTGTAGCTAACTTGGATGAGAGGCTTATCATCCTTCCCTTGGATGACAATAAAAGGCCAGAATTTCATGTCGTCCTGCACACAAGAATCGGAGAAACGCCTTCCAATGAGTCGCTTTATAAAATGCTTTCTCGGTCTCTGATTTGAAACTACAGAAAAATAAAATGCAGAAAGCTGATTTAACAAGCTACATGTATTTGGGCTGATTTAGACTGTACTCGAATGCGGTAGTCATCTGTATAATAGTTATTGTCCAATTTAATAGCCACGCCTGAAATAATTTTGAAGTATGTGGCAATAGTTCGGACCCTCATTTACCATGGCGCCGCCAGTTATGTAAACCCCATTTCATGGGGCACTGGCTAATACCTGCTGTCTGTCTGTCAGAAGGAATAATTAGCTCGTACCCACCAGCAGGCCTCACGCCGCCCAAAAATAGCAATTAGGATATTAATGTGGGACGCGCCAAATTAAATTGCCAAGTACCAGGTAAATTAATATTGTTGTCCCGCCTAAATTAGCCGTTAATCGAAATCAGTGCATTTGGTAGAAAATCCGTGCATTTGTGTTTAGCCTGAGCGATCTCCATTTTCTAACAAACGCAACATCAAACAGAAAATGCGGCAGGCAAGGGCATAGGAAACCTCAATAAGTTGTTCACTGTTCATAGTGATCTTCATTTTCAATAATTTTTCCATGTTCGATTTTCTACTAGGTATTGATTTTGATTTTGATTATTTCAAAAAATATTAATAATTTTATTAATATATTTGTATTAGAAATTTAAAAATGTTATTTAAATATAAAAATAATATAATTAAATATAAAATTGTTGATGTTAATAAATGTTATATTGTCAAATTTACAAATATATACATATTGATATTATAGACTATGGAAAATTCATACTATTAAATAAGTTATTGTGAACAACTTCTTCACTATTTTAAAAAGAAACATTAAAGAACAAACTCACCTGAGATGTATTGAAGATATTGGTCTACCTTTAGAACATGAAATTACAATAAATAAGAGGATGTTTGTTCAATTATCATGTTATCAAAAGCAATCAATTGTTAAGATTATGTGATGTAATCATGGAAACATATTGGGTCAACAAATAGGTGATTTCATATCATATTTGAATCTAAGCTTATAAATCATTATTTTATTATCTTTGGTGTTCATCTAATAAAATAAATATCAAGTCTAATTATTAGAAATTAGTATTTCAAATCAATAAAAATACTTTTGAACAATTACAAAAGTCTAATTTTAATAAAAAAATGTGTATAATTTTTAATATATTCCATCTATTTTTAAAAATAAAGTATAAATCATAAAATATATAATATATAATATGCATCCAATTTAGTTCATTTAACTTCTACAATATATAAACTTAATAAATCAAAAGTTGAATTACACACAATTTAAATAGACTTTCTTTAGGCAACAAATTTATTATTCACTATAATTTTAGAGGTTAGATTGGATCATTTAATCCTTCAACATACAATCAAATGAGTGTTTACCAAAAATCTGTATGATGGAAAATTTTAGATAATTAATATTTTTATGTTCATTAATCAAACAAAAAGCTTTAAGGTCTCAAGTTTAATATTCCAACTAATGTAATTAACTTTAATATTATAACATTTAGTATTATTTATTTTATATATTTGTTAATTATATATTTTAAATTTTAATTAAATATATTCCACAAATATATATTATAATTTAAAATTTAGCACACACACAAATATTATAGGTACTAACTAGCATGTATATATTGTTTATTAATAATATATCTAAAAACGTTAAGAGTTATCCTTCTCGAGGTGTCTATTTTATAATGAACTAGTCAAATAAAAGTGCAATAGATGCCTCGAGAAGGATAACTCTTGGTGTTTTTAGATATATTATTGATAAATAATATATAAGCTAGTAGCATTCAAAGTGGAGCATAGAAAACAAAGTTATTATGGTTAGGGTTAGGGTTAGGTTAGGGTTAGGATTGGGGTTATCATTATGAATAGGGTTATGGTTAAGGTCAGGGTTAGGATTAGGGTTGGATTAGCGTTAGTAGTAATATGAGGGTTGGTTTGTAGGGTTAGGGTTATGATTACAATTAGAGGTAGAATTGCAATTTGGGTTGGGCTTATCATCACAATTAGGATCAGGGTTAGGCTTAGACATAGAATTAGGATGAATGGTATGGTTAAGGTCAGGGTTAGAGTTGGAAATAGAATTAGGGTTAAGGTTAAGGTTAAGGTTAGTATTCAAATTAGGTTTAGGCTTAGAGATTAGGGTAGGGTTAGTGTTAGCTTTAGGATTATCATTAGGGTTAGGTTAAGGGTTATGGTTGAGGGTTAGAGTTAGGGTTAGGGTTAAGGTTAAAGAAAAAATTAGGGGTAAGGTTGCAAATAATTTAATTATTGGGAATAGGGTTAAGGTTAAGGTTAGATAAAATTGGTATTAGGAATGGACTTAGTATTAGGGTTAGGTTTGGGATTATGCTTTGGGTTAAAGTTAAAATTGCAATTAGAGATATAATTAGAATTTGAGTTAGGGTTATAATCACAATTAGGGCCAAGGTTAGGATTAGAGATAAATTAAATTAGGATCAAGGGTAGGGTTAAGGTCAGGGTCAGGGTTAGAGATAGTAATAGGGTTAAGGTTGGCGTGAACATTAGTATTGGTTTAGGGTTAGGGTTAGCATTAGTATTGGGATTACTATTGCAATAAGGTTTAGGGTTATAGATGATGGGTAGGGTTAAGGTTGGGGTTAACATATATAAAAAGGGCTAGGTTTAGAAATAAGGTGAGGGTAAGGATTAGGGTTAGATTTAGGGTTAGAGATTAAGGGTGAAGTTAAAATTAGGGACAAGATTAGGGTCAGTGCTTGGATTAGAGATAAAATTATGATTAGGGTTAGATTTAGGGTTATATGATAAAGCTTGGGGTTACATAAAAGTGCAATATGCACTTCAAGAAGGAGAAGAGATAGAATTAGGGTTAGGGTTAAGGTTTGAGTTAGGATTAGAGATAGAAGTAGGGTTACAATTAGGTTTAGGGTTAGGATTAAGGGAAGTGTTAGTCACAAGTAGAATTAGGGTTAGGGTGTGGGTTTGGGTTATAATTAGAGATATAATTAGGGTTAGGGTGAGGGTTTGCGTTACAATTAGAGATATAATTAGGGTTAATATTAGGGATAGAGTTAGGGTTACAATTAGAGATAGAATTAGGGATATTAAGAATAGGATTAGGGTTATGGGTAGGGTTAGGATTATAGTTAAGATTAGAGATAGAAATAAGTTTAGGGTTAAGGTTAAGATAAGGAATAGGGTTAGGATTAGGGTAAGGGTTACAATTAGATATAGAATTAGGGTTGAGGTTAGGGTTAGGGTTTGAGTTTAGGTTTGTGTTAGAGATATAATTAAGGTTACTATTAAGGTTAAGGTTAAGATTAGGATTAGGGTTTGGGTTTGGGTTACGATAAGAGATATAATTAAGGTTAGGTTTATTGTTAAAATTATAATGAGGGTTAATATTAGGGTTAGGTTAATGGTTAGGGTTAGAGTTACAATTAAAGATAGAATTAAGTTTAGGATTAGAAATAGTGTTTGGATTAGGGTTACAATAAGAGATATAATTAAGGTTATGATGAAGGTTAAGGTTAAGATTAGGATTAGGGTTTGGGTTTGGGTTACAATAAGAGATATAATTAGGGTTAGGCTTATTGTTAAAATTATAATGAGGGTTAATATTAGGGTTAGGGTTAGGTTAATAGTTAGGGTTAGGGTTACAATTAAAGCTAGAATTAAGTTTAGGATTAGAATTAGGGTTTTGGTTAGGGTTACAATTAGAATTAAAATTAGTCTTAGAATTAGGTTTAATGTTAGGGTTAGATATAGAATTAGGTTTATCCTAGAATCCTAAATGTAACCTAATGTAACCCTAACCTAATTTTAACTATAACCTAATTCTATTACTAATTCTAATCCTAACATTAAACTGTAACCCTAAGCTTTATCCTAGAAGCCTAAACGTAACCATAATTTAACCCTATCTTAAGTATAACCCTAATTGAGTCATAATCCTAAGCCTAACAATAACCATAATTGAACCCTATATGTAACCATAAATTCATCCTAACACTAACCTAATAATAACCCTAATTGAACCTTATATGTAATCCTAATTCAATTTTTATCCTAGAAACCTAACTATAACCATAACCCTAATTGAAACCTAACCTTAACTGAACCCTAACCCAACCCTAATTAAATAGAAACCTTATTTAAAACCTAACCCTTATCTAATTAATCATATAGAAAATAATTAATCAAATCACCATAATATTTTTAAAGCTTAGTCTTAGTTATAAAATTAAACTAAGTTCTAATTTTTAAAATTCATAAAATATTTATTATCTAGTTTTCAACATAATCAATTCATTTATATTAATTATCTAATATAAATAAATAAAATAAAATAAGATATTTATTTAAAAATAATTCAACAATTACTAATTATAATTTTAGAATAAATTAAGAACTAAAGCTTATATATAAAATTATCTTTTCTATTTTATTTTCTTTGCACCCAAATAATTTCATTTTTTACAATTATACTAAATTCTAGCTTAAAAAATTCATAAAATATTTTACATAGGGAAGTTTTTGATTTAATATTTTTGAAGAGAAATACATTCCTACTTTTTTTTATGGGGTTCAATTAGATTGTATTGTGAACATTAAATTTGAATAGTAAATACATAATCAAATCATAAAATATCTTGAAAACTTAAATTTCATTCTAAAATTAAATTAAATTGTAATTTACTAAAATTCATAAAATTATTATTATTATCTAGTTGTTAAATAATTAATTAAATTATAGTGATTATCTAATACAAATGAATTAAATAAAATTGCATATTCATTTTAAACTAATTTAGCAATTACTAATTGTAGTTTTCTAAAATTTAGATATAAAAAATAACCTTTCTATTTATCTTTTCTCTTTTTGCATGTAAATCAATTAAAATTCTAAAAGTAAACTAAATTCTAATTTAAAAAATGCATTTAATATTTTTAAGTACAATTTTTATTTATTTATATCTTTTTAATAACTTGTTATGGGAAATAAACTTCTACCTGTAGATTTCTTTTCTCAATTGAATTGTATTAATCTTAATTAATCAAATCACCACAGTATTTTTAAAGCTTAGTATTAATTATAAAATTAAACTAAGTTCTAATTTTTAAAATTCATAAAATATTTATTATCTAGTTTTTAACATAATCAATTAAATTATATTAATTATCTAATACAAATAAATTAAATAAATTAAAATATTTATTTAAAAATAATTCAACAATTACTAATTATAATTTTAGAATAAATTAATAATTAAATCTTATATATAAAATTATCTTTTCTATTTCTTTTCTTTGCACCCAAACAATTTCATTTTCTAAAATTATACTCATTTAATATTTTTGTAAGAGAAATACATCCCTAGTTTGTTTTTCTTGGTTCAATTAGATTGTATTGTTCTTTAAATTTGAACAATAAATACATAATCAAATCACCAAAATATCTTGAAAACTTAAAGTTCATTCTAAAATTAAATTAAATTGTAATTTACTAAAATTCATAAAAGTATTATTATCTACTTGTTAAATAATTAATAAATTACAGTGATTATCTAATACAAATGAATTAAATAAAATTGCATATTCTTATTAAACTAATTTAGGAATTACTAATTGTAGTTTTCTAAAATTTAGATATAAAAACAACCTTTCTATTTTATTTTTTTCTCTTTTTCCATGCAAATCATTTAACCTTCTAAAAGTAAACTAAATTCTAATTTCAAAAAGGCATAAAATATTTTGAAGTACACAAAAAATTGATTTCTATTTTATTTTTTTCTCTTTTTGCATACAAACCATTTAACATTTAAAAGTAAACTAAATTCTAATTTCAAAAAACCCATAAAATATTTTTTTAAGTACAATTTTTATTTATTTATATCTTTTAATATACATTTTTAGCTCAATTGAATTGTATTAATCTTTAAATTTGAATAATTATTATTTAATATTGTTTAATAAAATATATTAAAAAAATATTATTTAATCTTTGACATTATTGTTAATTATTTACACTTTCTTTAAGCTTTGGGCATAAATTTTTATTTACATGGCACAATTTTCAAGTGTTCCCAAATACTGAAAGGTATTACTTATAATATTATATGATAGGCACAATTTTGAGCATGGTGAAGACTGCACCATCTATGCAGTAACTATAATTAATTAATGGAGAAAGAAAGTTAGAGTGTAATTTTGGAGTGATCACTTTGAGCTATGTTTTAGAGTTATCACTCTTAGCTATTTTTATCAATATTTAGTTGTAAATTTGACAGTCAACACTGAAGAAATATTAAAATTTTTTCTTCAAAGGTTGTTTTAGAGGAAACATAATCCTTTACAAATTTTTAGTTTGACAAAAATCTAGAATTCAAAAAAATTTGATTAAATTTTGGGGTAAAAAAATTGCAAACTATCGTCATTGAGCCATCAAATTTAGCCCTGATTTGGTCCATTGTTATGAAGGAAACAAAATATGAAGGGTTAACAAAAGAGCATATCGAATCTCATAAGTAATACAGAGTAGTTCCTTACAAATGGATAAAAAATAAAAGATATTAAAAAATGAGGAGGTAGGGTCAAATTTTAAAAAATTAATGAAGCCAAGCATCTATCCTACTTCTCAATAGTAGAGAATCACCCTATATTTTAAAAATATTTACAAAACTATGTTGACAAGTCAGAGAAAGTTGAGTTTTGAGCGCAAAGATGCCAAACCCCCAAAGTAGGTGACGCTTCACATGGTTCTGATGTCATTGGCCTCCTTGAGCCACTCCAGCTCATTCAAGCTAGGTGGAGTTAGGTACTGCATGACCATCAATCTCATATTCCAAAACCTTAAGTAAGCACACGAAAAAACATCAAAAAAGGGCTGAAAAAACAAGAAACACAAAAAAAAGATTTACCATTTACACGAAGGGATGAAATCTCCTTCTGCTCCTGAACCGCAGAACCCTATGATTTTTCAACATCATACAAAACACACAAATGGGAGAAAACCTTGAGAAAATAGTACAAAAGACACAAACTTTTGCTTCAATATGCTTGCTTACATCCGCAACACCTTGCTACTATCCAAGTTGTCCTTGCTATGATCCCCTAAAGCATCTCCTAGTTCCTACATTGGGCTATGAGATGGTGTTGGTGGAAGGGAAAGTTTGTGGTGTGTGAAAATGAGCTAAAGGACGTAAATCTTAGACCATACTTGCATCATGTAAAGAAGCACAGGATCGTATCCCATTTATGCAAACCATTTGCATGCCAACACCACTCTCCACTACCCTACCATACCAATGCCACTCTCCACTACCCTGTCATAACTGCATCATAACAATCAACATGCCAGCACTCACATCAAGGCAAGAGAACGTCAAATTAAACATGGCTTGAAAAAATGTACATGCATCTTTTGCTTTCACTGTAGAATACCTCTCGATGTAATGATGACACAATTTTCAAGTGTTCCCAAATACGAAAAGGTATTACTTACAGTATTATATGATAGGAACAATTTTCAACATGGCAAAGACTACACCGTTTATGTAGTAACTATAATTAATTAATGGAGAAAGAAAATTAGAGTGTAATTTTGGAGTGATCACTTTTAGCTATTTTTATCAATATTTAGCTATAAATTTACTAGTCAACACTAAAGACATTAATTTTTTTTTTGAAGGTTGTTTTAGCTCGGAAACATAATCCTTCACAAATTTTCATGAATTGACCAAAATTTAGAATTCATAAATTTTGATTAAATTTTGGGGTAAAAATTTTTGCAAACTATTGTCATTGAGCCATCAAATTTAGCCTTGATTTGGTCTGTTGTTATGAAGGCAACAAAATATGAAGGGTTAACAAAAGAGCATATCACATCTCACAAGTAATACAGAGTAGTTCCTTGCAAATGGGTAAAAAATAAAAGATATTAGAAAACGAGGAGGTAGGGTCAATTTTTTAAAAATTAAGGAAGCCAAGCATCTATCTTGCTTCTCAATAGTAGAGAATCACCCTATATTTTCAAAATCTTTAAAAAAACTATGTTAACAAGTTGAAGAAAATTGAGTTCCAAGCGTAGAGATGCCAAACCCCCAAAGAGGGTGACGCTTCACATAGTTCTAATGTTGTTGGCCTCCTTGAGCTGCTCCAACTCACTCAAGCTAGGTGGAGTTAGGGCCTACATGACTATCATTCTTATATTCCAAAAACCTAAGCAGGCACATGAAAAAACATTAAAAAAGGGCCAAAAAAACAACAAACACAAAAAATGATTTACCATTTACATGAAGGGATCAAATCTCCCTCCACTCCTGAACTACCGAACCCTATGATTTTACAACAACCTGAAAAACACACAAACAGGAGAAAACCCTGAGAAAATAGTACAAAAGAGACAAAATTTTGCTTCAATATGCTCACTTACATCTGTAGCACCTTGCTAGTGTCCAGGTTGTCCCTGCTATGATCCCCTAAAGTGGCTCTTAGTTCTTGGATTGGGCTATGAGATGGTGTTGGTGGCAGGGAAAGTTCAAGTGGTGTGTGAAAATGAGCTAAAGGCCCTAAATCTTAGACTATACTTGCACTGTGTAAAGAAGCACATGATCGTATCCCATTTATGCAAACCATTTGCATGCCAACACCACTCTCCACTACCCTGCCACACATTAATTAATCAAATCACCACAATATTTTTAAAGCTTAGTCTTAATTATAAAATTAAACTAAGTTCTAATTTTTAAAATTCATAAAATATTTATTATCTAGTTTTTAACATAATCAATTAAATTATATTAATTATCTAATACAAATAAATAAAATAAATTAAAATATTTATTTAAAAATAATTCAACAATTACTAATTATAATTTTAGAATAAATTAAGAATTAAATCTTATATATAAAATTATCTTTTCTATTTTTTTTCTTTCCACCCAAACAATTTCATTTTCTAAAATTATACTCATTTAATATTTTTGTAAGAGAAATACATCCCTACTTTTGTGTTTCTTGGTTCAATTAGATTGTATTGTTCTTTAAATTTGAACAATAAATACATAATCAAATCACCAAAATATCTTGAAAACTTAAAGTTCATTCTAAAATTAAATTAAATTGTAATTTACTAAAATTCATAAAAGTATTATTATCTACTTGTTAAATAATTAATAAATTACAATGATTATCTAATACAAATGAATTAAATAAAATTGCATATTCTTTTTAAACTAATTTAGCAATTATTAATTGTAGTTTTCTAAAATTTAGATATAAAAACAACCTTTCTATTTTATTTTTTTCTCTTTTTCCATGCAAATCATTTAACCTTCTAAAAGTAAACTAAATTCTAATTTCAAAAAGGCGTAAAATATCTTTAAGTACAAAAAATTTTGATTTCTATTTTAATTTTTTCTCTTTTTGTATGCAAACCATTTAACATTTAAAAGTAAACTAAATTCTAATCTCAAAAAACCCATAAAATATTTTTTAAGTACAATTTTTTTATTTTATTTTTATATCTTTTTAATAGATTTTTTTAGCTCAATTGAATTGTATTAATCTTTAAATTTGAATAATAATTATTTAATATTGTTTAATAAAATATATTAAAAAATTATTATTTAATTTTTCACATTATTATTAATTATTTACACTTTCCTTAAGCTTTGGGCATAAATTTTTATTTACATGGCACAATTTTCAAGTGTTCCAAAATATTGAAAGGTATTACTTATAGTATTATATGATAGGCACAATTTTGAGCATGGCGAAGACTACACCATCTGTGCAGTAACTATAATTAATTAATGAGAAAGAAAGTTAGAGTGTAATTTTGGAGTGATCACTCTGAGCTATGTTTATCAATATCTATTTTTATCAATATTTAGTTGTAAATTTGACAGTCAACACTGAAGAAATATTATTAAAAAAATTCGTCATTGAGCCATCAAATTTAGCCTTGTATTACTTATGAGATTTGACATGCTCTTTTGTTAACCCTTCATATTTTGTTTGATATGATAGTATCCCATTTATGCAAACCATTTGCATGCCAACGCCACTCTCCACTACCCTGCCATACCAATGCCACTCTCCACTACCCTATCATAACTGCATCGTAACAATTAGCATGCTAGCACTCACATCAAGGCAAGAGAACGTCAAATTAAACATGGCCTGAAAAAATGTACATGCATCTTTTGCTTTCACTATAGAATACCTCTCGATGTAATGATGACACAATTTTCAAGTGTTCCCAAATACTAAAATGTATTACTTATAGTATTATATGATAGGGACAATTTTCAACATGGCGAAGACTACACCATCTACATGTAGTAACTATAATTAATTAATGGAGAAAGAAAATTAGAGTGTAATTTTGGAGTGATCACTTTTAGCTATTTTTATCAATATTTAGCTATAAATTTACTAGTAAACATTGAAGACATTAATTTTTTTTTTTAAGGTTGTTTTAGAGGAAACATAATCCTTCACAAATTTTCATGAATTGACCAAAATTTAGAATTCATAAATTTTGGGGTAAAAAAATTTGCAAACTATTGTCATTGAGCCATCAAATTTAGCCTTGATTTGGTCCATTGTAATGAAGGCAACAAAATATGAAGGGTTAACAAAAGAGCATATCACATCTCATAAGTAATACAGAGTAGTTCCTTGCAAATGGATAAAAAATAAAATATATTAGAAAAAGAGGAGGTAGGGTCAATTTTAAAAAAATTAAGGAAGCCAAGCATCTATCTTGCTTCTCAATAGTAGAAAATCACCCTATATTTTCAAAATCTTTAAAAAAACTATGTTGACAAGTTGAAGAAAATTGAGTTCCAAGCATAGAGATGCCAAACCCCCAAAGAGGGTGACGCTTCACATAGTTCTGATGTTGTTGGCCTCCTTGAGCTGCTCCAACTCACTCAAGCTAGGTAGAGTTAGGGCCTGCATGACTATCATTGTCATATTCCAAAACCCTAAGCAAGCACATGAAAGAACATCAAAAAAGGGCCAAAAAACAACAAACACAAAAAATGATTTACCATTTACATGAAGGGATCAAATCTCCCTCCACTCCCGAACCGCCGAACCCTATGATTTTTCAACAACCTAAAAAACATACAAATAGGAGAAAACCCTGAGAAAATAGTACAAAAGGCACAAACTTTTGCTTCAATATGCTCACTTACATCTGTAGCACCTTGCTAGTGTCCAGGTTGTCCCTGCTATGATCCCCTAAAGTGGCTCTTAGTTCTTGGATTGGGCTATGAGATGGTGTTGGTGGTAGGGAAAGTTCAAGTGGTGTGTGAAAATGAGTTAAAGGCCCTAAATCTTAGACCATACTTGCACCATGTAAAGAAGCACATGATTGTATCCCATTTATGGAAACCATTTGCATGCCAACACCACTCTCCACTACCCTGCCATACCAACACCACTCTCCACTACCCTACTATAACTGCCAACATTAATTTCATCATAACAGTCAGTATGCCAACACTCACATCAAAGTAGGAGAACGTCAAATTAAACATAGATTGAAAAAGTGTACATGCATCATTTTCTTTCATTGTAGAACACCCTTCGGCGTAATGATGGCACAATTTTCAAGTGTTCCCAAATACTGAAAGGTATTACTTACAATATTATATGGTAGGCACAATTTTCAGTGTGGCAAAAACTACACTGTCCATGCAGTAACTATAATTAATTAATGGAGAAATAAAATTGGAGTGACGACTCTTAGCTATATTTTAGAGTAATCACTCTTAGCTATTTTATCAATATTTAGCTATAAATTTGATAGTCAACACTGAAGACATATTAATTTTTTTTCTGAATGTTGTTTTAGAGGAAACGTGATCCTTTAGAAATTTTCAATCTGATCAAAATCTAGAATTCAAAAAATTTGAATAAATTTTGGTGTACAAAAATTGCAAACTATCATCATTGAGCCATCAGATTTAGCCCTGATTTGGTCCATTGTTATGAAGGAAACAAAATATGAAGGGTTAACAAAAGAGCATATCAAATCTCATAAGTAATACAGAGTAGTTCCTTGCAAATAGATAAAAAATAAAAGATATTAGAAAATGAGGAGGTAGGGTCAATTTTTAAAAAATTAAGGAAGCCAAGCATCTATCCTGCTTCTCAATAGTAGATAATTGCCTTATATTTTCAAAATCTTTACAAAAACTGTGTTGAAAAGTCGAAGAAAATTGAGTTATGTGTAGAGATGCCAAACCCCCAAAGCGGATGACGCATCACATAGTTCTGATGTCGTTGGCCTCCTTGAGCGGCTCCAACTCATTCAAGCCAGGTAGAGTTAGGGCCTACATGACCATCATTCTCATATTCCAAAACCCTAAGTAGGCACATGAAAAGACATTAAAAAAAGGGTTGAAAAAAACAACAAACACAAAAAAATGATTTACCATTTACACAAAGGGATGAAATCTCCCTTTGCTCCTGAATTGCCAAATGCTATGATTTTTCAACATCCTGCAAAACACACAAATGCGAGAAAACCCTGAGAAAATAGTACAAAAGAAAAAAAAAATTCTTCAATATGCTCGCTTACATTTGCAACACCTTGCTAGTGTCTAAGGTATCCCTGCTATGATCCCCTAAAGCGGCTCCTAGTTCCTGCATTGGGCTATGAGATGGTGTTGGTGGTGGGGAAAGTTTGTGGGGTGTGAAAATGAGTTGAAGGCCCTGAATCTCAAATCATACTTGTGTCGTGTAAAGAATCACAAGATTGTATCCCATTTATGCAAACCATTTACATGCCAACGTCGCTCCCCACTACCCTGCCATACCAATGCCACTCTCCACTACCCTGTCGTAACTGCCAACATTAATTTTATCATAACAATCAACATGCTAGCACTCACATCAAGGCAGGAGAACGTCAAATTAAACATAGCTTGAAAAAATGTATACACATCCTTTGCTTTCACCCTCTCAACGTAATTACTATAGTATAATATAATTTTAATTTTAATAATATATATTAAATATATTTATAATTATTAACTATAAGTTAATTATAGATATTAATATATTTAATAACATTATAATTTAATATAGGATTTGAACTATAATTAATGTATTAGATCTTGATATATTTATATAGGATGCATTTTTATTTTTAAAGTTTTCACTTAATCAAAATGAAAATACACATCTAATAAAAAAGTAAGAAACATGTAACATTAACTAAAATGAACAATAATTATATTTTTATTGTATTCAACAAAACTTCATAGAAAATATAAAAGTAATTTATTGGTATCAATTTTTTAGGTCACACTCCATGATCTAACAACATATAAAAGAAGAGAACTATGCATGTACTAGACAACATACATAACCAAAAGATGTTAACAAGGACAAAAAGACCAATTTACCAGGCGATGCCAATAAGACCAAAATTAAATTATGCTTGTACTACAATATACATAACCAAAATATGTTAACAAGGAAATAAAACCAATTTACCAAGTGATGCTAATAAGACCAAAAAATTCATCTTTATGTCCTCATTAACATCTCTTGATTTTTATATTATATTACATTTGCAATCTAATTATCTTAACTTTTATGCCATGGTAGATTCTATATTGATGCAAATGAATTACTTTAGAAACATTTATTCAATCTAATAGTTTATAACAATCTAATATTAAAATTAATATTTTAACTAGTTTTAAAAAATCCTCTCAAATCAAAATTTATTGAATCATTTGATCACATGTGTTAAATTGGATTGTTATGTTGTCAAAGGATAGATAAAAGTCAATGTTCATATCTCTAAATTTAGGAAGTGACTTGCATCTTTACATGCACCATGCCAAACCAATTTAGCCATGGTTTTACCTTATTTTCCATGAGCTTACATATTTTATGATTGCAAGAGCTCTATCACTTCTACCCACTCTCTAATTTATCCAAAAACCTATTTATAATATTTTCCATACAATTATTAATTAGTTATATTTTTATGAATATTTTAACCTTATTTTTATTATTATCAATTTCCTACTATTATTTTTGTATGACTAACTTTTTTAAAGAGTAATTTTTCTTCTTCTTTATTTTATTATTTTCTTTCGCACAATTTTAACTTGAACTTCAACCTCCATTACCTTTTTCTACCCTAGCTTCTGAAGTGTTTCTTTTGCTCTCCATATATACCCTTGGTCTCACTTATCCTAGTTTTTGAAATGTTTCTTTTGCTCTCGTTTATACCCTTGATCTTACCAACTTTTTAGGGAGTGAAGCTTCTAATCCAACTCATGTCCTTTTTTCATTTTCATGATGAGGGATCCGAAAGTGATCCAAAATATTTATGGTTAAAAATAATCTCATAATTATTTCTAGAATCATATATGCTAAAGATTTATATGATAGTATTTTTAAATACTAGTACTATTTTTTTTGTATTCTTATCCTTCGTATAGAATTATTAGGTATAATCACCTTTAACATGTAACAATTAATGTAAAGATTATGACTACAATTGTTGTGTAAAGACATAAAGCTTTTTAATATCCTTACACTAAAATGATTGTTTCAACAAATATCTAATACTGCACAAGCATTATATCAATAGTTTAAATAATTGATATTATGGAGGCTCAACCAAACATAACTACATGTATTTTGGGGCTAGATCAATAAATGCCAGCTCTAGGAGAATTCACCACCAACAATTCACCGATGGAAAATTCACCGTCAACAATTCACCACCACAAAAAATTAACCACCAAAAATTCATGCAATTAGTTTTTGGTGTGGTGAATTGTCATGGCGGTGAATTTTCCCGCGGTGAATTGTTGGCGATGAATTTTCTGTCGGTGAATTGCTGGCGGTGAATTTGTCGTATGCCATGAATGCCACACTTATTCTGAAGTGACACAACTTCATTGTCCCTTTATATAGTACTTTTGTTTATTGCCTAAAGTCTCTTTAGTCATTCAAAATAAGCTTCACACTCTTCCTAAATGACATGCTTATATTCTAAAAAATAATATTGAATTAAATTTCACCATAAAAATAGTTGAACGCGTTTATTTTTTAAACAATAATTACTTATTTTAATATAATTTTTATAAAGATAATTCTATCCATTAAGATAATGGTATATTGGTAAATGATTGGTGTTATAAATCACTAATTAATCGGACTTTTTATTATTTGTAAGCATCTAAAAGTTAGTCCCAAGTCAAGCATAGTGGAGTGGGTCATTTCCTCATATCACACAATATAATTCAAGTAAATTTGTTTGGAGTGAGTGTTTCTTCTTTAATCTTTAAACTACATTAACTTTTGTGTATTGACTCCATTTTGGGGGATTTTTAAAAAAATGTTTAAAATTCAATAAGGAATCTAATATAAGAAATAGGAGAATCTAGGAGATAAACGACAAGCACATATGAACAATATACAATATTATATTTATATGACCCAAATTATAATGAGTATAAATCCTCGCATATATAGGCAAGGAAGAGGCAATCCACCTATGACAAGTGCCCCAAGATATGACACATATGAGTAGACAAGTGGACCCTATATGTGTCAACCTTTCGAACACTTGGAGTGTGCAAACCAACAATCTATTTGACCAAGTCATTAACCTTGATGTCAAGTGTCAAGTGATCTTTGAGGTGAGATGGAAAATCTTCCAACCTCAAAAAGATAGCACATAAGATTTACTAATTATACAATATTAATGTCAAACACATCTAAATACAATATTTCATATTGTTCATTTGTGATGATCTTATATTAATATACTCCTATTTCTTATATGATATCAAAGCTTGGATTGGAGATTTATTCAAGCCAAAGGTGAACCAATCAATTGTATTTTATTTGGTCAATTTGTCTCTACGTGTATATAATCTACAGGAAAGCTTGAATCGACCAATTGGATCAACCCCTCCCCTGCTACGATGGATTTGGCATTAAATATCTAGGCACCCTTGTTGTGTTTGAAGTCTATGTTTGAATCTGCACTCTCAGGCGTTGGAAATTTACATGCTGGCTAAGCTTGCTACACAATCAATTGAGGCTGATTAAGGGGAAAACTTTCTAGCATGAATTGGCGTGAAGTGTAAGCGTAGATCGTGGTGTGAATCTAAGCATATACCCACCCTGGCATGAATTTTAGGCCTGATTTACTTGAAGGCCTGTGTGGACATCAAGACCCATGACTTGGATTTTGCCTTTCTTGGCCCGCATGAACATCAAGACCCACAACCTTGATTTTGTGGGTTGTCTTTTGTTGGATGCAACCATTATAATCTTTTTGTAGCTCCATTCATAGTCGCACCCATATTTGAAACCTACATGCCCCTACCATAATTCTCAGTCTCTTTATCTCCATGCGCAACAAAAATTTTGTGCGTCCCTGCACAAATTTGCATCGATCTAAAAGTAATCAGATCTCTGTGATGGCAACTTGAGGGGAATTTGTTGATTTAATGTGACTATCTATTACAATGCCATATCAGTTGCCTTTGACCGTACCATGAGGCTTGAGGGTTCATTTTGCAAGGCTACTCCCAAACACCTCCATCAACCAACCATACTATAGGTCGCCTAATGGAACAACAATTGCATTGGCCTTTGATTTGATATCTGTGACCTATTGTTTCAAATAGCTTTAATACCATATAAGAAATAGGATAATCTAGGAGATAAAAGACAAGTATAAATGAACAATATGTAATATTATATTTAGATGATCCAAATTATAATGAATAAAAATCTTTGTATATATAGGCAAGGAAGAGGCAATCCACCTATGAGGTGGATTGAAAAGTTCCCCAAGATGTGGCACAAATGAGTAGACAAGTATCCTATAGATGTCAATCTTAGGAACACTTGGAGTGTGCAAATGAACAACTTATTTGACCAAGTCATCAACCTTGATGCCAAGTGTTGAGTGACCTTTGAGGTGAGATGGAAAGTGTTCCAACCTCAAAAAAGGTAGCACATGTAGTTTACCAAATAATTTGATAATCTCTAGAGGTCTAAAATGTTGTACATTCAATTAGACAAGATGTTGTCTACCTCATCAATCTAAGTACATTTAAGTATAGTGAATAGATAAATTATTCACTATAACATCTAATGGTTTGGTTAAGTTTTTAGTTTGATGTACTATTTTGTATGTTTTTAACTGATCATTTAATGCAACTTCCTCTTGCTGTCAAAGTGTAAAAATCTCCAAGAACATTCATTATCACAAGCCAAAGAACAAAAACATGAAACTACTAACTTACTAGTTTTGCAGGACGATTGTGTAGAAGATAATTTTATAGATATTTGTTTTGCTTGCTTTGTTTTTTATGTGTCTTTTCAAACTATTTCTTTGAGAGATTAAAATGAATCATACACAATTCAATTTGGTTAATTATAGAACCACTTTATTTTAATCTTGAAGGAGTGTTTGTGTATGCTCTTCTCTCGCATGCTTGTGTGATCTTGAGAATTAGAAACACTAGTTCTTCATATTTATTTTTATGAGGCCTACTTGAGGATTTCATCATCCCAAGCAACGACCTCAACCATAATTTATAGTGAGGTATAGAAAGGGGAGAGAGTGAGATGTACCTCAAAAAGAAGTCATCATCGTATTTGGCAAAGCCTCAATACCCTCAATCCGTCGAGACTTGTGACGTGGAGAGACTAAGAGAGACCCTCCTAGGCTTGTGCATGTAGATGAGCCCTTAGTTCATGGATTTCACTTAGAGAGCTTGTAAATAGAAGGCTAAGACCTTTAGTTGTCTTCTAGTGTGGTGCAAGGAATGTGAATCATACCCTGCTCAGTTACTCACCATTTATCCTCATTTGTTGAGATAGCAACTATCCTTGGCTAGGGCCTTGTCCTTCTCAGATTAGGTGTGTATAGGTGGTACATGACCTTGCATACCCTAGTTATCCATTCACTTGAAAAAGGTATTATATTTTTGTTGGTGGGCCCACATTAGGAGTCATTACCACTTAAATAATTATAGGGTTGTTGTTGTGTCTTTTATGCCTGTCATGTTAGATTAGTACCTCCCCATTTTTGGAGATTGTTGCACTATGTTGTCATTGATGTCAACCTCGAGTGTGGTGGTGATGAGTAAGTGTGCCAACCGCTACTGTGGTCTTGATGAGGAGTTGTGGTGTTGAGAAAGTGTTTAAGATATTGATGTCAACCTCTAGTATGGTTGTGATGGTGAGCATGTGTTGTTGATGCAACAAGTTCACTTGGTTTCCAAGTACTTTTAAGAAAATTTGAATAAAAGAGTGTACAAGGTGACAGAGGTGTGTTCGGTGTTGTGCTTTGCATTTCTTCATGGTTGAAGGTGTTCTTGTGCAGTTTGGATATGATGATTAAAGGTGTTATATCAAGAGTTTTATGTTTTGGATCATATGATAAAGGAAGATGTGTTTGATAGTGTGTTACTTGTGAAGAAAGTGGTCTAGGAGAAATAGAATATTTACATTTCTCTGTGGTGTTGTTTCTTATCTTACGTATTTGGTAATGTGATTATACAACTTGCATCTACCTTCTCTTGGATTGTTTAGTGTTCAGTTGTTCTATAAGCTTGGATTCATGACTTGTGTTCTGTGGTAGTGTGTCTCATTGCACATAATGATAATATCCTTTAGTTTTAGGTGGTTGCATCAGTATGTTTGAATATTCTTAGATGTTGTGTGATATTCCTATGTGGTCTTTATGGTGTTTCTACACTTGGAGAAACGTGAATGTGGTGTTTGATAGTGTTAGTGTAGGTTTAGACAACCTGGCATGTTAGTTGGGTTATTTATGGAGGTGATATGCTATTTGTAAAAGGGTGATCCCATAATAGTGGTTTACAATTTTTGGCCAAACTGGACACTGAAATTATTATTTTTAACTAAATCTTCACATTCGGGCACCTATAGCGGCTAAACTGTGAGGAATTTGAAGATGGTGCAAATTAGAGTCTCATCAAATTTTCTCTGTAGATTCTAAAAAATTTTTTTCAAAATTTTTGGAATCAAATTGCACTTCTTTTTCCATCTCCCACGAAAATTGTTTTTTTCAAAACAACATTTTTAAAAAGTGACTTTCAGATAACACAACTTTTTTTCCATGAAGGATAAAATTCTAATTCTTTCAAATTTAGATTTGTAACTATGATATCTAGTGCTTCCACTTGGTTAGATAGTTTTTATTGAATATTTTTTCCTTAATCAAGTTTCAAAGTCAAACAAATTACAATTCGACATACCATGACTTTATAACGCTAACTTTTTTGTATATGTCAAAATTTAATTTAATTTTTTGTTGCATCAAGGACTTCAATATCTGGTGCACTCATATTTTTAATTTTTTTTTTGATAATCTTCTATTTTTCCACATGTGAAGAACAAAGAAATTCATTTTCGATGAAAACCTATGTTTAATAAAACTTAAAAAACAAATACATAACAAAACCAAAACATATTAAAATTATATTCATTGGATAGCTTGTTCGAGGAATACCATAATCATTTGAAATAAATTTTAAATGAATTCATTTGATTCCCCCAAAAGCTAAATCAAAGTGATTTTTATCAGATTTTGATAGGTATAAAGGAGACGATTTATAGGTATGGTTTAAAACTAGCATTCTATCAAGGGGTTTGATCTAAGGTGATTTGATCAAACCCTCTTCAATTGGAATCCTTAAAATGGAACTTTTAAAGGCTTAAATCATTATATTTTCTAAAAATATGTGATTTCAGCTAAAATCCGTTCCTCTCAGGAATTGTAAACCACTATTATGACAGCACCCAAAAGCATGGTCAAATGTTAGTGTAGATTTGGGTCTTGATTAACCCTTGTTGTGGTCTGCCTTCACTTATTTCCACCACACAAGTGTTTGGTTCCAACCTATTTGGTGATTGCATGGTTGAGGTGTATATGTTTCATTATGGTTGACCCAGAGAATGTTTCTGAGGTCATGAAGGATATATAAGCAATGTTAAGTGTTGGAGATGTAGTAGCAGTGTGTGATGATGCAAATGTGAATCAAGTGTGGTGATTTGAGTGCAATATTGAATGCCTAAGGTTACTGAATGCAATGAGCATAAGGTGTTTATATTTTCAGTGTGATTGAAGTTGTTAGAGGCAGTGAGCTGAAGGTTGTAGATGGTGAGGAGTTGATGTAGTGGATTTTCCTATTACTCTGAGGTAGTGAACCTCCTTGTAACAATCTTCTTCTATTCTTCTTTCTTCCAAATAGTGAGTCCTTTGGGAAATGAGCCCTTGGTAGTGAGTCATTATTTTCTTTTGGACAATGGTGTCTTCCAATGATGAGCCTATTGTATTCGGTGTTTCTATTCATATATATGCGAGTTAATCCTCACCATGGTTTTTCCCTGATTAGGATTTTCCATGTAAATTTGGTGTTCTAATTGTGCATGATTGTGAATGTGGTTATGTTTCATATGCTTACATTTTACTGATGCTTAATAAGAGTTTAATGATTCATGAGGGTTTGAAAGCTTTAATTTACAATTGATTCACCACCCTCTTAGTTGTCTTGTGTGTCTAACACCGATTTGAAGCTAAATGGGGACTTCATCCTTTGAGCTATAGATTTTTTAATCTTTTTTCTTTTTTAGAGTATGTATTCCAAAAATTCAAAATCTAAAAACATTCAAATATTCCAAAAATAAAAAGGTTAATATCCATGGTGTTAATATTCCAAAAATAAAAGGTTAATATCAATTTCTATCCATAGTTTTAATATCATTTTTTCATACCATAACTTAATCACATCATTATAGACATCTATATACTAGGTTTGATCACCATCCATATTGTTTCCATCATTTTTTCCTAGCATAACTTCATCACATATTCATAGACATCCATATCCTAGTTTATATACATCATAACATATCATGTCCACATCCTTATACACATCCACTATTCTTCTATCAATAAATTATATTGACTCAAACATTTATCTCCTAGGTTTAGACTACCATCATAGTATCCACATTCATATAACATCTTCATAGACATCCATATCCTAAGTTTGATCACCATCCATATTTTTACCATAATTTTTTCCTCGCATAACTTCACCACATATTCATAAACATCCATATATCCTAGGTTATAGACATCATAAAATCTCATGTCCACATCCTTATACACAATCATTATTCTTATATCTACAAATTATGTTGAATCTTCCATAAGCATTTATCTCCTACATCTAGACTACCATCATAGTATCCACATTCACATAACATATTTATAGACATCCATATCCTAAATTTGATCACCATCCAAATTTTTTCCATCTTTTTATCATAGAATAACTTTATCACATATTAATAAACATCCATTTCCTAGGTTATACACATCATAACATCTCATGTCCATGTTGGGTGTTGTGGATATGGCTGTTGATATGTGGTTGTCATTAATGTCAACACTATTAGCATTTGGTGTATTAAAGGTTGTATATGCAAGGATATTGAGAAAATTGTTAAAGAAAGTATTCTAGGTTCCGAGTGGAACTGTGTAGGTCAGAAAGGTGTCTTGTTCTGTATGTTAAAGTTTAGTTGCTGTAAATTAAAGGGTTTATTGTTGAATGTTTCTAGATCATCTACGAGAAGTTTCAGAGGTCCGCGTGAAGTTTTGATTGGGTTGTAGTCTGACAGTGTTTTTGTGGTCTCTGTCAGTGTTCTTGAATGAAGGATGTGTGATTCTGGTAATCTCAGTTGTTGTGGATGTTTCTCTATTGTTTCTTGGTGTTCTTTGATGTCTCTAGATCATTCTCTATCTTTGTGGTATGCCCACATTATTTAGAGAGCTCGTGGTTGAAGATCTTTTCTTGCGCATGCTCGATTTTTCATATTCTTGGCCGACATGTTGTGGATCTTCGTGGTGAAATTAATTAAAGTATTTTTGTATTGGAGATGCTAATTTGGGTCTCCACTATGTTGTGGCTGACCTTGGTGGAATTTCATTGGAAATGTATTTATGAATTTCGGCCCACATTGAAAATATGTCTTATTTTCTTGGCCGACTAAGTTGTGATGAAATCTCATGTAGTAGATATATAAGAGCGATTGGTTGAGCGAAGTTAGTGTGTGCATAAGTGTGAATGTATGCCAGAGAAAGTGTAAATGTGCAAATAATGTTTATATCATTCGATTGCAAAGTAGAGAGTGAAGAAGATTGAGCAAAGTGTGAAGAAGGTTTTCTGAGCTTAATTGGAACTGTAATCAGGCTTGTGTAGAAGCTATTCTTTCAGTTCATACTCTGTGGATCTAATCCATATTTCTGTATTGTTGGACAGTGAGTCCTCTTTTGTATTTGAGTAGTGAGCTCTAGGCAGTGTGCCTGAATGCATGTGCATTCACCTTATTATTTCTCATTATACTTTTAACAGAGTATAATCTTGTGGACTAACATCCACCGTGGTTTTCCCCCTAATAGGGTTTCCACATAAAAAAATCTTGGTGTTATTTGTCTCTCTGATGTGCTAATTATTTGTGGTTAATTGTGTATTCATCAGATCTGGGATTAAGTTAAGTAAGAAAAAATTAAGTTATTGTCACAACTGATTCAACCCCCCTCTTAGTTGTGTGTCCTTGTTTTTCCAACAATTGGTATAAGAGCAGGTTCCTCTAAAGAAGTCTAAAAGCTTGAGGTGATCTAGGATGGAAACATTCAAGAAGGATAGTCCGAGATTTGATGGCACTAACTATTCAATGTGGAAAGTTAGCATGCAATGTCACTTACGGTGTATTGGTGAAGCTTTCTGGAAGATTACAAGAGATCCATATACTATTCCTCAGAATGGTCCCACAACTCTTGATGAGATCAAAGATGTTGAAAATAACGTTAGGGATATTGAAGCTTTGGTGAGTGCTCTGATAGATTCAGAGATGGCTAATGTGTTGGGTTTGCAGACAGCTCATGAGATTTGGACGAAACTGGAAACTTTGCATGAAGGAGATGCACAGGTAAAGATGGCTAAGCTATAGAGCTTGAAAGGAATGTATGAGAATTTGAAGATGGGTGAAGATGAAAATATCACTTCTTTTATGTAGAGAGTAAATAAAATAGTGACGGGTATTAAATGTGCCAATGGTTATGTGGATGAGGATGGAATTGTGGCTAAAGTACTCAAATACTTTCCTCCCTCCTACAAAATGAAGGTTCA
Organism: Sequoia sempervirens; assembly: GCA_007258455.2. Lineage (NCBI taxonomy): Eukaryota > Viridiplantae > Streptophyta > Pinopsida > Cupressales > Cupressaceae > Sequoia > Sequoia sempervirens. Next base: position 129,862,305 of record VDFB02000015.1, on the reverse strand, counting down.
TGCTATCGAAGAGTTCATATCAATAAACAAGATGACAAGAGACACGTTGATCGGGAAGCTTGCTGCTTTTGAAAGAAGTGAATTTGGTGAATCTACACCGAAGACTAAATCTACATTCAAGGCTACTGTATTCAGAAGTAACAACCAAAGATATAGTCCGGGAGAGAGTTCCAGAAAGATATCCAAGTATGATGAACTAAAATATCTTGAAGATAAAGAAAGAGAGGTAGAAGAATTGGAAGCATTGATTGCAAAGCAAGAAGGGAGAGGAAAAGGTGTAGACACGTAAAATATATTGATTGACATTGTGCATTCAGTCCTGACTTACTAACATCACTTCTTCCTGAATCATCCCTCGATCTAACCATTTAATCAAATCCCCTATCTGATTAAATTCATCAATATTCATCTCTTAATTAAATAAATCATTTTGTCTAATTAAGTCACTCTTTCTTGTTAATTAAATCAATTCATCTAATTTAATTATCCCTTTTTAATTAAATAATCAATTTATTTGATTAAATCTCTAAAGTCTATCCATTAAATTAAATAAATTAAAACCTTATTTGATTTAATCTAACACCATCTCTTTTAATTAAATAAATCAAAATCCTTATTTAATTAATTTCTTATCATATTCCTCTCTTATTTGATTTAAATAAATCCATAAATTTGAGTCAAATAGGTCACATCATCTAATCTCTCTCATTAAATTAATTAACCCTTGATTAATTTAATCTCATCTATGAACCATCCTCTAGATAATGCAAGTTGCACATGAAAATAGATTTAATTCATTTATTAAATCTCTATTTTCCTCACAAGGCATCTTTCGGAATATTCTGTCAATTTGAATTCAAAAATTTTAAGTCAACATGTACATCCAACAAGGCAATAAATTCATCTTACTTGTCCTTTGCTTTGAGCCAAGTGGCATTTATTGCATTTTCCCTTCCCTCTTGCATGTCATTTCAACAAATTTGAATTTCAAATATTTGCATTTATTGGCACAAACCCCAAATCTTGCACATCCATCATCCATTCATAGCTTGACAAGTGGCATCATATCATTGGATGAATGTTAGTCCCACATTGTTCAAATTTGGACATTCATCCATCTTGGAATTCTATAAATAAAGAGCTCATATTCTCATTTGATCATCCACAATTTGAGTAAAGTTACCATGCTCAAATATCTCTTGAATTTCATCCATTATCATTGAGTCATAGCTAGGTTTTTTGCAGATTTTAGTTTGGAGTTCTCATTCTTCTCCAACAAAGTGGATCAATCTCTTCAACATTCGAAGCTTGCATCTTAGGAATTGGGAAAGGGCCAATTTTCACATCAAATTGGCACCAATAACCCCATGGGATCATGAGTTTGCACATCTAATTAGGATTTAATCTTTGTTTTGTCATTTTCATTGTGTTCTTCACTATTTTCTTTCCTAGTTTGAGTCCATAAATGGATTTCATGGGGAATCCTTTTTTTGGATTGCAATCACTTATTTAACTTGTTTACTCTTGTTGTTTTACAGGTACCAAGGTTGGGGTTCGCACATTTGGCACTAGAAGGAGGGTTGGATATCATTCTTTCTTATTTTTTCCCAAAATTTTTGCGTTTTTCTTCACACACAAGAAATTCCAACGTTGGGAGCTCAGCATCGCTATTTTGGAACCGCGGACTCTTCTGCGTCGCTATATAGCACCGCTCAAAACACAAACTGTGATGCTAGACTCGTCCCACCAATTTTTTTTGAATTTTAAACTCTGCCGTTGGACTCGCCACTTGCAAAAGCTTTCAAAAAATATTAAATTCTGACGTTGGACGCAAACTGCGACGCTGGGCGAAAATTGCGACGTAGTTGAGCTCTCTGTCCCGACATAGAGCGCCGCTGACTGGTAAGCGGCGCTGTGAGGGCACCGCTCAGAAAACAAACTGCGACGCAGTCATGAGTTGCGACGCTCGTAAACAGTCATGAGGGAAAATTTAATTTTAGCACGTTTCTTTTGATTGATGATCAATTTATATTCTATTTTCTGGTTTTTAACTTCTGTATTTTCCAGAATCTGATTGGTTTTTCTCACTTGTAGGTAGGAAATCGAAAACAAAGGAAGGAGGAGCATGATGACGATATTTTGATCAATCAAAGTGTTTTTAAACACTTTAGTGTTTGTTTAACACTTCTTCAAGGAATTATTAGCACTTCTTTCTTAGGACACTAATCTTCCTTTGGGGTTTAAAAAGAATCTTCTTGTTTATTTCTTGCAAAGGGCTAAAACGAACTTTAGGATCATAACTTACTAGATTTTGTTTCTTGAATTAACAATTGAACAAAATGTCTTTCACTTGTGATTTGGTGCTTAAAAAGAACTCATATTTTGCTTCGGGGAGTTAAAAAGAACAAGTGTGAGTTTGTTTTTTGTGAGAGCTTACTTAAACTAAACCATTGAAAAAGGACGTATGCGCTTCTCTCACAATTTTTAAGTGATCTTGAGAATCAAAAGGCCTTTTTCATGACTTTAGGGTGAGACAAAGCAATCACTTCCACACTTTGATTTGGGTTTAAAATTGAACATCTTGTGCGAGTGTGAGTGGGGGCATTATTGCGTATATTCTCTTTCCTTGTTGCCAACAAGGATTGATCAAGTTACGAATATTTTTCTTCATTTGCTTTTGTCTATCTTAGAGGGCCTGCCTTGGGGAAAAAGTTCTCACCCAAGGGAATGACTCAACTGGTAACACTCTAAAGCCAAGAGTATTTCCAATCGGGATATAAATGTGGATATTGGAAGAAATGTCAATATCACGTGGTTGATTCCGACAAGATGGATCCGAAAGGGGACTCTTGCCGTATGGGTCAATCTCCACGAACGGAAAGTCCTTACTAAAACCCATGTGCTAGAATTTGCCAAAATCCTTTTATCTATTTGTTGGTGCAAGAATGGTCATTCTCAAGCCACCCCACACTTTTACGGTCTTCTAGTAGAAATGGAAAACATGCCATGGGAGTTTCATGGGTGTTGATTGCTTGGTTGCCCTGTATAAGTGAGTGTCATGGAGGGGAGCCAGTGGGGTCAAGCATCTAACCATTCACTAGAGATAAGCGTAGCTAGACTTGTCCAAGTGGGAATCCAACAAATATTGTCTTACACATCCATAGGATTGTACTTATTCTTGGGTTACATAATGCATTGCTTGATAAAAAACACCATGGAAACAAACACTTGAACATCATCTAAATTTCAAACCCTTTTGAAGACAAATACAATTGACTCAATCCATATGTTATTGCTTTCCCTTGGGATTCACATCCGTAGAGGTTTCTAAACATTGGATTATATCTTGATTTGTCTCCTTAAGTAAACAATAGGAAAACCCTTGCCTTAAGTTCATTGAATTCCACATAACATATCCTGTGGGATTTGAAGAAACTAAGACATTGGACATCTTAGTTTGAAAAACCTAATTGAAGAAAGTTTTTTTGGTAAAATAAAGACATTAAGCAAAGCTAAGCAAAATGAACCTTCATATGTGTTGAAGACTCACAATCCCAAAGCAAAAGTCATTGGTTGGAAATCTAAAAATGAATGTTCAAATGAAATCATTTCTTGGTCACACAGGTCTTTAGGAAGTATTTGCATGCTCTTAAATACCTAGGTCTAGGCAAAAAAAGTGTCCTTTTTAGGGTCATCTTAGTATCAAATCAAAATCAAAATATTTTTCATCCATCCTCCAAAACATCAAAACAAAATCATCCCATCATCACCTTTTGGATAATCTTGAAATCATCCCTAATACTAGGCTTTGTGGCAAAATCAAAAATCATCAAAATCATTGAGACCAAATCCTTGAAAACATTATCAAAATCACCTTTGGCTAGGTATGTGTAGATGCATCCTTTTGCATATGCTTAGTCAAAATTATCAAAATCATATTGTCTAGCTTAGTATATGTGGATGAATCCTTCTTCATATACTTAGTGAAACGATCATCTTGTTTGAATAGGTGTGGGTAGATGCATCCTTCTCCTCGCACATATTCAAAACATCATCCTTTGAGCAAAGCTATCCCTTAGATCATCATCAAACATCTTAGGATCTTTTTGTTCAAATATCCAAATCAAAATCAAAATCAAAATCAAGGACGAAATCCCAAATCCAAAAAACAATTTCAAAATCAAAATCTGCAAAGTCCTAAAAGCCTAGTATCTCACTCAAGATTTATCAAAAGCCAAAAGCATCCATATCATCCATCCCTAACATCATCATCATATCATCACCCTTGATCCTCAAGGCATCCTAAAAGATGTCTACTTTGGGGCATAAAATAAAGATCAATCCAAAGAATCAAGAGATTCATCTCCCATATTCTCGAAGATTGATCCTTATTTTATGGTTATAACTATATCTCAATACAAGAAGAGTATGGAAGCCAACAAAGAAACACCCGCTTCAAGCGATCTTAGCCAAACAAATGCATAAATGAATCCCGTCGAATCAAGTAATCTGTTGACCCTCTCATCATCGCAAAATCCGCAAGAAGAAAACCAAGGAGAGGACCTTACTTTTGGAATGTCTCACGAGGAAATGACTAAAATTCTCCAAAATCTAGACAACCATAGAATCATCAACATCATGATGAGGCTCAACCCTTCGTTATACATGCTTGAGCTAGCAAAACAAAGGGCCAAGTTACCTTCGGATTTTGATGTGAGCACTATAGTGGAGACATCCTTTCCTCCAATCTCATCCACCATTCCCATTTCATCTACACCCCCATCTCAAAACATCACGCAAAACATTCCGCAAATCACAACATCATTTGCTCCAACCCAACCCAACGTTAATAAGGGAAGTGCATTTCTCAATGCAATTCAAACACACCCCCTTCTTAATAATCAAAATTTGGATGCTAACACCACCTTGGAAAAAAACATACCCCAAAACCCATTACACAAAAATGTTCCTCTCACATTCCATCACGATCCATCATCATCATTTTTTCATGCAACACCTCAAACACCTCTTCTCACAAATTCACAAGAAGAGGGAGATATGTTTGGACCAGGGGGCATATTCGACACCATGACATTTCCACCTCTCCCACCATTTCCATTATCATCCACACCACTCTTTGGTTTAGGGTTTCCTCCCCTACCAAGTATCAATCAAACCACTATCCCAACCATCAATCAAAGCACTATGCCAAACACTCAAAAAATTTCGTTGATATCACAACAACGAACGACGAATACACAAGCATTTGCAACATCATCAAACACCCCCTTAACATCACAAAGCATGGTCTCCCAAGGACCAACCATATCAATACCACCATCCATCACTCAAAACACCAACACCACCTTCACAAACACTATTCCAAATCTACCACCACCTCCATCTCCTCCAAATTTCACCACATCAAGCCAATACGACGCAACATTGCAAGCTGCTTTCCAAAGAGGATACCAACAAGTTCAGAAACAAAAATTCGAACAACTAGTTGCTCAGCAAGTTGCTCAAGCTGCCCAAGCAACCCAAGCCACCTTACAAGCACAACAAACTCAAGCATTATTGCAACAACAATAACAACAAGCCACTCAAGCTACACAAGCCACACAAGCATTGCAAGCCCAAAGGGTTGCTCAAGTACAACTTCTATTGCAACAACAAGCAACACAAACACAAACAACACAAGCCCAAGCTCAAGCACAAGCCCAATATCAGGCACAACAAGCTCAATATCAAACACAACTTCTTGCACAAAGACAAGCAGTGCAAATTCAAGCATATCAGCAAGCATTAAAGCAATATCAAGAGCAGAAAGAAGCAACATAATTGGCAACCCAACAACAAGTGTTGTTGGAACAACAAGTGCAACAACAAGCACAAATCGTAGCACAACAATAGCAAGATCAACAATAAGCGTTGTTCATACAAAAGCAGGTGGAAGCCTACCTAGCTCGGCAGAACATACACATACCATCAAACAACATGCCAAACAACACACCGACCAACCCACCCATCCAACCCATGATTGAAACACCCCAAAACACGTTCATCCCACACCTTGATCCCCAAAATGATGTAACGACACAACTCAGGGTGCTCTCGCAACAAGTGCTTGACCTTCAATCAGGGCGAACAACGAAAACACCAAGCAACTTGTGTCCCTATCAATTTGATGGGAGCTTAATAATGAAACCATTCCCCAAGGGATTTGAAATCCCCAAATTTGACAAATATCAAGGGATGGGAAACCCTGAAGATCACATCAAGGAATTCCAGGTTCATTGCATGGAGGTTGCATATGATGATACTTATCTGATGCGGCTATTTCCTAGGAGCTTGGCAGGCCATGCTATAGAATGGTTCTCTTGCTTACCTTTAGGCATTAGAACATTCCAAGAAATTAGGGATGCATTCATTAAAAATTACGCATGCAACATTGCAATGGATGTTAGTCTCAAAGAATTCTCAGCTCTAAAACAAGGAAAGGGTGAGTCATTCACCTCATTCCTCCAATGATGGCGATCCAAGGCCAATCGGAGCAAGTGGACCATGCCAGAAGAACAACAAGTTTGCACCACCATAGCCAACCTTGAAGGTCGCTTGACATTTCATCTCAAGGTTCAGGGCATCACCACATATGATCAATTGATATCCAAGGCACTCAATATTGAAAGAGCCCTTATGACTCAACCTGCGGAATCAACATCATACCACGAACAACAAAACAACCGCCCACCATCAAATTACAACGATAAACCTCGTACGTGGGAAAGAAACAAAAACGTTACTAATGACAGTGTTGTTGATGCCAAGGTGGTCATTAGTGCTCCACGCCAATATACACCCGCACCATAAATTCAAATTCAACACCAAAACCACCATCATACAACACACCAACCCAAAATAATCCAACCATCAATAATCTCAATGACCAAAGAGGACCACCCCAATGCAAAAGTTATCCAAAATGAAAATACACCATTTTGGGAGAACCACTTGAGGACATAATGAAAAATTTGATCGACAAAAAAATCATCAAGCCTCCTACATTCGAGAATTACCAAGAACTCGATGTCAAACCTCCTTGGTATAACGAGAATAAACTTTGTGAATTTCATTAAATCAAAGGCCACACCACAAACAGCTGCATGAGACTCAAAAACATCATCCAAGATCTCATCGATAAGAAAATCATAAACATGGAACAACCTACAGGAAATTAGGATCTTAAAATCTACATGAATACGATGTTGAATCATGGAAAAAAAGGGAATAAAAATGATAAAGGGAAGGGAAGTGTAAATCATGTGTACGAAATAGTCGTTGCCTTCCTAAATGAAAACTGCATGGTCATCACCATCAAGGGCGCCCATGCCGAAGATTGTGGAGTCACCACAAGAGGCAGCAAAGTCACCATCACAGGATCATCCCAACCAAATACAGTCCCTTCATCTAGATCCATTCTACATGGCTACAATGTTGTAGATCAACTCAAGAGAACACCAACACACATCTCCATCATGGAGTTGTTAAAAATCTCATCCACCCATAGGAAGATCCTTGAGGAAGCATTGGCCTCATCCACTTTCCTCGCACATCTCGATGCAGAGCAATTCCAAGCTATGGTCTGAAATATCATAACACCTAATCTCCTTACATTTTTTGACCAAGATTTCCCCGCCCAACCATCTCACAACCATGCACTTCACTTGGAAGCTATTGTACACAAGAGAAAAATCAAAAGGGTCTTGGTGGATGGAGGTGCGGGTTTGAACATATGTTCCTTAAGTCTCATCAAGCAGTTGAAAATATCAAAAGATTCCATCGACAAAGGAAAGGGCATCACGATAAGAGCATATGACGACCAAGAAAGAGTGTCTTAGGGCACAATTAAACTCCCTATTCAAGTAGGGCCGACTCTCATGCAAACCACTTGTCAGGTCTTGGACCTTGACTTGCCATATAATATCCTCCTGGGATGCCCATGGATCCATGCAATGAAAGCTGTAGCATCAACCTTCCACCAATGTGTGAAATTTACACATAATGGACAAGAGGTTACCGTCCATGGAGATACTGAACCTTTTTCATATTGCAAAAATCTTGAAGCAAAGTATTACAAAATTCCCCAAGTGCCAAAGAATGATGAGGGCCCATCCACACCATACATTGACCCCGCCACTCTCGCATCCACTTCTGCGACAAAGACACCCGCCATTCCCACCATCCCCACCATCTCCGACATCAAGCTCATCATCCAAGAGGATGGTTGTGGAAGCTACAAAATCCTTAACAATGCTTTTTGTGATAGGAGAGTTACCACAATCTCCTAGATCACGTGGACGTCCACAAGAGAACCAAGCTTCCACATCACAAACGTTTCCTGAAGACTATCCCAAATTCACAAGATGGGGAGATCTTGGCCAAGAGGTTATTGAAGCAGATCCATCTCACATGTTATATCAAGATGAAAGACCAACAACTAATTTACCCATGTATGAGACAAGCAAGGGCCTACAAATGATGCTCGCAATGGGCTATGACAGAAACCAAAGACTGGGACAAAATGACAATGGGCTCATAATACCTATCATGCCAGAGATGCGACCCATAACAAATCTTGTCCTTGGATGTACCCCTCTGAGTATAACCATACGTGGCCGAAGTCCTCCAGTTAGAACGGTTAATATTTCTCCTCAGCCAATACTAGCAGAAGTACGTTCACCAATATCCACAGGTAGAGACATACATAACTTTATAACTGAGGCCTATATTAGTAGCGATGATGAGGATACCATGACCAATCTACCTAGGTTATTTGAGGACACCACCCTGTGTATGATTAGCACCCTCTCCTTTAAAATAGACCATCAAAATCATGAGATCCGTTTAGTCTACCCCCAACTGATCAACTATGACCAATGAGGACCACTAGTTCTAGATACATTTGAAAATGATGAGGCACTCTCAGAATTCATGGGATTGCGGGACAACATTCTAGATGGAGATCATAAGGCAGGGTTTATAATAAAGTTGGATAGACATGCCTATTATGGGGAAACAATTGAATCCTTTAGTCGCAAAAGTGAGAAACTAAGAATCATATCTAAGTCCTTGAGTGAAAACCACACTATGGCACTCTCTGACAAGAAAATAGTAAAAAGAAAGGACGTATCCAATGGTGAAAACCTCTCTGAGGTGCTCGAGGATGAAGGATTCAATCTTCCTTTAAGAGCTATTCATCAAGAAAAAGTGTCGATGGTATACTTTGGCGAAGAAAAATGCAATCCGATCAACCTAGAATAGGAGGCCAGCATATCATTCTATCTTGAGATCACTATTATTAGAAGAGCAAAGAGCCTAGTGGCATTTCTAAAGGAAAAGACAAATAAGCTTTGCATGGGCTATCTTTGACATCGCAGGGGCTTGATCGAGAGGCTATGGTTCATCGGCTGCTTGAGTGTATCAAAGCTAAAAATCGGTCAAGCAAAAATTCAAAAATGCATCCTCAAATTGCCTTATTGGTCAAAATGGAGCTCAAAAAGTTGTTAGATGTAGGATTTATCCGACCAATTGATTATCCAGAATGGGTGTCAAATTTGGTACCTATTTCAAAACTTGATGGAGCCATTAAAATCTGCATAGACTTTAGAGATTTGAATAAGGCATGTCCCAAGGATGATTTCCCTTCCCAACATTGACATGACCGTAAAGACATGATATAGCAAGACATGAGATGCTATCACTAATGGATGGATTTTCAAGATACAACCAAATCATGATAGCAAAAGAGGATCAACATAAGAATGACTTTCACTTGTCCATGGGGACCTCACTGTGGGAACGCGTTGCGAACATTCAGCCTAAAGAACGTAGGAGAAATCTATCAAAGGGCCATGACATTGATATTCCACAACATGATTCATAAAACAGTCGAAGACTATGTCGACGACATTCTAGCTAAGTCAAGAAAAAGACAAGATCATATAGTAACCCTAAGTGCTATCTTTGACAGACTAGAGGAATACAAAGTCGGACTAAATCCCAAGAAGTGC
>VDFB02000015.1:129839271-129852135 GCA_007258455.2 Sequoia sempervirens | reverse complement strand
ATACCTTTTTCAAGTGAATGGATAACTAGGGTATGCAAGGTCATGTACCACCTATACACACCTAATCTGAGAAGGACAAGGCCCTAGCCAAGGATAGTTGCTATCTCAACAAATGAGGATAAATGGTGAGTAACTGAGCAGGGTATGATTCACATTCCTTGCACCACACTAGAAGACAACTAAAGGTCTTAGCCTTCTATTTACAAGCTCTCTAAGTGAAATCCATGAACTAAGGGCTCATCTACATGCACAAGCCTAGGAGGGTCTCTCTTAGTCTCTCCACGTCACAAGTCTCGACGGATTGAGGGTATTGAGGCTTTGCCAAATACGATGATGACTTCTTTTTGAGGTACATCTCACTCTCTCCCCTTTCTATACCTCACTATAAATTATGGTTGAGGTCGTTGCTTGGGATGATGAAATCCTCAAGTAGGCCTCATAAAAATAAATATGAAGAACTAGTGTTTCTAATTCTCAAGATCACACAAGCATGCGAGAGAAGAGCATACACAAACACTCCTTCAAGATTAAAATAAAGTGGTTCTATAATTAACCAAATTGAATTGTGTATGATTCATTTTAATCTCTCAAAGAAATAGTTTGAAAAGACACATAAAAAACAAAGCAAGCAAAACAAATATCTATAAAATTATCTTCTACACAATCGTCCTGCAAAACTAGTAAGTTAGTAGTTTCATGTTTTTGTTCTTTGGCTTGTGATAATGAATGTTCTTGGAGATTTTTACACTTTGACAGCAAGAGGAAGTTGCATTAAATGATCAGTTAAAAACATACAAAATAGTACATCAAACTAAAAACTTAACCAAACCATTAGATGTTATAGTGAATAATTTATCTATTCACTATACTTAAATGTACTTAGATTGATGAGGTAGACAACATCTTGTCTAATTGAATGTACAACATTTTAGACCTCTAGAGATTATCAAATTATTTGGTAAACTACATGTGCTACCTTTTTTGAGGTTGGAACACTTTCCATCTCACCTCAAAGGTCACTCAACACTTGGCATCAAGGTTGATGACTTGGTCAAATAAGTTGTTCATTTGCACACTCCAAGTGTTCCTAAGATTGACATCTATAGGATACTTGTCTACTCATTTGTGCCACATCTTGGGGAACTTTTCAATCCACCTCATAGGTGGATTGCCTCTTCCTTGCCTATATATACAAAGATTTTTATTCATTATAATTTGGATCATCTAAATATAATATTACATATTGTTCATTTATACTTGTCTTTTATCTCCTAGATTATCCTATTTCTTATATGGTATTAAAGCTATTTGAAACAATAGGTCACAGATATCAAATCAAAGGCCAATGCAATTGTTGTTCCATTAGGCGACCTATAGTATGGTTGGTTGATGGAGGTGTTTGGGAGTAGCCTTGCAAAATGAACCCTCAAGCCTCATGGTACGGTCAAAGGCAACTGATATGGCATTGTAATAGATAGTCACATTAAATCAACAAATTCCCCTCAAGTTGCCATCACAGAGATCTGATTACTTTTAGATCGATGCAAATTTGTGCAGGGACGCACAAAATTTTTGTTGCGCATGGAGATAAAGAGACTGAGAATTATGGTAGGGGCATGTAGGTTTCAAATATGGGTGCGACTATGAATGGAGCTACAAAAAGATTATAATGGTTGCATCCAACAAAAGACAACCCACAAAATCAAGGTTGTGGGTCTTGATGTTCATGCGGGCCAAGAAAGGCAAAATCCAAGTCATGGGTCTTGATGTCCACACAGGCCTTCAAGTAAATCAGGCCTAAAATTCATGCCAGGGTGGGTATATGCTTAGATTCACACCACGATCTACGCTTACACTTCACGCCAATTCATGCTAGAAAGTTTTCCCCTTAATCAGCCTCAATTGATTGTGTAGCAAGCTTAGCCAGCATGTAAATTTCCAACGCCTGAGAGTGCAGATTCAAACATAGACTTCAAACACAACAAGGGTGCCTAGATATTTAATGCCAAATCCATCGTAGCAGGGGAGGGGTTGATCCAATTGGTCGATTCAAGCTTTCCTGTAGATTATATACACGTAGAGACAAATTGACCAAATAAAATACAATTGATTGGTTCACCTTTGGCTTGAATAAATCTCCAATCCAAGCTTTGATATCATATAAGAAATAGGAGTATATTAATATAAGATCATCACAAATGAACAATATGAAATATTGTATTTAGATGTGTTTGACATTAATATTGTATAATTAGTAAATCTTATGTGCTATCTTTTTGAGGTTGGAAGATTTTCCATCTCACCTCAAAGATCACTTGACACTTGACATCAAGGTTAATGACTTGGTCAAATAGATTGTTGGTTTGCACACTCCAAGTGTTCGAAAGGTTGACACATATAGGGTCCACTTGTCTACTCATATGTGTCATATCTTGGGGCACTTGTCATAGGTGGATTGCCTCTTCCTTGCCTATATATGCGAGGATTTATACTCATTATAATTTGGGTCATATAAATATAATATTGTATATTGTTCATATGTGCTTGTCGTTTATCTCCTAGATTCTCCTATTTCTTATATTAGATTCCTTATTGAATTTTAAACATTTTTTTAAAAATCCCCCAAAATGGAGTCAATACACAAAAGTTAATGTAGTTTAAAGATTAAAGAAGAAACACTCACTCCAAACAAATTTACTTGAATTATATTGTGTGATATGAGGAAATGACCCACTCCACTATGCTTGACTTGGGACTAACTTTTAGATGCTTACAAATAATAAAAAGTCCGATTAATTAGTGATTTATAACACCAATCATTTACCAATATACCATTATCTTAATGGATAGAATTATCTTTATAAAAATTATATTAAAATAAGTAATTATTGTTTAAAAAATAAACGCGTTCAACTATTTTTATGGTGAAATTTAATTCAATATTATTTTTTAGAATATAAGCATGTCATTTAGGAAGAGTGTGAAGCTTATTTTGAATGACTAAAGAGACTTTAGGCAATAAACAAAAGTACTATATAAAGGGACAATGAAGTTGTGTCACTTCAGAATAAGTGTGGCATTCATGGCATACGACAAATTCACCGCCAGCAATTCACCGACAGAAAATTCATCGCCAACAATTCACCGCGGGAAAATTCACCGCCATGACAATTCACCACACCAAAAACTAATTGCATGAATTTTTGGTGGTTAATTTTTTGTGGTGGTGAATTGTTGACGGTGAATTTTCCATCGGTGAATTGTTGGTGGTGAATTCTCCTAGAGCTGGCATTTATTGATCTAGCCCCAAAATACATGTAGTTATGTTTGGTTGAGCCTCCATAATATCAATTATTTAAACTATTGATATAATGCTTGTGCAGTATTAGATATTTGTTGAAACAATCATTTTAGTGTAAGGATATTAAAAAGCTTTATGTCTTTACACAACAATTGTAGTCATAATCTTTACATTAATTGTTACATGTTAAAGGTGATTATACCTAATAATTCTATACGAAGGATAAGAATACAAAAAAAATAGTACTAGTATTTAAAAATACTATCATATAAATCTTTAGCATATATGATTCTAGAAATAATTATGAGATTATTTTTAACCATAAATATTTTGGATCACTTTCGGATCCCTCATCATGAAAATGAAAAAAGGACATGAGTTGGATTAGAAGCTTCACTCCCTAAAAAGTTGGTAAGATCAAGGGTATAAACGAGAGCAAAAGAAACATTTCAAAAACTAGGATAAGTGAGACCAAGGGTATATATGGAGAGCAAAAGAAACACTTCAGAAGCTAGGGTAGAAAAAGGTAATGGAGGTTGAAGTTCAAGTTAAAATTGTGCGAAAGAAAATAATAAAATAAAGAAGAAGAAAAATTACTCTTTAAAAAAGTTAGTCATACAAAAATAATAGTAGGAAATTGATAATAATAAAAATAAGGTTAAAATATTCATAAAAATATAACTAATTAATAATTGTATGGAAAATATTATAAATAGGTTTTTGGATAAATTAGAGAGTGGGTAGGGGTATGTAGGATCATGTCAGGCCAAAAAGTGGTACTACATTTTACATGTGGTTGACTAATTTTTTACTCCAAAATTGATGAAACAAAAAGGGTTTCTTTTAAAGGAGATTCTAGCTTCCACCAATATAAATTTATATAGCTTTTACTTGAATTTGATAAGTAATTATTATTCATTTTCTATTCAAATTAGGACTAAAGTCTTGATTGATAGATTGATTGAAAAACATCTATAACTTTCAAATGGTATCACATTTTTTGAATCCAAAACATGCATCACAATCTATGCTTCACATACTATAGGATTAAAAAAATTAAAAATGAATTTCATGAAGTTTTGACCGAAGTTCGATGGTCGACATACAATTTTTATATTTTTTAAAAGTTGTAATAAAAATTTCATAATTAATTACTTACCTAGAAAAAAATTACAAAAAAATATGCATCACATCGACATGAGTCCTCTACTTATATCTAAAATATTATAAAAATATTATCATTTTATTGTGGTTAGGTGGTCTATTGCATTAATCTACTTTTTTATTTTTTCCTAAAATTTAAGTACTATTGCATTGAAATTTCAAATTTTCACCAAATATATATATATATTTTAAAAGAAACCTAGCAGTTTTAGGAAACTACATTCAATTTGCTACAGATTATATTCTTACATATTTTTAAAATAATATAGAGATAACTTATTCAAATTTTACATCAAGTTGCCTAACTCTCGATTTTTCTAATTTTTTTGCCACTTAAGAGCCTATTTTTTCCATGATGATCCTTCACATACCAGAGAAGTGATAGAGCTCTTGCAATCATAAAATATGTAAGCTCATGGAAAATAAGGTAAAACCATGGCTAAATTGGTTTGGCATGGTGCATGTAAAGATGCAAGTCACTTCCTAAATTTAGAGATATGAACATTGACTTTTATCTATCCTTTGACAACATAACAATCCAATTTAACACATGTGATCAAATGATTCAATAAATTTTGATTTGAGAGGATTTTTTAAAACTAGTTAAAATATTAATTTTAATATTAGATTATTTTAATATTAGATTGTTATAATATATTAGATTGAACAAATGTTTCTAAAGTAATTCATTTGCATCAATATAGAATCATAAAAGTTAAGATAATTAGATTGCAAATGTAATTATATATAAAAATCAAGAGATGTTAATGAGGACATAAAGATGAATTTTTTGGTCTTATTAGCATCACTTTGGTAAATTGGTTTTTTTTCCTTGTTAACATCTTTGTTATGTATATTGTAGTACAAGCATGATTTAAATTTGGTCTTATTGGCATCACATGGTAAATTGGTCTTTTTGTCATGTTAACATCTTCTAGTTATGTATGTTGTCTAGTACATGCATAATTTGATTGTTCTCTTCTTTTATATGTTGTTAGATCATGGAGTGTGACCTAAAAAATTGATACCAATAAATTACTTTTATATTTTCTATGAAGTTTTGTTGAATACAATAAAAATATAATTATTGTTCATTTTATTTAATGTTAAATGTTTCTTACTTTTTTATCAGATGTGTATTTTCATTTTGATTAAGTGAAAACTTTAAAGATAAAAAATGCATCCTATATAAATATATCAAGATCTAATACATTAATTATAGTTCAAATCCTATTAAATTATAATATTATTAAATATATTAATATCTATAATTAACTTATAGTTAATAATTATAAATATATTGAATATAATATTATTAAAATTAAATTTAAATTATATCATAGTAATTACGAGAGGGTGAAGCAAAGGATGTGTGCCATTTTTTCAAACTATGTTTAATTTGATGTTCTCCCCGCCTTTGATGTGAGTGCTAGTGTGCTGACCTGCTACTTTATAAAATTAATGCCGCGCTAATGCATGTGGTAGTGAAGAGTGGCATTGGTATGGCGGTGGTAGTGGAGAGCTTACATTGGCATGCAAATGGTTTGCATAAATGGGATACAATCTTGTGATTCTTTACACGACACAAGTATGATTTGAGATTCAGGGCCTTCAACTCATTTTCACACCCCACAAACTTTCCCCGCCACCAACACCATCTCATAGCCTAATGCAGGAACTAGAAGCCACTTTAGGGGATCATAGCAGGGACAACCTAGACACTAGCAAGGCCAGCATGGGTGAGCATATTGAAGAAAAAATTCTTTTGTACTATTTCTCGTGGTTTTCACATTTGTGTGTTTTGCGGGCTGTTGAAAAATCATAGGGTTCGGCAATTCAGGAGCAAATGGAGATTTGATCCCTTTGTGTAAATGGTAAATCATTTTTTTGTGTTTGTTGTTTTTTTCAGCCCTTTTTTGATGTCTTTTCATGTGCCTACTTTAGGGTTTTGGAATATGAGAATGATGGTCATGCAGACCCTAACTCTGCCTGGCTTGAATGATTTGGAGTGGCTAACCAACAACATTAGAACAATGTGAAGCACCACCCACTTTGGGGGTTTGGCATCTCTGCTCTCGAAACTCAATTTTCTCTGGCTTGTCAACACATTTTTTGTAAATATTGTGAAAATATAGAACAATTCTCTACCCTTGAAAAGAAGGATGGATACTTTCTTCCTTAATTTTTTAAAAATTAACCTTACCTCCTTCTTTTCTAATATCTTTTATTTTTTATCCATTTGCAAGGAACTGCTCTATATTACTTATGAGATTTGATATGCTCTTTTGTTAACCCTTCATATTTTGTTCCTTCATAACAATGGACCAAATCAGGGCTAAATTTGATGGCTCAATGACAATAGTTTTCAATTTTTTTTAATCCAAAATTTAATCAAAATCTTTGAATTCTAGATTTTGGCTAGACTAAAAATTTGTAGAGGATTATGTTTCCTCTAAAATAGCCTTCACAAAAAATTTAAAGTCTTCAGTGTTGACTATCAAATTTATAGCTAAATATTGATAAAAATAGCTAAGAGTGACATCAAAATATGCCTAAGAGTCACCCAAAATTAGCCCTCTACTTTCTTTCTCCATTAATTAATTATAGTTAATGATGACCCGGCAGTTTTTCCATGTTGAAAAATAAGTCTATCATATAATATTGTGGGCAATACCTTCAAAGATTTTGGGAACACTTGAAGATTGTGCCATCATTACGCCTAAAAAGGTTCTTACGCTGAAAGCAAATGATGCGTACACTTTTCTCAAGCTATGTTTAATTTTACGCTCTCCGCTTGATGTGCGTTGGCATGCTGATTGGTTGTGATGAAATTAATGCTGGGCGCAGCTATAGCGTGGTAGTGGAGAGTGGTGTCGGGTATGGCGGTAGTGGAGAGTGGTGTTGGCATGCAAATGGTTTGCATAAATGGGATACGATCATGTGCTTCTTTACACAGTGCAAGTATAGTCTAAGATTTAGGGCCTTTAGCTCATTTTCACACACCACTTGAACTTTCCCTGCCACCAACACCATCTCATAGCCCAATCCAAGAACTAAGAGCCACTTTAGGGGATCATAGCAGGGACAACCTGGACACTAGCAAGGTGCTACAGATGTAAGTGAGCATATTGAAGCAAAATTTTGTCTCTTTTGTACTATTTTCTCAGGGTTTTCTCCTGTTTGTGTGTTTTTCAGGTTGTTGTAAAATCATAGGGTTCGGTAGTTCAGGAGTGGAGGGAGATTTGATCCCTTCATGTAAATGGTAAATCATTTTTTGTGTTTGTTGTTTTTTTGGCCCTTTTTTAATGTTTTTTCATGTGCCTGCTTAGGTTTTTGGAATATAAGAATGATAGTCATGTAGGCCCTAACTCCACCTAGCTTGAGTGAGTTGGAGCAGCTCAAGGAGGCCAACAACATTAGAACTATGTGAAGCGTCACCCTCTTTGGGGGTTTGGCATCTCTACGCTTGGAACTCAATTTTCTTCAACTTGTTAACATAGTTTTTTTAAAGATTTTGAAAATATAGGGTGATTCTCTACTATTGAGAAGCAAGATAGATGCTTGGCTTCCTTAATTTTTAAAAAATTGACCCTACCTCCTCGTTTTCTAATATCTTTTATTTTTTACCCATTTGCAAGGAACTACTCTGTATTACTTGTGAGATGTGATATGCTCTTTTGTTAACCCTTCATATTTTGTTGCCTTCATAACAACAGACCAAATCAAGGCTAAATTTGATGGCTCAATGACAATAGTTTGCAAAAATTTTTACCCCAAAATTTAATCAAAATTTATGAATTCTAAATTTTGGTCAATTCATGAAAATTTGTGAAGGATTATGTTTCCGAGCTAAAACAACCTTCAAAAAAAAAATTAATGTCTTTAGTGTTGACTAGTAAATTTATAGCTAAATATTGATAAAAATAGCTAAAAGTGATCACTCCAAAATTACACTCTAATTTTCTTTCTCCATTAATTAATTATAGTTACTACATAAACGGTGTAGTCTTTGCCATGTTGAAAATTGTTCCTATCATATAATACTGTAAGTAATACCTTTTCGTATTTGGGAACACTTGAAAATTGTGTCATCATTACATCGAGAGGTATTCTACAGTGAAAGCAAAAGATGCATGTACATTTTTTCAAGCCATGTTTAATTTGACGTTCTCTTGCCTTGATGTGAGTGCTGGCATGTTGATTGTTATGATGCAGTTATGACAGGGTAGTGGAGAGTGGCATTGGTATGGTAGGGTAGTGGAGAGTGGTGTTGGCATGCAAATGGTTTGCATAAATGGGATACGATCCTGTGCTTCTTTACATGATGCAAGTATGGTCTAAGATTTACGTCCTTTAGCTCATTTTCACACACCACAAACTTTCCCTTCCACCAACACCATCTCATAGCCCAATGTAGGAACTAGGAGATGCTTTAGGGGATCATAGCAAGGACAACTTGGATAGTAGCAAGGTGTTGCGGATGTAAGCAAGCATATTGAAGCAAAAGTTTGTGTCTTTTGTACTATTTTCTCAAGGTTTTCTCCCATTTGTGTGTTTTGTATGATGTTGAAAAATCATAGGGTTCTGCGGTTCAGGAGCAGAAGGAGATTTCATCCCTTCGTGTAAATGGTAAATCTTTTTTTTGTGTTTCTTGTTTTTTCAGCCCTTTTTTGATGTTTTTTCGTGTGCTTACTTAAGGTTTTGGAATATGAGATTGATGGTCATGCAGTACCTAACTCCACCTAGCTTGAATGAGCTGGAGTGGCTCAAGGAGGCCAATGACATCAGAACCATGTGAAGCGTCACCTACTTTGGGGGTTTGGCATCTTTGCGCTCAAAACTCAACTTTCTCTGACTTGTCAACATAGTTTTGTAAATATTTTTAAAATATAGGGTGATTCTCTACTATTGAGAAGTAGGATAGATGCTTGGCTTCATTAATTTTTTAAAATTTGACCCTACCTCCTCATTTTTTAATATCTTTTATTTTTTATCCATTTGTAAGGAACTACTCTGTATTACTTATGAGATTCGATATGCTCTTTTGTTAACCCTTCATATTTTGTTTCCTTCATAACAATGGACCAAATCAGGGCTAAATTTGATGGCTCAATGACGATAGTTTGCAATTTTTTTACCCCAAAATTTAATCAAATTTTTTTGAATTCTAGATTTTTGTCAAACTAAAAATTTGTAAAGGATTATGTTTCCTCTAAAACAACCTTTGAAGAAAAAATTTTAATATTTCTTCAGTGTTGACTGTCAAATTTACAACTAAATATTGATAAAAATAGCTAAGAGTGATAACTCTAAAACATAGCTCAAAGTGATCACTCCAAAATTACACTCTAACTTTCTTTCTCCATTAATTAATTATAGTTACTGCATAGATGGTGCAGTCTTCACCATGCTCAAAATTGTGCCTATCATATAATATTATAAGTAATACCTTTCAGTATTTGGGAACACTTGAAAATTGTGCCATGTAAATAAAAATTTATGCCCAAAGCTTAAAGAAAGTGTAAATAATTAACAATAATGTCAAAGATTAAATAATATTTTTTTAATATATTTTATTAAACAATATTAAATAATAATTATTCAAATTTAAAGATTAATACAATTCAATTGAGCTAAAAATGTATATTAAAAGATATAAATAAATAAAAATTGTACTTAAAAAAATATTTTATGGGTTTTTTGAAATTAGAATTTAGTTTACTTTTAAATGTTAAATGGTTTGTATGCAAAAAGAGAAAAAAATAAAATAGAAATCAATTTTTTGTGTACTTCAAAATATTTTATGCCTTTTTGAAATTAGAATTTAGTTTACTTTTAGAAGGTTAAATGATTTGCATGGAAAAAGAGAAAAAAATAAAATAGAAAGGTTGTTTTTATATCTAAATTTTAGAAAACTACAATTAGTAATTCCTAAATTAGTTTAATAAGAATATGCAATTTTATTTAATTCATTTGTATTAGATAATCACTGTAATTTATTAATTATTTAACAAGTAGATAATAATACTTTTATGAATTTTAGTAAATTACAATTTAATTTAATTTTAGAATGAACTTTAAGTTTTCAAGATATTTTGGTGATTTGATTATGTATTTATTGTTCAAATTTAAAGAACAATACAATCTAATTGAACCAAGAAAAACAAACTAGGGATGTATTTCTCTTACAAAAATATTAAATGAGTATAATTTTAGAAAATGAAATTGTTTGGGTGCAAAGAAAAGAAATAGAAAAGATAATTTTATATATAAGATTTAATTATTAATTTATTCTAAAATTATAATTAGTAATTGTTGAATTATTTTTAAATAAATATTTTAATTTATTTAATTTATTTGTATTAGATAATTAATATAATTTAATTGATTATGTTAAAAACTAGATAATAAATATTTTATGAATTTTAAAAATTAGAACTTAGTTTAATTTTATAATTAATACTAAGCTTTAAAAATACTGTGGTGATTTGATTAATTAAGATTAATACAATTCAATTGAGAAAAGAAATCTACAGGTAGAAGTTTATTTCCCATAACAAGTTATTAAAAAGATATAAATAAATAAAAATTGTACTTAAAAATATTAAATGCATTTTTTAAATTAGAATTTAGTTTACTTTTAGAATTTTAATTGATTTACATGCAAAAAGAGAAAAGATAAATAGAAAGGTTATTTTTTATATCTAAATTTTAGAAAACTACAATTAGTAATTGCTAAATTAGTTTAAAATGAATATGCAATTTTATTTAATTCATTTGTATTAGATAATCACTATAATTTAATTAATTATTTAACAACTAGATAATAATAATAATTTTATGAATTTTAGTAAATTACAATTTAATTTAATTTTAGAATGAAATTTAAGTTTTCAAGATATTTTATGATTTGATTATGTATTTACTATTCAAATTTAATGTTCACAATACAATCTAATTGAACCCCATAAAAAAAAGTAGGAATGTATTTCTCTTCAAAAATATTAAATCAAAAACTTCCCTATGTAAAATATTTTATGAATTTTTTAAGCTAGAATTTAGTATAATTGTAAAAAATGAAATTATTTGGGTGCAAAGAAAATAAAATAGAAAAGATAATTTTATATATAAGCTTTAGTTCTTAATTTATTCTAAAATTATAATTAGTAATTGTTGAATTATTTTTAAATAAATATCTTATTTTATTTTATTTATTTATATTAGATAATTAATATAAATGAATTGATTATGTTGAAAACTAGATAATAAATATTTTATGAATTTTAAAAATTAGAACTTAGTTTAATTTTATAACTAAGACTAAGCTTTAAAAATATTATGGTGATTTGATTAATTATTTTCTATATGATTAATTAGATAAGGGTTAGGTTTTAAATAAGGTTTCTATTTAATTAGGGTTGGGTTAGGGTTCAGTTAAGGTTAGGTTTCAATTAGGGTTATGGTTATAGTTAGGTTTCTAGGATAAAAATTGAATTAGGATTACATATAAGGTTCAATTAGGGTTATTATTAGGTTAGTGTTAGGATGAATTTATGGTTACATATAGGGTTCAATTATGGTTATTGTTAGGCTTAGGATTATGACTCAATTAGGGTTATACTTAAGATAGGGTTAAATTATGGTTACGTTTAGGCTTCTAGGATAAAGCTTAGGGTTACAGTTTAATGTTAGGATTAGAATTAGTAATAGAATTAGGTTATAGTTAAAATTAGGTTAGGGTTACATTAGGTTACATTTAGGATTCTAGGATAAACCTAATTCTATATCTAACCCTAACATTAAACCTAATTCTAAGACTAATTTTAATTCTAATTGTAACCCTAACCAAAACCCTAATTCTAATCCTAAACTTAATTCTAGCTTTAATTGTAACCCTAACCCTAACTATTAACCTAACCCTAACCCTAATATTAACCCTCATTATAATTTTAACAATAAGCCTAACCCTAATTATATCTCTTATTGTAACCCAAACCCAAACCCTAATCCTAATCTTAACCTTAACCTTCATCATAACCTTAATTATATCTCTTATTGTAACCCTAATCCAAACACTATTTCTAATCCTAAACTTAATTCTATCTTTAATTGTAACTCTAACCCTAACCATTAACCTAACCCTAATATTAACCCTCATTATAATTTTAACAATAAACCTAACCTTAATTATATCTCTTATCGTAACCCAAACCCAAACCCTAATCCTAATCTTAACCTTAACCTTAATAGTAACCTTAATTATATCTCTAACACAAACCTAAACTCAAACCCTAACCCTAACCTCAACCCTAATTCTATATCTAATTGTAACCCTTACCCTAATCCTAACCCTATTCCTTATCTTAACCTTAACCCTAAACTTATTTCTATCTCTAATC
>VDFB02000015.1:129825052-129839171 GCA_007258455.2 Sequoia sempervirens | reverse complement strand
GTTAGTCTCTTGGTCAAAATCTTAGGAAATCCCAAAAACATTGAAAAATCAAAAATCAAAACATTTGTAAAACCTTGAAAAATACCAAAAATAGCCTCAAAACATTGCAAAACATCAAAAACATCTAAATATTTGAAAAAATCCATCCATCTCATCTCGCTTGCACCCACAATAAACATCACCCATAATAACTAATCGTCATCATCAACCTTTGGTGAAACAGTTAGAAACAAGTCTAGCAGATTAAAAGTAGAAGTCCAAATGTCAAGTCTCAAGTCTAAGTCAGTGCGTAATCAAGTTGGTCATCTCTTCGTATTGGTAACTCATCATTTGAATTGGTCCCATATCAATCATCCCATAGAACACTTTGGATAAACGAAATGACGTGCCACCATCCACTAACATGTCCTAGGATGAATCCTTCCTACAATGGGCATTATCTATTGGCAATAAGTTTCGGTTATCATCCTTAGGAAACACATTCTCTTTCCGTTAACGATATTGAAGAGCATCAGTTTGTTTGTTTACTTGGTCTTTATCTTTTGACTTATCTTATTTTGCGCTCATTCCAAGGACATCTTGATGATATCAGAATAGAGGATTTAGAGAAATAGGAATGGGGCAACGATCATTATCTTTTGTCTGTTGTGCTTGTTGGATGTTCTTGTAATATAACCTCGACGAATACTTGCTTTATTAGGTATGTATGGAAGAGGTCTAGGGCAACTTGTTGACTATTGCAGGGATAGGTTTACCTTTCCGTGTTTTGGTCTGAGGTGTCTAAAACTTCTGAAGTGCATCCTAGCAAGGTTTCCATATGTCAGGTGTGAACAAGAATGCTCCTATCTACTTGTCAAGTGAAAGTTCATCTCACTGGGTACAACGCCATCCTAGTTTTCTATACCTTGATGCATTATACCACGTGTGTTATCAAACATAAGAAAATTTGGCCCTTTGAAAATCCCAATTCCTTGGCAAGTAATCATCATCATCATCATCATGATTTGCATCATCTTGCGTCTTGTTGAAATGACTTCTTCTTTTCTTACTAACCGCACTAACAAGGTACTATGATAGTTGATCATCATCACCATCATCGTCATCGATCCTGCATCCACAAATCATAAGCATATCGCATGAACATATCATATAGGAAACATACGCATTGCATTTTTATCATCATACAAAAAGGTTATCATAAACATTCTTCATAGATAGGTGCATCCATGTCATTGCATTTCACCCATTACATTGCATCTCATGGCATTATATCAATCATTGCATAAACATTCATTTGCATTCCATAACCATTTCATATTACCATCTATCATATAAATCATCACATAACATCTACAGAAGCATTTCATAATCATTTTTCGCATAATCAATATATAAGCATTTAATTCATGAGGCATACATACTTGCATAACATAAATGACATCATATCATCACATTACATTCACATTACATTACACATTAACATATCATTGCATCACATACATCATCATTTATTATGTTTAGGATAATAACATATGTTATTCTAAGTATCTCATAAAACCACCTCATTATGCATTAACAATATTTCATCTGCATCATATCATGACCATCACATTTCATATTTCATCATCCATATCATCTCATAAATAACATCATAAAATATTCATTGTGCATAAATCATTCCACATAGGCATAGACGTATAAAATTCATTACAAACAATTCATATATGCATCCATTCATTAACATTTCACAAACATAATTTACATATCACTTCGCATATGCATAATGAATCATATCATTTCACAAATCAGACCATCACATTTGCATATCATAGGTTAACATAATATAGATCTGTTAGTCATAATCATAACACATACATCATTAGAAATAAATGCATCCATAAAGGACATCACCTCAAAGCATATAGAAATAAACCATCCATGCATAAGGAGAACACGGTATATCGCATCAAAATTGACTCATATACATCATCAATAATGTCACTGTCATAGTACAAAGAATAAATCAGATCACTGTACATAGATGTCAATCAGTGCAAAACACCCATCGAGCTATCAAAAATGAGCCCATAAGGCACAAAAAGTATGTATCATCTCGATCAAGCTCGATCTCGATGGATGCTGCCCTCACCTCTGTCACCGTGACCCTCTGGTGGTCTTTGGCTGGCCCGCTCTGAGTACTCTGGGACCCAATCTGCTCTGGGTACGGTATCATGATAAGCCCGACGGTAGTACTCTACCTCTCAGATGGCATCCCTGTAGGATCGCACTGGCACTGTACCCTGGGAGGAGGAGGCTGTCATACTCTCAATCTGCTGTCTACGGCCTAGCTTTGTAGCTGCATGTAGCTCTGCAACCTGTCTCTGCTGCACGACTTGATCCCTCTCGGCCCTGAGCTGCTCTCTCTCAGCCCTCGCCTGGTCTCTCTCCGCTATCACCACCTGAACCTGGGCTTGCAGCTGCAAATTCAAGGTGTCCTGTGCATCTGCCTGTCCTGCTGGTTGTACCCGTGGCTGCACGTGAGGCTGATCTTCACCCTCGGCTCGTGGTGGTGGGACTGGCAGCTCTTGTTGCTGATCCTACATATGAACTTCCCCATGACCTGGCGGGACTGGGGGCGCAACTGGTGGATCTTGTCGAATATCGACCCTCGGTCCTTGCCCTTGTCCTCTCCCTCTGCCCCTGACTCTGCGTGGATCTGGATCCTCACCTAGAATGGTCAATCGAAGTGGAGGTTTGAACTAGTCCCTATAGGCCTGAGTGGTGTCGGGATCTGCTAAGCCCTGATCATAAGCCCACAGTCAAGCTACCAAGTGCCTAAAACTGTGAATTGCCTCTGAGGTAGGAATACCGTGTCCCCATGACACATGTGTCATGCTGCGAGCAAAGATGGCTACATAGTCATCATCGAGCCGATCCTGTGGCTCTCCAAACTGACGTTGTACGCGCCTGGGTAGGTACCTCTCAATCATCATATGCTCTCGCCCTTGCATGTATCGGTCCTGGCAGCAATAAAAGAGTTGATCAGTATCGTCGGCCCATTCAGGCCGACCAAGGTACAGTCTCTAAGTGAAAACAAGCATCTCATCTAAGACCCACCTCTAGTAGGGGATCTCGTGCTCACCAGTGTGTGTAAAGGACACACCGCCTTTGTATCGTGCCACAAGGTCATCGTCTGCCCCCATCGTAACTGGAACGACACGTGGACGTAGCACATAAATGTGCTCCCACGCCTAGACATGAAGTAATGTCACCCCAACCCTGAACGCTCTACCGTCCATGTATACATACTCATGCAAGTCTCTATAGAGTAAGGCGAGAAATACAGACCCCCATGCGAAGCGAACCGGCCTGTCTTGGACCATTTGCTCCCAGCAATACCCCCAGCCGGGACTGAAATATCGCCCTCGTCTATCTAGGGCAACGAGGCCTGAAATGATAGCTGCAACCGCCCAGCGGTAGGGAGGTGTTATGAACCTGTACCACTCTAGCTCAATTTGTCCCTCACACTAGATGATGTCCTGTGTGGCGAGGACTTTGATGCAAGACTCGCATCCCTCGTCCATATCAAATATCGCTCGTCGGCTATGAATGGGCAATCATAAAATGCGCCAAACATTCCCCAAAGTGATGGTGGCCTCGCTAGTGGGGAGATGAAATGATGACATCTCGCTATACCACCTGTCAGCTAGCGCTGATAGCATCCCTAGGTGGGTGCGCACAGGTGCTACGTACACAATGTGCCATAATCCCGCAACTCTCAGTCGATCCTAATCCCTATTGCTCAAGTCTCGTAGGACACTAGCCAAATCTCATGACCGGTGCTCCCAAGAGTAGAGCTCCCTCACCGCATCCTGCATCAAGGAAGGTCAGCATGTTAAAAAATTTCAAAAATTCTTGGTCAAACGCTCCAAGAACGTCCCCAGCAGCGTAGTTTGTGATGGCGTCGCAGTTTGATTTTACTCAAACTCTGACGCTTAATCCCTAAAAAATGCAAACTGGTGCCACTGTGGCGAACTTCCTCCTTCAGCGTCGCAGTTTGGGTGAAAATGGCGCCACTGTGACACACTTTACCCAAACCGACCCACCGAGCCCTAGCCCAGTGTCAAAGTTTCTAAACTTCGAACTGCCCCACTGCGCTGCAAAACAGTACCACTATGGCGCAAAATGGCACTACACGGCGTAGTTTAAATGTCGAGCAGCGTTATATAGCGCTGCTGGAGGTGAGTTCCCATTTTAAAGCATTAATTAGAGCATTAAATAAAAAAATGAAGCTTGGGTAAGGGTCACATACCAATTCCCCGATGCCAGGTGACCGCTGGTATGTCCGAACTCGATCAGTGATGTGCAGGGGAAGCTGTCGTTGCGCCATATCACCGGAGGGTCAGAACTCAAATCTCAAGGTTGCTAGCGGAGGTGTGTGAAAATGACTTGAAAGTGACCCCTCAGATCACTTTTAAGCCTAAAAATTAAGGTTTTTTAACCCTAAATAGCTGTCCTGCTAGGGTTTTGGACCTTCGAACTTGTTTTTGTTTGATTGAGGCTTGTTTTTCATCGTTTTATTGTGTTTAGACATGTTTTTAGCCTCTCGGAACCCTTTCAGACCTTTCAGGTACTTTTTCATCTTTTTTTGCGAGATCACCCAAAAAATTAAAATTTTCATCCGATCTCTCAAGGGGGCATTATAATGGCATGTTTTCTCTCGCCATACAGCAGTGGGGCAAGTTTTTAAATATCAAGTTTTTTTGGCTTTAATCAAGATCGTTTATTCTTTGAACCAATGCAACAAGTGCATTGCTTCAAAGAGGGGCAAAATGTAGACATGCAAAATATACTAATTGACATTGTGCATTCGATCCTGACTTACTAACATCGCTTTTTCCTGAATCATCCCTCGGTCTAACCATTTAATCAAATCCCCCTATCTAATTAAATTCATCAATATTCATCTCTTAATTAAATAAATCATTTTGTCTAATTAAGTCACTCTCTCTTGTTAATTAAATCAATTCATCTAATTTAATTATTCCTATTTACTTAAATAATCAATTTATTTGATTAAATCTCTAAAGTCTATCCATTAAATTAAATAAATTAAAACCTTATTTGATTTAATCTAACACCATCTCTTTTAATTAAATAAATCAAAATCCTTATTTAATTAATCTCTTATCATATTCCTCTCTTATTTGATTTAAATAAATCCATAAATTTGAGTCAAATAGTCAAATCATCTAATCTCGAGCTCATT
Source organism: Sequoia sempervirens (assembly GCA_007258455.2). Taxonomy (NCBI): domain Eukaryota; kingdom Viridiplantae; phylum Streptophyta; class Pinopsida; order Cupressales; family Cupressaceae; genus Sequoia; species Sequoia sempervirens. The sequence goes on along the minus strand of VDFB02000015.1, from coordinate 129,833,902 downwards.
AAATTAATTAACCCTTGATTAATTTAATCTCATCTCATGTCCCATCCTCTAGATAATGCAAGTTGCACATGAAAATAGATTTAATTCATTTATTAAATCTCTATTTTCCTCACAAGGCATCTTTTGGAATATTCTCTCAATTTGAATTCAAAAATTCCAAGTCAACATGTACATCCAACAAGGCAATAAATTCATCTTACATGTCCTTTGCCTTGAGCCAAGTGGCATTTATTGCATTTTCCTTCCCTCTTGCATGTCATTTCAACAAATTTGAATTTCAAATATTTGCATTTATTGGCACAAACCCCAAATCTTGCACATCCATCATCCATTCATAGCTTGACAAGTGGCATCATATCATTGGATGAATGTTAGTCCCACATTGTTCAAATTTGGACATTCATCCATCTTGGAATTCTATAAATAAAGAGCTCATATCCTCATTTGATCATCCACAATTTGAGTAAAGTTACCATGCTCAAATATCTCTTGAATTTCATCCATTATCATTGAGTCATAGCTAGGTTTTTGCATATTTTAGCTTGAAGTTCTCATTATTCTCCAACAAAGTGGATCAATCTCTTCAACATTCAAAGCTTGCATCTTAGGAATTGGGAAAGGGCCAATTTTCGCATCAAATTGGCCCCAATTCCCCCATGGGATCATGAGTTTGCACATCTAATTAGGATTTAATCTTTGTTTTGTCATTTTCATTGTGTTCTTCACTAGTTTCTTTCCTAGTTTGAGGTTGTAAATGGATTTCATGGGGAATCCTTGTTTTGGCTTGCAATCACTTGTTTAACTTGTTTACTCTTGTTGTTTTGCAGGTACCAAGGTTGGGGTTCGCACAAAAGTTAAGTATGAAGATGTATTGCCTATTAATTTTTTTTCATGTAGTAAAATAGGTCATTTTGCATCAAGATGTCCTGAAAGAGTTCCTAGATCTAAGCCTAAAAAGTCTAGATTCCAAAAGAGATGCTACTTTGCTGAAGAAGCGGTGACTGATGATGAGTCTGATAAAGATAATGGAAATGAAAATGAATGGGCTTTCATTGCCACCATTAAAGATAATCTTGTGGCTACCAAATCTACTAAAGATGAAAAAGATCTTGCAGCCTAAGTTGAAGAAAAAGATGAGGGGCTCATTGATAGTGGATGCTCACATCATATGACCGGTGATAAAAGCAAATTTGTGAGTCTAGAGAAGTATGATGGTGGGGTTGTAAGATTCAGAGATAACAATGCTAGCGTGATTCATGGTAGAGGATCTATTTTCCTTGGTGGTAAGGATAACACTAATGATGTCCTCTATGTTGAAGGCCTAAAGCACAACTTGTTGAGTGTTGGACAGATGGTTCACACAGGATATGATCTCCAGTTCAAAGATAGAAGATGCAAGATACGTGGAAGTTTTGGGAATATGATTGCAATAGGAAAACAAATAAAAGGTAATATTTTTCATTTGAATATTGCTAGTGGAAATTGTTTAATTGCTCAAGTAGATGAAAGCTGGTTCTGGCATAGGAGTTTGTGTCATGTAAACTTTGACAACATTATCAAGATAACTTCTACTCAAGCAGTAAGAGATTTGCCTAGGTTAGTGAAGCATGCTAATATAATCTGCAAGGAATGTCAGATGGGTAAACAAACTAGAGTCTCTTTTCAGAGCAAATAATTTCATTCAAATAATCTACTGGAGCTGCTACATACTGACCTTTGTGGTCCCTCCAGAGTCAAAATTATTAATGGAGAAAGGTATTTTATGATGGTTGTTGATGATTACTCTAGAATGATTTGAGTTTCATTTTTAAGAGAAAAATGTGAAGCATTTGAAAAGTTTTAAAGTTTCAAGGCTATGGTAGAAAATGAGAAAGGTCTGAAAATCAAGTGCCTGAGACTTGATAGAGGTGGTGATTTCATTACCAAGGAGTTCAACTCTTATTGTGAAGAGCATGGAATTAAAAGACAATTATCTGCTCCCCGAACCCCTCAACAGAATGGAGTTGCAGAGAGAAAGAATAGAACAATTCTGGATGCTGCCAGAACAATGATGATGGAAGGAAATGTGTCTCAGATGTACTGGAGTGAAGCGGTAAGCACTGTTGTGTATACTTTGAACCGAGTAAATGTTAATGGTAATTCTGGTAAGACTCCTTATGAGTTATGGTTTGGTCACAAGCCTACTATTAATTATTTTAAGATCTTTGGAAGCAAGTTTTATATCAAGAGAGATGATGATATAGGAAAATTTGACGCAAGAAGTGATGAAGTAATCTTCCCAGGTTACTCCACTAAAAGAAAGGCCTACCGATGCTATAACAAAAGGCTGAGAAATATTGTTGAGAGTGCAAATATCATAGTTGATGAAAACTCTGTCAAATCATCTAGACATTGTAGTGATGATTCAGATGAAGACAATACTTGCAAAGGGAATAATTCTCAAACATAAAATCTACTTTAGAATATTCCATATGTTCTGGTGAAGCAGCCTCAATTTTTTCTAGTAAATCAAGTCAGTCAGGAGGCATAGACAGGTGCAAGTGTAGAAGAAAGATCAGAAGAGTCAAAAGTTCAAGAATGTCCCAAAACTCCAAGGTATGTAAAGTTGAATCATTCTAAAAATCAAATCATAGGAGATAAGAATAAAGGAGTGCAAACTAGAAGAAACATTGCAGAAGAATGTTGTTTCATTTCCAAGATTGAACCTAAAAATGTCACTAAAGCATCTCAAGATGAACACTGCTTGGAAGCTATGAAGGAAGAGTTGACAAAGATTGAAAAGAATGACACATGGATACTAGTTCCCAGGCCTAAAGATAAAAATGTGATTGGTACTAAATGGGTGTTTAGGAACAAGTTGAATGAATAAGGTGAAGTGGTCCAGAATAAAGAAAGACTGGTATGTAAAGGGTATTCTCAAATGGAAGGTGTTGATTTTGAAGAAACCTTTGCTCCTGTCGCTAGGATTGAAGCTGTTAGATTATTTGTTACTTATGCTGCATACAAGGACTACAAAGCCTATCAGATGGATGTAAAGTTGGCATTTCTAAATGGAGAACTAGAAGAAGTGTACATTGAACATCCAGATGGATTTCAGCTAACAGACAAGGGAGATATGGTTTGTAGATTGAAGAAAGCTTTGTATAGACTTAAGCGAGCCCCCAGAGCCTGGTATGCTAGATTGGACAAATATCTACTAAAGCTTGGATTCACTAAAGTTACTGCTGATAGTAACTTATACTTCAAATTAGATCATGATAAGGAGTTAATTATAGAATTTTTTGTTGATGACATCATTTTTGGAGGAGATGATAATCTATGTATGAAGTTTACAGATGAAATGAAGAATGAATTTGAGATGAGTATGATTGGAGAAATTTAGTTCTTTCTAGGATTGCAAGTCACATAGTTGGACAAAGGAATTTTCATATCTCAGTCCAAATATGTGAGAGAACTGTTGAAGAAGTTTGGAATGGATGACTCAAAACCTATTGGTACTCCCATGGTGACCGGATGTAAGTTGACATAGAATGATGATTCTCCTAAGGCGAATCAAACTAGATACAGGTCAATGATTGGTGGATTGCTCTACTTAACTCAAAATAGACCAAACATTATGAATGTTGTATGTATGGTTGCTAGATTTTAGGTTGATCCAAAAGAATCACATGTGATTATTGTGAAGAGAATTTTCAAGTATCTAAAAGGAACAGTTGACTTTGGACTTTGGTATCCAAAGGATGATGATCTCACTTTGTGTGCATATACTAATGTGGATTGGGATGGAGATGTAGATGACAGGAAACGTACTAGTGGTGGTTCTTTCTTCCTAGGGAAGAAGTTGGTGTCCTGGTTGAGCAAAAAGCAGAATTCCATTTCTCTATCCACTGCTAAAGCAGAATACATTGCTACTGCAAATAACTGTATGCAAGTGATATGGATGAAACAGATGCTGAAATATATCAGGGTGGTATATGAAGAACCTATTGCCATATACTATGACAACTCAAGTGCAATAAATATTTCAAAGAATCTGGTGCTGCATTCCAAGACTAAACATATATCAATCAAGTTTCATTTCTTGAGGGAGAAAGTGAATGAGAAAGAAGTCAGATTGGAATATGTGCCTACCAAAGAACAGATTGCAGATATATTTACTAAGCCATTGTCGAAGGATACTTTTGAGCATCTTAGAGGAATGCTAGGGGTGATTACCCCTCCAGATAAGAACCAAAGATGCATTTTATTGCATCAATCCGTGAGCTTTATTGCTATATTCTAATTCGGATTGATGTTTTTGTGGCTGCTACTCAAGGGGAGTAATCAGATGTGCATATATGTGGTTCAAAGCATGTATTTGGAAAAGTCATGGTTACCTTTTCCATTGATGTCAAAGGGGGAGAAGTACAATGTGAAAAATATTTCTAAGGTGAAGAGCCTTGTGGGGAGAAGAGCAATTGAGGAGAAGAAGTAAGTGTGTTGGGTTGATGGTATTTTTCACATCACGTGTTGCCATCAATGCCAAAGGGGGAGATTGTTGGGTGTTGTGGATATGGTTGCTGATATGTGATTGTCATTGATGTCAACACTATTAGTAGTTGGTGTATTAAAGGTTGTAAATGTCGAGGATATTGAGAAAATTGTAAAAGAAAGTATTCTAGGTTCCCAGTGGAACTGTGCAGGTCATGAAGGTGTCTTGAACTATATGTTAAATATTAGCTAGTGTGGATTAAAGGGTTTATTGTTGAATGTTTCTAGATCATCTTCCAGAAATTTTAGAGGCCCGTGTGAAGTTTTGATTGGGTTGTGGTCTAATAGTGTTTTTGTGGTCTCTGTCAGTGTTCTTGAATGAAGGATGTATGATTCTGGTAATCTCAGTTGTTGTAGATGTTTCTCTATTGCTTCTTGGTGTTCTCTGATGTCTCTATATCATTCTCTATCTTTGTGGTATGTCCACATTATTCAGAGAGCTCGTGGTTGAAGATCTTTTCTTGCGCATGCTTGGTTTTTCATATTCTTGGCTGACATGTTGATGGTAACGTGTTGTGGATCTTCATGGTGAAATTAATTAAAGTATTTTTGTATTGGAGATGTTAATTTGGGTCTTCACTATGTTGTGGCTGACCTTGGTGGATTTGCATTGGAAATTTATTTGTGAATTTGGGCCGACATTGAAAATATGTCTTATTTTCCTAGTCGACTAAGTTGTGATGAAATCTCATGTAGCAGATATATAAGAGTGATTGGTTGAGCGAAGTTAGTGTGTGCATAAGTGTGAATATATGCCAGAGTAAGTGTAAATGTGCAAATAGTGTTTCTATCATTCAATTGTAGAGCAGAGAGTGAAGAAGATTGAGCAAAGTGTAAATGTGTGAATAGTGTTTCTATCATTCGATTGCAGAGTAGAGAGTGAAGAAGATTGAGCAAAGTGTGAAGAAGGTTTTCTGAGCTTAATTGGAACTGTAATCAGGCTTGTGTAGAATCTATTCTTTCAATTCATACTTTGTGGATCTAATCCATATTTTTGTATTGTTGGACAGTGAGTCCTCTTTTGTAGTGAGATCTAGGCAGTGTGCTTGAATGCATATGCATTCCCCTTATTATTTTTCATTATACTTTTAACAGAGTATAATCTTGTGGACTAACATCCATCATGGTTTTTCCCCTAACAGGGTTTCCACGTAAAAAAATCTTGGTGTTATTTGTCTCTCTAATGTGTTAATTGTTTGTGGTTAATTGCTTATTCATCAGATCTGAGATTAAGTTAAGTAAGAAAAGTTTAAGTTTTTGTCACAACTGATTCATCCCCCCCTCTCAGCTATGTGTCCTTGTTTTTCCAACAGTCCACATCCTTATACACATACATTATTCATCTATCTACAAATGATGTTGACTCCTCTATAAACATCCAGGTAATTAAGAAATGTATTTTTTTATATTAATTACATAATGTAATTTTACACTTGAATAATTTATATATCTTGATGTGTTAAATGTGCATATCATTGTAACTTCAAATGATCAACAAAACATTCAAGAACAGATGTTACCTTTTTCTCTTGATCTTAACTAGACAACAACAATGGATACAATGCAAACTAGAGATGGTAAAACAATAATAGAACAAAATTCAATAATTTTTGTTTATTTACTTTGTAAATTAATTTTATCTAAGTTGATGTGTTAAATGTGAAACTATTGCAGCTTTAGATGATCAACAAAATTGATGCAGGAGCATTAGGTGAATTAACAATTAACATCAACTAAAAAAATAATTATTTTATTTTCATGTTTAATTTTGTATTTTGGTGTGGATTGGAGATTCAAGAGCATCTTGTGTTGTGTTTGAAGGATAAATTATTTATTTACCAATACTTGGATTTTCATTTTTAAAAAAATCAAAGGAAAATAGTGTGTTTAATGTGATTTTAAAATTATTGTATTATTTCAAGGCTTGAAGGGTTAAAGGGATTCCATTAGGATATTAAATGGAACTTGAAAATGAGAATTAATATTCATTTTATCAATTTTTATTTCTATAAAATTTTCATAAGGCAAGTGACCTTTGACATTCCATTCTTATCTTATTGGGTGCTTAAAATGGAGGGAAAGATAGTGAATTTTGGGAAAATAATAAATAACTCTTCAATTACCGAAGGAGCACAACTTGGCTTTGTATTTTCTTCATTTTCTAAAGGAATCTACATCAGCAAGACATTTGATATGGTAAAGTAACATTAAAAACACATTTTTGAAGCAAAACTATCTTTTTCATCCTTTGTGAAGAAATTTCAAAGGTCGAGTTGAAGGAAATGAAAGAGCATATTTAGGTGCCAATTTTTAGTGCATTATAAGGGTGTATGAACATATAAAATACAACCTTCAATGGTGTAAAAAGGTAGCAATCATAAACAACAAGGTTGGAGAAAGAACTTGCAGGTTGCTCATGAGAGTTGCACAAGAGAATGCAAAAAATTAGCTTGTGAAGAGAAGAGGAAAAGAAGAAGAGAAAAAGGATTTTGTAGGTTTGTTGTAGATGTTCAAGTCAACCATGAGAGCTACATAATGAAGAGAAAATTCATATTTCATAAGATAAGTGAAGGAAAGTAGCTCAACCACATAGGCAAGTAGCTCAAACATGCAAACAAGTAGCTCAAGCAACCAACCAACCAACTCAAGCACAACATGAAAGTAGATCGACCAAATAGGAAAGTAGCTCAAATAGGCAAACAAGTAGCTCAAGCAAGCAACCAACCAACTTAAGAAACTCAAGACAGACAACTTTTTAAAATTTTCATAGTTTTTAAGCATAAAGTAATCATAAACACAATGACGAGTTCCACCATATAGAACAAATACATAGTGACTAGCTCAAACATTCATCATATACATAATGGCTAACTAGAAGATCACAATGGATAACACACACATGTCCATAATGCATCCCAGATAGAAAGAATATTGGTGCATTGCACACTACATAGTGGGTCCTATCTTTCTTTCAGCCTCCTACATCATTGGGCCAAGGGAAGAGGATTCAGTGCATCCCATACTACACTGTGAGTTCGTCCTCAACCCTGCAAGGCTAAGTATACAATTTGAAAATTGAGAAGGGGATTTTGTGCATCCCATTCTACATCGTGGGTCCATCCACCATCGCAATGTCACCTAGTATACATGAGCACACAATATACACTTGAAGTCACAAAGTATATACACAGTTGCATAAATACATCTAGGTCACAAAGTATACACACTAAAGGCACACACATATGGAGATACATTAGCACAAGCTAGCAAGAACGTGCTCTGATACCACTGGTAATGTCCCCTTTTTGCCCGGATAACCCTAAATTTTTCCCTAGAATCACAAATTTGATGTAGTTAGGGTTATAACTTACCACTTAATGCTTTAAATAAGATAAATCTTGGCTTTACGCCCTACAATAATGTTAAAGATAATATTGAAAATATAATTCATGTGATCAAAGCATAATCAATGTCTTATCAATTTAAAATACATAACTATTCCAAGACTATCTACACTACCAATATCCATAATGCATAGTGGAAGTATTATTCATAATAGGGCTTGTATGAGAAGCGGGATAAATCTGCCCAAAGTTACCCATCTAAGCCCAAGAGCACGAGCATCTGACCAAGACAAACCACCCCTTGGCCCCAAGCAGTAGGAATGTCTGACCAAGACAATTCCACCCTTGGAGTGGTGTGCCTTGTGGATACAATTGTATCTGCTTTTCCTTTCCATGTTGTCTCATCCATCCTCCTTATGATTGAGACTCCTTGGATCCATCCTAGCAATCAATCATAGTTTGACTTGATAGGGGAATCTTGAAAGGGGTGCTTGTAAACTACTCAACCCATCTAAGCCCAAGAACACAAGCATCCAACCAAGACAACCCACCCCTTGGCCCCAAGCGGAAGGAATGTCTGACCAAGACACTTCCACCCTTTGAGTGGCATGCTTAGCATGAGAGGCTCGTAAAGAACATCCTCCTAACTTGCTCACTTCAACCTTACATTTGATTGATCATAGATATATATACAATCTATTCATTTAAAAGAAAAGAATCTAATTACTCATAATGCGCAATAATTGCTACAAGTATCATTATTATAATACCCATATATATATACCCAACTGAGTCCAATTTACAATAATTACTTTGTATGAATATATATTATGTATCATTATGTATACATTGTATTTTTCAATCATCTATGATATATTTATGAATCACAATATATATATTTAAATATATTTATCAATTATTAACTGTCATTTAAAATCTTAATATATTTATCCATCATCTAAATTTATTATATATT
>VDFB02000015.1:129700271-129824952 GCA_007258455.2 Sequoia sempervirens | reverse complement strand
TACACTTTTTCAAACTTGAAAGACACTCTTCTAGGGAATTTGTCCTTGTCTATGAGCTAGTAAAGCTTCAAAGAGGGTTACAATTAGGGTTCAAATAGCTTTATGGTTAGGGTTAAGCTTCAACTTGGGTTAAGGTTCAATTGATTAAAAATAGGTGCCTTGAGAAACATATCTCTCACTTACTTTACATATATTTTTATAATATAGGTATACTACTATATATAGAAATATAATAATATTATTATAATACATAAAATACTATAATTATATTATAATATTACAACATATAATATTATATAAATATGTTTATTGATATTATACTATTATAATTGTAAAAATATATGAATATTATTATAGTTTTAAATATTTTTTACTTAAATTTAGAATCAAATTTGAAATTTAGTGAAGGAGAATGTTATAGGATTGTTAAAAAAATAGGATTATTAAAAAATTTCTTGTATTTAAATTATATTATAATAGTGGTAAAACATACAATGCAATAGATATAGATTGTATCAAATAAATTGTTTAATAAAACATGTGTAAGAGTTAGTTTTAAGAGGTAAAATAATTTTTATCTTGGTTAGTTTTAAAGATTGTTTATTTATAAATGTTGTATATTTACAAAATAGATGTAAAACTCTTAATGATATAACACTTAAAAATATAAGGAAATTTATCATATTAGTAGTTTTATAGCATCATGTGATAATAGTTTGTGAAATTTATTTTAAATCAAGTAAGGTATTTTAACTAATATAATAATTGTTAATTGTTCAATTGTTAATAATATTAACAATCAACAATATTGTTAATTGTAATAATATTAACAATTAACAATTTTATTAACAATTAGCAATTAACAATATTCATAATTAACAATTAAAAATATTATATTTTAATATATTTTTTATTATATTGTTAATATTGTTAATTGTTGATAATATTGTTAATATTGTTAACAATTATTTATATTAGCTAAAATGCCTTACTCATTAAGATAAATTTCACAATCTTTAATAAATTATTATCACATGTCATAAAACTAAGTTTTAAACATGTTCAATAAAACTACTACTATGATATATTATTAAGAGTTTTACTAAGTTATAAAAAAATTTATGTTAAATATATTTTAAATAGAAGGAAGATTTTAATTACACAATAACATCTATTTAATTCCAAAATAGATTAAATTTATAAAAAAAAATGACAAAATAATTTTATATTTAATAGAAAATTAAAAAATTATTAATAAAACTAACTAAGATACAAATATTTTCACCTCTTAAAACTAACTTTTACATATGTTTTATTAAACAATTAATTTGATACAATCATATCTATCTATCTTTCATTAAAATGTTTTACCACACTGGCTATAATATAATTCTAACAAGAAAATTTTTTAAATAACTATATTTTTACAATCCTATAACATTCTCCTTCACTAAATTTAAAATTTGATTCTAAATTTAAGTAAAAAATATTTAAAACTATAATATAAGTATAACATAATATATTTATAGTCTATCCAAGAGTGAAAAATATAATACAAGAATAAGTAATTGTAAAAAAAAAAAAAAAATTAACACTGCCCCGTTTGTTGCTGCTGTATAAACTAAATCGATAAAATAAAACATTATTACTACTTACCCTGTTTTTCTGCTGCTGTATAAAACTACAGGTACTTACTGCACGGAACACAGACAGTTAAATTGCACGGAGTTACTGCACGGAACACAGAAAGTTAAATCCGTAGCATGGATGGACATAGATGGGCATATCCATGCCCCGGTGCATTCTCGGGGCTGGATAGCCACTGCCTTCATGGGGCACTGGCTAATACCTGCTGCTGTCTGTCAGAAGGAATAATTAGCTCGCAGTCGTACCCACCAGCAGGCCTCACGCCGCCCAAAAATAGCAATTAGGATATTAATGTGGGACGCGTCAAATTAAATTGCCAAGTAGCAGGTAAATTAATATCGTTGTCCCGCCTAAATTCCCCGTTAATCGAAATCAGTGCATATGGTAGAAAATCCGTGCATTTGTTTTTAGCCTGAGCGATCTCCATTTGGTAACAATCGCAACATCAAACAGAAAATGCGGCAGGCAACGGCATAGGAAACCGCAATAAGTTGTTCACTGTTCATAGTGATCTTCATTTTCAATCATTTTTTCATGTTCGATTTTCTACTAGGTATTGATTTTGATTATTATTATTTTTAAAAATATTAATAATTTTATTAATACATTTGTATTAAAAATTTAAAAATGTTATTTAAATATAAAAATAATATAATTAAATATAAAATTGTTGATGTTAATAAATGTTATATCGTCAAATTTACAAATATATACATATTGATATTATAGACTATGGAAAATTCATACTATTAAATAAGTTATTGTGAACAACTTCTTCACTATTTTAAAAAGAAACATTAAAGAACAAATTCTCCTAAGATGTACTGAAGATATTGGTCTACCTTTAGAACATGAAATTACAATAAATAGAGGATGTTTGTTCAATTATCATGTTATCAAAAGCAATCAATTGTTAGGATTATATGATGTAATCATGGAAACATAGTGGGTCAACAAATTGGTCTAGTTGTTGAAGGCAATTTCATATCATATTTGAATCTAAGCTTCTAAATCATTATTTTATTATCTTTGGTGTTCATCTAATAAAATAAATATCATGTCTAATTATTAGAAATTAGTATTTCAAATCAATAAAAATACTTTTGAATAATTACAAAAGTCTAATTTTAATAAAAAATGTGTATAATTTTTAATATATTACATCTATTTTTAAAAATAAAGTATAAATCATAAAATATATAATATATAATATGCATCCAATTTAGTTCATTTAACTTCTAAAATATATAAACTTAATAAATCAAAAGTTGAATTACACAATTCAATCAAATTTAAATAGACTTTCTTTAGGCAACAAATTTATTATTCACTATAATTCTAGAGGTTAGATTGGATCATTTAATCCTTTAACATACAATCAAATGAGCGTTTACCAAAAATCAGCATGATGGAAAATTTTAGATAATTAATATTTTTATGTTCATTGATCAAACAAAAAGCTTTAAGGTCTCAAGTTTGATAATCCAACTAATGTAATTAACTTTAATATTATAACATTTAGTATTATTTATTTTATATATTTGTTAATTATATATTTTAAATTTCAATTAAATATATTCTACAAATATATATTATAATTTAAAATTTAGCACACACACAAATATTATAGGTACTAACTAGCATATATATATTATTTATTAATAATATATCTAAAAACATTGAGAGTTATCCTTCTCGAGGTGTCTATTTTATAATGAACTAGTCAAATAAAAGTACAATAGATGCCTCGAGAAGGATAACTCTTGGTGTTTTTAGATATATTATTGATAAATAATATATAAGCTAGTAGCATTCGAAGTGGAGCATAGAAAACAAAGTTATTATGGTTAGGGTTAGGTTTAGGGTTAGGGTTAGGTTAGGGTTAGGATTGGGGTTATCATTATGAATAGGGTTACGGTTAGGGTCAGGTTTAGGATTAGGGTTGGATTAGCGTTAGTAGTAATATAAGGGTTGGGTTGTAGGGTTAGGGTTATGATTACAATTAGAGGTAGAATTACAATTTGGGTTGGGCTTATCATCACAATTAGGGTCAGGGTTAGGATTAGACATAGAATTAGGATGAATTGTATGGTTAAGGTCAGGGTTAGAGTTAGAAATAGAATTAGGGTTAAGGTTAGGGTTAACGTTAGTATTCAAATTAGGTTTAGGCTTAGAGATTAGGGTAGGGTTAGTGTTAGCTTTAGGATTATCATTAGGGTTAAGTTAAGGGTTATGGTTGAGGGTTAGAGTTAGGGTTAGGGTTAAGGTTAGAGAAAAAATTAGGGCTAAGGTTGCAAATAATTTAATTATTGGGAATAGGGTTAAGGTTAAGGTTAGATAAAATTGGTATTAGGAATAGACTTAGTATTAGGGTTAGGTTTGGGATTATGCTTTGGGTTAAAGTTACGATTGCAATTAGAGATATAATTAAATGAGTATAATTTTAGAAAATGAAATTGTTTGGATGCAAAGAAAAAAAATAGAGAAGATAATTTTATATATAAGCTTTAATTCTTAATTTATTCTAAAAATATAATTAGTAATTATTGAATTATTTTTAAATAAATATTTTAATTTATTTTATTTATTTGTATTAGATAATTAATATAATTTAATTGATTATGTTAAAACTAGATAATAAATATTTTATGAATTTTAAAAATTAGAACTTGGTTTAATTTTATAATTAAGACTAAGCTTTAAAAATATTGTGGTGATTTGATTAATTAAGATTCTATATTGATCCAAATGAATTACTTCAGAAACATTTATTCAATTTAATAGATTATAACAATCTAATATTAAACTTAATATTTTAATTAGTTTTAAAAAATCTTCTCAAATCAAAATTTATTGAATCATTTGATCACATGTTGTAAATTGGATTGTTATGTTTTCAAAGGATAGATAAAATTCAATGTTCATATCTCTAAATTTAGGAAGTGACTTGCATCTTTACATGCACCATGCCAAACCAATTTAGCCATGGTTTTACCTTATTTTCCATGAGCTTACATATTTTATGATTGCAAGAGCTCTATCACTTCTACCCACTCTCTAATTTATCCAAAAACCTATTTATAATAATTTTCATACAATTATTAATTAGTTATATTTTTATGAATATTTTAACCTTATTTTTATTATTATCAATTTCTTACTATTATTTTTGTATGACTAACTTTTTTAAAGAGTAATTTTATTTTCTTTATTTTATTATTTTCTTTCGCACAATTTTAACTTGAACTTCAACCTCCATTACCTTTTTCTATCCTAGCTTCTGAAGTGTTTCGTTTTCTCTCCATATATACCCTTGGTCTCACATATCCTAGTTTTTGAAATGTTTCTTTTGCTCTCGTTTATACCCTTGATCTTACCAATGTTTTAGGGAGTGAAGCTTCTAATCCAACTCATGTCCTTTTTTCATTTTCATGATGAGGGATCCAAAAGTGATCCAAAATATTTATGGTAAAAAATAATCTCATAATTATTTCTAGAATCATATATGCTAAAGATTTATATGATAGTATTTTTAAATACTAGTACTATTTTTTTTGTATTCTTATCCTTCGTATAGAATTATTAGGTATCATCACCTTTAACATGTAACAATTAATGTAAAGCTTTTTAATATCCTTACACTAGAATGATTGTTTCAACAAATATCTAATACTGCACAAGCATTATATCAATAGTTTAAATAATTGATATTATGGAGGCTCAACCAAACATAACTACATGTATTTTGGGGCTAGATCAATGAATGCTAGCTCTAGGAGAATTCACTGCCAACAATTCACTGATGAAAAATTCACTGTCAACAATTCACCGCCACAGAAAATTAACCACCAAAAATTCGTGCAATTAATTTTTGGCGCAATGAATTGTCATGGCGGTGAATTTTCCTGCAATGAATTCTTGGCGATGAATTTTCCGTCGGTGAATTGCTGGCAGTGAATTTGTTGTATGCCATGAATGCCACACTTATTCTGAAGTGACACAACTTCATTGTCCCTTTATATATTACTTTTGTTTATTGCCTAAAGTCTCTTTAGTCATTCAAAATAAGCTTCACACTCTTCCTAAATGACATGCTTATATTCTAAAAAATAATATTGAATTAAATTTCACCATAAAAATAGTTGAACACGTTTATTTTTCAAACAATAATTACTTATTTTAATATAATTTTTATAAAGATAATTCTACCCATTAAGATAATGGTATATTGGTCAATGATTGGTGTTATAAATCACTAATTAATCAGACTTTTTATTATTTGTAAGCATCTAAAAGTTAGTCCCAAGTCAAGCATAGTGGAGCGGGTCATTTCCTCATATCACACAATATAATTCAAGTAAATTTGTTTGGAGTGAGTGTTTCTTCTTTAATCTTTAAACTACATTAACTTTTGTGCATTGACTCCATTTTGGGGGATTTTTAAAAAAATGTTTAAAATTCAATAAGGAATCTAATATAAGAAATAGGAGAATCTAGGAGATAAACGACAAGCACATATGAACAATATGCAATATTATATTTATATGACCCAAATAATAATGAGTATAAATCCTTGCATATATAGGCAAGGAAGAGGCAATCCACCTATGAGGTGGATTGACAAGTGCCCCAAGATATGACACATATGAGTAGACAAGTGGACCCTATATGTGTCAACCTTTCGAACACTTGGAGTGTGCAAACCAACAATCTATTTGACCAAGTCATCAACCTTGATGTCAAGTGTTAAGTGATCTTTGAGGTGAGATGGAAAATCTTCCAACTTCAAAAAGGTAGCACATGAGATTTACTAATTATACAATATTAATGTCAAACACATCTAAATACAATATTTCATATTGTTCATTTGTGATTGTCTTGTATTTCCTAGATTCTCCTATTTCTTATATGATATCATATAAAAGCTTGGATTGGAGATTTATTCAAGCCAAAGGTGAACCAATCAATTGTATTTTATTTGGTCAATTTGTCTCTACGTGTATATAATCTACAGGAAAGCTTGAATCGACCAATTGGATCAACCCCTCCCCTGCAACGATGGATTTGGCATTAAATATCTAGGCACCCTTGTTGTGTTTGAAGTCTATGTTTGAATCTGCACTCTCAGGCGTTGGAAATTTACATGCTGGCTAAGCTTGCTACACAATCAATTGAGGCTGATTAAGGGGCAAATTTTCTGGCATGAATTATTGGCATGAAGTGTAAGCGTAGATCGTGGTGTGAATCTAAGCATAGAACCACCCTGGCATGAATTTTAGGCCTACTTTACTTGAAGGCCCACCCTGGCATGAATCAAGACCCACGGCCTCGATTTTTCCTTTCTTGGCCTGCATGGACATCAAGACCCGCGGCCTTGATTTTGCAGGCTGTCTTTTGTTGGATGCAGCCATTATAATCTCTGTGCAGCTCCATTCATAGCCGCACCCATCTTTGAAACCTACATGCCCCTACCATAATTCTGGGTCTCTTTTATCTCCACGCGCAGCAGAAAATTTGTGCTCCCCTGCACAAATTTGCATCGATCTGCAGGTAATGAGATCTTTATGATGGCAACTTGAGGGAATTTGCTGATTTAATGTGACTATCTATTACAACACCATATCAGTTGCCTTTGACCGCAACATGAGGCTTGAGGGTTCATTTCGCAAGGCTACGCCCAAAACCTCCATCGACCAACCATACTATACGTCACCCAATGAAACAACAATTGCATTGGCCTTTGCTTTGATATCTATGACCTATTGTTTCAAGTAGCTTAAATACCTTATAAAAAATAGGAGAATCTAGGAGACGAAAGACAAGCACAAATGTACAATATGCAATATTGTGTTTAGACAATCCAAATTATAATGAGTACAAATCCTTGCATATATAGGCAAGGAAGAGGTAATCCACCTATGAGGTGGATTGAAAAGTTCCCCAAGATGTGGCACAAATGAGTAGACAAGTGTCCTATAGGTGTCAATCTTAGGAACACTTGGAGTGTGCAAATCAACAACTTATTTGACCAAGTCATCAACCTTGATGCCAAGTGTTGAGTGAGCTTTGAGGTGAGATGGAAAGTGTTCCAACCTCAAAAGAGGTAGCACATGTAGTTTACCAAATAAATTGATAATCTCTAGAGGTCTAAAATGTTGTACATTCAATTAGACAAGATGTTGTCTAACCTCATCAATCTAAGTACATTTAAGTATAGTGAATAGATAAATTATTCACTCTAACATCTAATGGTTTGGTTAAGTTTTTAGTTTGCTGTACTATTTTGTATGTTTTTAACTGATCATTTAATGCAGCTTCCTCTTACAGTCAAAGTGTAAAAATCTCCAAGAACATTCATTATCACAAGCCAAAGAACAAAAACATGAAACTACTAACTTACTAGTTTTGCAGGACGATTGTGTAGAAGATAATTTTATAGACATTTGTTTTACTTGCTTTGTTTTTTATGTGTCTTTTCAAACTATTTCTTTGAGGGATTAAAATGAATCATACACAATTCAATTTGGTTAATTATAGAACCACTTTATTTTAATCTTGAAGGAGTGTTTGTGTATGCTCTTCTCTCGCATGCTTGTGTGATCTTGAGAATTAGAAACACTAGTTCTTCCTATTTATTTTTACGAGGCCTACTTGAGGATTTCATCATCCCAAGCAACGACCTCAACCATAATTTATAGTGAGGTATAGAAAGGGGGGAGAGTGAGATGTACCTCAAAAAGGAGTCATCATCGTATTTGGCAAAGCCTCAATACCCTCAATCCGTCGAGACTTGTGACATGGAGAGACTAGGAGAGACCCTCCTAGGCTTGTGCATGTAGATGAGCCCTTAGTTCATGGATTTCACTTAGAGAGCTTGTAAATAGAAGGCTAAGACCTTTAGTTGTCTTCTAGTGTGGGGCAAGGAATGTGAATCATACCCTGCTCAGTTACTCACCATGTATCATCATTTGTTGAGATAGCAACTATCCTTGGCTAGGGCCTTGTCCTCAGATTAGGTGTGTATAGGTGGTACATGACCTTGCATACCCTAGTTATCCATTCACTTGACAAAGGTATTATATTTTTTTGGTGGGCCCACATTAGGAGTCATTACCACTTAAATAATTATAGGGTTGTTGTTGTGTCTTTTATGCCTATCATGTTAGATTAGAACCTCCCCATTTTTGGAGATTGTTGCACTATGTTGTCATTGATGTCAACCTCGAGTGTGGTGGTGATGAGTAAGTGTGCCAACCGCTAGTGTGGTCTTGATGAGGATTCGTGGTGTTGAGAAAGTGTTGAAGATATTGATGTCAACCTCTAGTATGGTTGTGATGAGAAGGAGTTGTGATGGTGAACATGTGTTGTTGATGCAACAAGTTCACTTGGTTTCCAAGTACTTTTAAGAAAATTTGAATAAGAGAGTGTACAATGTGACAGAGGTGTGTTCGATGTTGTGCTCTGCATTTCTTCATGGTTGAAGGTGTTCTTGTGCAGTTTGGATATGATGATTAAAGGTGTTATATCAAGAGTTTTAGGTTTTGGATCATATGATAGGGGAAGATGTGTTCCAGATAGTGTGTTGCTTGTGAAGAAAGTGGTCTAGGATAAATAGAATCTTTGCATTTCTTTGTGGTGTTGTTTCTTATCTTACATATTTGGTAATGTGATTATACAACTTGCATCTACCTTCTCTTGGATTGTTTAGTGTTCAGTTGTTTTGTAAGCTTGGATTCATGAGTTGTGTTATGTGGTAGTGTGTCTCATTGCATAGAATGATAATATCCTTCAGTTTTAGGTGGTTGCATCAATATGTTTGAATATTCTTGGATGTTGTGTGATATTCCTACGTGGTCTTTGTGGTGTTTCTAGACTTGGAGAAGCGTGAATGTGGTGTTTGATAGTGTTAGTGCAGGTTTAGCCAACCTGGCATGTTAGTTGGGCTATTTACGAAGGTGATGTGCTATTTGTAAAAGCATAGTCAAATGTCGGTGTAGATTTGGGTCTTGATTAACCCTTGTTGTGGTCTTCCTTCACTTCTTTCCACCACACAAGTGTTTGGTTCCAACCTATTTGGCGATTGCATGGTTGAGGTGTATATGTTTCATTATGGTTGACCCAGAGAATGTTTCTGAGGTCATGAAGGATATATAAGCAAGGTTAAGTGTTGGAGATGTAGTAGCAGTGTGTAATGATGCAAATGTGAATCAAGTGTGGTGATTTGAGTGCAATCTTGAATGCCTAAGGTTATTGAATGCAATGAGCAAAAGGTGTTTACATTTTCAGTGTGATTGAAGTTGTTAGAGGCAGTGAGCCGAAGGTTGTAGATGGGGAGGAGTTGATGTGGTGGATTTTCCTATTACTTTGAGGTAGTGAACCTCCTTGTAACAATCTTCTTCTATTCTTCTTTCTTCCAAATAGTGAGTCCTTTGGGCAGTGAGCCATTATTTTCTTTTGGACAATGGTGTCTTCCGACGATGAGCCTATTGTATTCGGTGTCGCTATTCATATATATGTGAGTTAATCCTCACCATGGTTTTTCCCTGATTAGGATTTTCCATGTAAATTTGGTGTTCTAATTGTGCATGATTGTGAATATGGTTATGTTTCATATGCTTACATTTTACTGATGCTTAATAAGAGTTTAATGATTCATGAGGGTTTGAATGCTTTAATGTACAATTGATTCACCACCCTCTCAGTTGTCTTGTGTGTCTAACACCCATTCGAAGCTAAATGGGGACTTCATCCTTTGAGCTATAGATTTTTTAATCTTTTGTCTTTTTTAGAGTATTTATTCCAAAAATTTAAAATCTAAAAACATTCAAATATTCCAAAAATAAAAAGGTTAATATCCAGGCGTTAATATTCCAAAAATAAAAGGTTAATATCAATTTATATCCATAGTTTTAATATCATTTTTTCATACCATAACTTAATCACATCATTGTAGACATCCATTTACTAGGTTTGATCACCATCCATATTGTTTCCATCCTTTTTTCCTAGCATAACTTCATCACATATTCATAGACATACATATCCTAGTTTATATACATCATAACATATCATGTCCACATCCTTATACACATCCACTATTCTTCTATCAATAAATTATATTGACTCCATAAACATTTATCTCCTAGGTTTAGACTACCATCATAGTATCCACATTCATATAACATCTTCATAGACATCCATATCCTAAGTTTGATCACCATCCATATTTTTACCATAATTTTTTCCTAGCATAACTTCATAACATATTCATAAACATCCATTCCTAGGTTATAGACATCATAAAATCTCATGTCCACATCCTTATACACAACCATTATTCTTATATCTACAAATTATGTTGAATCTTCCATAAGAATTTATCTCCTACATTTAGACTACCATCATAGTATCCACATTCACATAACATATTTATAGACATCCATATCCTAAATTTGATCACCATCCAAATTTTTTCCATCCTTTTATCATAGAATAACTTTATCACATATTAATAAACATCCATTTCCTAGGTTATACACATCATAACACCTCATGTCCATGTTGGGTGTTGTGGATATGGTTGTTGATATGTGGTTTTCATTAATGTCAACACTATTAGCATTTGGTGTATTAAACGCTGTATATGCAAGGATATTGAGAAAATTGTAAAAGAAAGTATTCTAGGTTCCCAGTGGAACTGTGCAGGTCAGAAAGGTGTCTTGTTTTGTATGTTAAATTTTAGCTGGTGTGGATTAAAGGGTTTATTGTTGAATGTTTCTAGATCATCTACCAGAAGTTTCAGAGGTCCGTGTGAAGTTTTGATTGGGTTGTAGTCTAACAGTGTTTCTATGGTCTCTATCAGTGTTCTGAATGAAGGATGTGTGATTCTAGTAATCTCAGTTGTTACGGATGTTTCTCTATTGCTTCTTGGTGTTCTTTGATGTCTCTAGATCATTCTCTATCTTTGTGGTACGTCCACATTATTTAGAGAGCTCGTGGTTGAAGATCTTTTCTTGCGCATGCTTGGTTTTTCATATTCTTGGTCGACATGTTGATAGTAACATGTTGTGGATCTTCGTGGTGAAATTAATTAAAGTATTTTTGTATTGGAGATGTTAATTTGGGTCTCCACTATGTTGTGGCCAACCTTGGTGGATTTGCATTGGAAATTTATTTGTGAATTTGGGTTGACATTGAAAATGTCTTATTTTCCTAGCCGACTAAGTTGTGATGAAATCTCATGTAGCGGATATATAAGAGCGATTGGTTGAGCGAAGTTAGTGTGTGCATAAGTGTGAATGTATGCTAGAGAAAGTGTAAATGTGTGAATACTGTTTCTATCATTCAATTGTAGAGTAGAGAGTGAAGAAGATTGAGCAAAGTGTGAAGAAGGTTTTTTGAGCTTAATTGGAACTGTAATCAGGCTTGTGTAGAAGCTATTCTTTCAATTCATACTATGTGGATCTAATCCATATTTCTGTATTGTTGGACAGTGAGTCCTCTTTTGTATTTGAGCAGTGAGCTCTAGGTAGTGTGCCTGAATGCATGTGCATTCCCCTTATTATTTCTCATTATACTTTTAACAGAGTATAATCTTGTGGACTAACATCCATTGTGGTTTTTCCCCTAATAGGGTTTCCGCATAAAAAAATCTTGGTGTTAATTGTCTCTCTGATGTGTTAATTATTTGTGGTTAATTGTGTATTCATCAGATCTGGGATTAAGTTAAGTAAAGTAAGAAAAGATTAAGTTATTGTCACAACTAATTCAACCCCCCCTCTCGGTTGTGTGTCCTTGTTTTTCCAACAATTGGTATCAGAGCAGGTTCCTCTGAAGAAGTCTAATAGCTTGAGGTGATCTAGGATGTCAACATTCAAGAAGGATAGTCTGAGATTTGATGGCACTAACTATTCAATGTGGAAAGTTAGGATGCAATTTCACTTAAGGTGTATTGGTGAAGCTTTCTAGAAGATTACAAGAGATCCATATACTATTCCTCAGAATGGTCCCACAACTCTTGATGAGATCAAAGATGCTAAAAATAACATTAGGGCTATTGAAGCTTTGGTGAGTGCTGTGACAGATTCGGAGATGGCTAATGTGTTGGGTCTGTAGACAACTCATGAGATTTGGATGAAATTGGAAACTTTGGATGAAGGAGATGCACAGGTAAAGATGGCTAAGCTACAAAGCTTGAAAGGCAAGTATGAGAATTTGAAGATGGGTGAAGATGAAAATATCACCTCTTTTATGTAGAGAGTAAATGAAATAGTGATGGGTATTAAATGCGCCAGTGGTTCTGTGGATGAGGATGAAATTGTGGCTAAAGTACTCAAATCCTTGCCTCCCTCCTACAAAATGAAGGTTCATGCTATTGAAGAGTTCAGATCAGTAAACAAGATGACAAGAGACACGTTGATTGGGAAGCTTGCTCCTTTTGAAATAAGTGAATTTGGTGAATCTACACCGAAGACTAAATCTACATTCAAGGCTACTGTATTCGGAAGTAACATGCAAAGATATAGTTTGGGAGAGAGTTCCAGAAAGATATCCAAGTATGATGAAGAACTGAAATATCTTGAAGATAAAGAAAGAGAGGTAGAAGAATTGGAAGCACTGATTGCAAAGTAGGAAGGGAGAGGAAAAGGTAAGTATGAAGATGTATTGCCTATTAAATTTTTTTCATGTAGTAAAATAGGTCATTTTACATCACGATGTGTCCTGAAAGAGTTCCTAGATCTAAGCCTAAAAATTATAGATTCCAAAAGAGATGCTACTTTGCTGAAGAAGCAGTGATTGATGATGAGTTTGATAAAGATAATGGAAATGAAAATGAATGGGCTTTCATTGCTACCATTGAAGATAATCTTGTGGCTACCAAATCTACTAAAGATGAAAAAGCTCTTGCAGCCCAAGTTGAAGAAAAAGATGAGTGGGTCATTGATAGTGGATGCTCACATCATATGACCGGTGATAAAAGAAAATTTGCGAGTCTAGAGAAGTATGACAGTGGGGTTGTAAGATTCAGAGATAACAATGCTAGCATGATTCGTGGCAGAGGATCTATTTTCCTTGGTGGTAAGGATAACACTAATGATGTCCTCTATGTTGAAGGCGTAAAGCACAACTTGTTGAGTGTTGTAAAGATGGTTCACATAGGATATGATCTTCAGTTCAAAGATAGAAGATGCAAGATACGTGGAAGTTCTAGGAATATGATTGCAACAGGAAAACAAACAAAAGGTAATATTTTTCATTTGAATACTGCTAGTGGAAGTTGTTTAATTGCTCAAGTAGATGAAAGATGGTTGTGGCATAGGAGTTTGTGTCATGTAAACTTTGACAACATTATCAAGATAAGTTCTACTCAAGCAGTAAGAGATCTGCCTAGGTTAGTGAAGCCTGCTAATATAATCTGCAAGGAGTGTTAGATGGGTAAAAAAACTAGAGTCTCTTTCTGGAGCAAACAATTTCATTAAAATAATCTGCTGAAGCTGCTACATACTAACCTTTGTGGTCCCTCCAGAGTCAGAAGTATTCATGGAGAAAGGTATTTTATGTTGGTTATTGATGATTACTCTAGAATGATTTGGGTTTCCTTTTTAGGAGAAAAATGTGAAGCATTTGAAAAGTTCAAAAGTTTCAAGGCTATGGCAGAAAATGAGAAAGGTCTAAAAATCAAGTGCTTGAGACCTGATAGAGGTGGTGAGTTCATTTCCAAGGAGTTCAACTCTTATTATGAAGAGCATGGAATTAAAAGACAATTATCTACTCCTCGAACCCCTCAACTGAATGGAGTTATAGAGAGAAAGAATAGAACAATTCTGGATGCTTCCAGAACAATGACGATGGAAGGAAATGTGTCTCAGATATACTAGAGTGAAGTGGTAAGCACTGTTGTGTATACTTTGAACCGGGTAAATGTTAATGGTAATTCTGGTAAGACTCCCTATGAGTTATGGTTTGGTCACAAGCCTACTGTTAAGTAATTTAAGATCTTTGGAAGCAAGTGTTATATCAGGAGAGATGATGATATAGGAAAATTTGATGCAAGAAGTGATGAAGGAATCTTCCCAGGTTACTCCACTAAAAGAAAGGCCTACCGGTGCTATAAAAAAAGACTGAGAAAGATGGTTGAGAGTGAAAATATCAGAGTTGATGAAAACTCTGTCAAATCATCTAGACATTGTAGTGATGATTCAGATGAAGACAATACTTGCAAAGGGAATAATTCTCAAACATAGAATCTACTTTAGAATATTCCATATGTTTCGGTGAAGCAACCTCAATTTTTTCCGGTAAATCAAGTCAGTCAGGAGGCATAGATAGGTGCAAGTGTAGAAGAAAGATCAGAAGATTCAGAAGTTCAAGAATGTCCCAAAACTCCAAGGTATGTAAAGTTGAATCATTCTAAAAATCAAATCATAGGAGATAAGAATAAAGGAGTGCAAACTAGAAGAAAGATTGCAGAAGAATATTGTTTCATTTCCAAGATTGAACCTAAAAATGTCACTGAAGCATCTCAAGATGAACATTGGTTGGAAGCTATGAAGGAAGAGTTGACAAAGATTGAAAAGAACGACACATGGATACTAGTTCCCAGGCCTAAAGACAAAAATGTGATTGGTACTAAATGGGTGTTTAGGAACAAGCTGAATGAAGAAGGTGAAGTGATCTGGAATAAAGCAAGATTGGAATGTAAAGGGTATTCTCAAATGGAAGGTGTTGATTTTGAAGAAACCTATGCTCCTGTCGCTAGGATTGAAGCTGTTAGATTATTTCTTGCGTATGTTGCATACAAGGACTACAAAGTCTATCAGATGGATGTAAAGTTAGCATTTCTGAATGGAGAACTAGAAGAAGTGTACATTGAACATCCAGATGGATTTCAGCTAACAGACAAGGGAGATATGGTTTACAGATTGAAGAAAGCTCTGTATAGACTTAGCAAGCCCCCAAAGCCTGGTATGCTAGATTGGACAAATATCTACTAAAGCTTGGATTCACTAAAGGTACTGCTGATAGCAACTTATACTTCAAATTAGATCATGATAAGAAGTTAATTATAGAAGTTTTTGTTGATGACATCATTTTTGGAGGATATGATAATCTATGTATGAAGTTTGCAAATGAAATGAAGAATGAATTTGAGATGAGTATGATTGGAGAAATTTAGTTCTTTATGGGATTGCAAGTCACACAGTTGGACAAAGGAATTTTCATATCTCAGTCCAAATATGTGAGAGAATTGTTGAAGAAGTTTGGAATGGATGACTCAAAATCTGTTGGTACTCCCATGGTGACTGGATGTAAGTTGACACAGAATGATGATTCTCCTAAGGCGAATCAAACTAGATACATGTCAATGATTGGTGGATTTCTCTACTTAACTTAGACTAGACCAAACATTATGAATGTTGTATGTATGGTTGCTAGATTTTAGGCTGATCCAAAAGAATCACATGTGACTATTGTGAAGAGAATTTTTAGGTATCTAAAAGGAATAGTTGACTTTGGACTTTGGTATCTAAAGGATGATGATCTCACTTTGTGTGCATATACTGATGTGGATTGGGCTGGAGATGTAGATGACAGGAAAAGTACTAGTGGTGGTGCTTTCTTCCTAGGGAAGAAGTTGGTGTCCTGGTTGAGCAAAAAGAAGAATTCCATTTCTCTATCCATTGCTGAAGCAGAATACATTGCTACTGCAAATAACTGTACGCAAGTGATATGGATGAAACAGATGTTGAAAGATATCAGGGTGGTATATGAAGAACCTATTGCCATATACTGTGAAAATTCAAGTGTAATAAATATTTCAAAGAATCTGGTGCTGCATTCCAAGACTAAACATATATCAATCAAGTTTCATTTCTTGAGGGAGAAAGTGAATGAGAAATAAGTCAGATTGGAATATGTGCCTACCAAGAACAGATTGCAGATATATTTACTAAGCCATTGCCAAAGGATACTTTTGAGTATCTCAAAGGAATGCTAGGGGTGATTACCCCTCCAGATAAGAACCAAAGATTCATTTGCTTGCATCAATCCGTGAGCTTTATTGCTATATTCTAATTCGGATTGATGTTTTTGTGGCTGCTACTTAGGGGGAGTAGTCAGATGTGCATATATATATGTGGTTCAGAGCATGTATTTGGAAAGGTCATGGTTACCTTTGCCATTGATGTCAAAGGGGGAGAAGTACAATGTGAAAAATATTTCTAAGGTGAAGAGCCTTGTGGGGAGAAGAGCAGTTGAGGAGAAGAAGTAAGTGTGTTGGGTTGATGGTATTTTTCACATCATGTGTTGCCATCAATGCCAAAGGGGGAGATTGTTGGGTGTTGTGGATATGGTTGCTGATATTTGATTGTCATTGATGTCAACACTAATAGCATTTGGTGTATTAAAGGTTCTAAATGTCAACACTATTAGCATTTGGTGTATTAAAGGTTGTAAATGTCGAGGATATTGAGAAAATTGTAAAAGAAAGTATTATAGGTTCCCAGTGGAAGTGTCCAGGTCATGAAGGTTTCTTGTTCTATACGTTAAATATTAACTGGTGTGGATTAAAGGGTTTATTGTTGAATGTTTCTAGATCATCTACCAGAAGTTTTAGAGGCCCGCGTGAAGTTTTGATTGGGTTGTGGTCTAACAATGTTTTTGTGGTCTCTGTCAGTGTTCTTGAATGAAGGATGTATGATTTTTGTAATCTCAGTTGTTGCGGATGTTTCTTGGTGTTCTTTGATGTCTCTATATCATTCTCTATCTTTGTGGTACATCCACATTATTCAGAGAGCTCGTGGTTGAAGATCTTTTCTTGCGCATGCTCGGTTTTTCATATTCTTGGCTGGCATGTTGATAGTAGCGTGTTGTGGATCTTTGTGGTGAAATTAATTAAAGTATTTTTTGTATTGGAGATGTTAATTTGGGTCTTCACTATGTTGTGGCCGACCTTGGTGGATTTGCATTGGAAATTTATTTGTGAATTTGGGCTGACATTGAAAATATGTCTTATTTTCCTGGCCGACTAAGTTGTGATGAAATTTCATGTAGCAGATATATAAGAGCGATTGGTTGAGCGAAGTTAGTGTGTGCATAAGTGTGAATATATGCCAGAGAAAGCGTAAATGTGCGAATAGTGTTTCTATCATTTAATTGCAAAGCAGAGAGTGAAGAAGATTGAGCAAAGTGTAAATGTGCGAATAGTGTTTCTATCATTTGATTGCAGAGTAGAGAGTGAAGAAGATTGAGCAAAGTGTGAAGAAGGTTTTTTGAGCTTAATTGGAACTGTAATCAGGCTTGTGTAGAATCTATTCTTTTAGTTTATACTTTGTGGATCTAATCCATATTTTTGTATTGTTGGACAGTGAGTTCTCTTTTGTATTTGAGCAGTGAGATCAAGGCAGTGTGCTTGAATGCATATGCATTCCCCTTATTATTTTTCATTATACTTTTAATAGAGTATAATCTTGTGGACTAACATCCATCGTGGTTTTCCCCTAACAGGTTTTCCACGTAAAAAAATCTTGGTGTTATTTGTCTCTCTGATGTGTTAATTTTTGTGGTTAATTGCTTATTTATCAGATATGAGATTAAGTTAAGTAAGAAAAGTTTAAGTTTTTGTCACAACTGATTCACCCCCCCCCTCTCAGTTGTGTGTCCTTGTTTTTCCAACAGTCCACATCCTTATACACAAACATTATTCTTCTATCTACAAATGAGGTTGACTCCTCTATAAACATCCAAGTAATTAAGAAATGTATTTTTTTATATTAATTACATAATGTAATTTTACACTTGA
Source organism: Sequoia sempervirens (assembly GCA_007258455.2). Classification (NCBI taxonomy): domain Eukaryota; kingdom Viridiplantae; phylum Streptophyta; class Pinopsida; order Cupressales; family Cupressaceae; genus Sequoia; species Sequoia sempervirens. The sequence goes on along the minus strand of VDFB02000015.1, from coordinate 129,806,504 downwards.
ATAATTTATATATCTTGATGTGTTAAATGTGCATGTCATTGTAACTTCAAATGATCAACAAAACATTCAAGAACATATATTACCTTTTTCTCTTGATCTTAACTAGACAACAACAATGGATACAATGCAAACTAGAGATGGTAAAAAAATTATAGAACAAAATTCAATAAATTTTGTTTATTTGCTCTGTAAATTAATTTTATCTAAGTTGATGTGTTAAATGTGCAACTATTGCAGATTTAGATGATCAACAAAACTGATGCAAGAGCATTCAGGTGAATTAACAATTAGCATCAACTAAAAAAATAATTATTTTATTTTCATGTTTAATTTTTTATTTTGGTGTGGGTTGGAGATTCAAGAGCATCTTGTGTTGTGTTTGAAGGATAAATTCTTTATTTACCAATACTTGGATTTTCATTTCAAAAAAAATCAAAGGAAAATAGTGTGTTTAATGTGATTTTAAAATTATTGTATTATTTCAAGGCTTGAAGGGTTAAAGGGGTTCCATTAGGATATTAAATGGAACTTGAAAATGAGAATTAATATTCATTCTATCAATTTTTATTTCTATAAAAGTTTCATAAGGCGAGTGACCTTTGACATTCCATTCTTATCTTATTGGGTGCTTAAAATGGAGGGAAAGATAGTGAATTTTTGGGAAAATAATAAATAACTCTTCAATTACCAAAGGAGCACAACTTGGCTTTGTATTTTCTTCATTTTCTAAAGGAATATACATCAGCAAGACATTTTATATGGTAAAGTAACATTAAAAACACATTTTTGAAGCAAAATTATCTTTTTCATCCTTTGTGAAGAAATTTCAAAGGTCGAGTTGAAGGAAATGAAAGAGCATATTTAGGTGCCAATTTTTAGTGCATTATAAGGGTGTATGAACATATAAAATACAACCTTCAATGGTGTAAAAAGGTAGCAATCATAAACAACAAGGTTGGAGAAAGAACTTGCAGGTTGCTCGTGAGAGTTGCACAAGAGAATGCAGAAAATTAGCTTGTGAAGAGAAGAGGAAAAGAAGAAGAGAAAAAGGATTTTGTAGGTGTGTTGTAGATGTTCAAGTCATCCATGAGAGCTACATAATGAAGAGAAAATTCATATTTCATAAGATAAGTGAAGGCAAGTAGCTCAAACATGCAAACAAGTAGCTCAAGCAAGCAACCAACCAACTTAAGAAACTCAAGACAGACAAATTTTTAACATTTTAATAGTTTTTAAGCATAAAGTAATCATAAACACAATGAGGAGTTCCACCATACACAACAAATACGTAGTGACTAGCTCGAACATTCATCATATACACAATGGCTAACTAGCACATCACAATGGCTAACACACATGTCCATAATGCATCCCAGATAGAAAGAATATTGGTGCATTACACACTAAACAATGGGTCCTATCTTTCTTTCAGCCTCCTACATCATTGGGCCAAGGGAAGAGGATTCAGTGCATCCCATACTACACCGCGGGTTCGTCCTGAACCCTACAAGGCTAAGTATACAGTTTGAAAATTGAGAAGGGGATTTTGTGCATCCCATTCTACATCGTGGGTCCATCCACCATCCCAATGTCACCTAGTATACATGAGCACACAATATACACTTGAAGTCACAAAGTATATACACAGTTGCATAAATACATGTAGGTCACAAAGTATACACACTAAAGGAACACACATATGGAGATACATTAGCACAGGCTAGCAAGAACGTGCTCTGATACCATTGGTAATGTCCCCTTTTTGGGATAACCCTAAATTTTTCCCTAGACTCACAAATTTGATGCAGTTAGGGTTATAACTTACCACTTAATGCTTTAAATAAGATAAATCTTGGCTTTACGCCCTACAATCATGTTAGATAATATTAAAAATATAATTAATGTGATCAAAACATAATCATTGTCTTATCAATTTAAAATACATAACTATTCCAAGACTATCTAGACTACCAATATCCATAATGCATAGTGGAAACTTATTATTCATAATAGGGCCTGCATGAGAAGCGGGATAAATCTTCCCAAAGTTACCCATCTAAGCCCAAGAGCACGAGCATCCGACCAAGACAATTCCACCCTTGGAGTGGTGTGCCTTGTGGATACAATTGTATTTGCTTTTCCTTTCCATGTTGTCTCATCCATCCTCCTTATGATTGAGACTCCTTGGATTCGTCCTAACAATCAATCATAGTTTGGCTTGATAGGGGAATCTTGAAAGGGGTGCTTGTAAACTACTCAACCCATCTAAGCCCAAAAACACGAGCATCTGACCAAGACAACCCACCCCTTGGCCCCAAGCAGCAAGAATGTCCGACCAAGACACTTCCACCCTCCGAGTGGTGTGCTTAGTATGGGAGGCCCCTAAACAACATCCTCCTAACTTGCTCTCTTCAACCTTACATTTGATTGATCATAGATATATATACAATCTATTCATTTAAATAAAAGAATCATAATTACTCATAATGCTCAATAATTGCTACAAGTATCATTATTAGACAATCGTATATATATATATATATATTCCTAATTGAGTCCAATTTACAATAATTACTTTGCATGAATATATATATATATATATATATATATAATATTATTATATATACACTGTATTTTTCAATCATCTATGATATATTTATGAATCACAATATATATATTTAAATATATTTATCAATCATTAACTGTCATTTAAATTCTTAATATATTTATCCATCATCTAAATTTATTATATATTTAACAAATATCATTTTCTAAATATATTCGATATTTCATATATGTGTGCTCTTTTCTTATCTTTATATCTGCTCTCTTTACTCAAAAAATATTCCTTACCGTATATCCCTCCTAGTGTGTCCCCACCCCTTTTTAGATTTCTTATTAGTTCTGCCCATGGCAGAATACTAAAGCATTCATTCAATTCAATTTTTTTGAGTGATAGTGACAATCCACCCAATAAACATCTAGAATTAAAAACTTTACCAACAATTTTATATAGTCTATTTTAAATTGTCTATTCCTAAAATTGTTAAAATATTCTTTATCTTTCTTTTTATTGGTTCATGTTGTCAACAGTCATTGCAAAAATTAGGATTTTTTTTTTTTTCAAAATTATGTGCAATGTAATCCATTTAATTCATGAATCAAATTTCAAACCTATTAATGACTTGAATGACATGAGCACTATTACATACATCATCATATAATTACATTGTTGACTTACAAGTATTATTTTACATATTTTATTTAATAATTGGTAAGATTTTCAAACTTATTAAATAAATGTGAGTACAAATATTTTATATTTGTTTATCAAGTGTGTATTAAATATCACAATAAAATTTATCTATCTATAATAAATATCAAAAAAAAAATTTATGTATCTACAATTAATATTTCAATAAAATCTATTTTAAAAAATATACATGTAATAATATAATTTAGCAAGGCAAAAATTACATAAATATCACATTATCAAAAGGATAAAATAAATAAAAATAATATATATATATATATATGGAATTATTATAATAATATATTTGTATAATTGCATATTTTTTATTTTTGGAACATTAATTAACTATAATAATAACATTATACAACAACAAACAATTATATTACACCCCTACTTACTTCTATTAACTAAATGTTTAAAACAACAAAACACACCCATATGAATTTTATTTTCTATTTATGCAACATTAATCAACTATAATAATAACATTATACAACAACAAACAATCACATTACACCCCTAGTTGCTTCTATTAACTAAATGTTTAAAACAACAAGTACACCCCACAAGATTTTTTATTTTTATTTTTCAATATTAATCAACTATAATAATGACATTATAAAACAACAAACAATCACATTAAACCCTTAACTATTTCTATTAACTAGATGTTTAAAACAACCAAGCACACCCCACAATGGGCAGAATGTGACGCAAATGTGTCTCTTGTTTTATACACTTATGTCCCTATGAAGAGAGACACCTTTTGATAATAGTCATAGTTAAATGTTGATCGCACCTTTTCAAAAGGCACCCCCACTTTATCGTTTGATTAAGACCTTTATCTCATATGGAGTGCTACTGCCTTTGCTAATGTTTTGTTATAATTGCTACCATTTTTTTTAATTATTTTATGTAATATTAAATTGTTAATATGTTTTTAATATTTATTTTGTTTTCATGTTATTTACTCATTTATGCTTTTTTATAATATATTTATAAATTGAATTGATTATAAATATATTTATTTATCTATAATATATTATAATGATTATTATTATAATAATATTTAAACTATTTATATTTATATTTTAGTATTTATACTGTTTATTTTATTTATTTATTTACATTTCAACGCTTAGTTATTTTGGTGTTCTATTTTGGGGACATGACATGATTATGTCTATTTCTAACCATTTTTGGGTTTATAGATTTTCTCTTGTTAGTACTATTTCCCTCCATTCCTTGAAACCCAACATTTGCATTTTTGTTTGGGATATTTGATTATTTCAGTATTTTAGACTTCTCATTACCTAGGTATTTTATCATGGCTTTCCCCATGTTTTCATTACTTTGTATTTTTATTTGGCCATAGGATTTTAGGTCTCTATATAATCATATACTTCCTTAAGCTATAAAACTAATCCATAAACCTCAATTCTCCTCCACTTACTCTTTTCCATGCTTCCTTTAGCATTGAGTATTCACCATCCCCAATTCCTAATTTGTGGAATCACTTTTCCTTTAAGTCTCAAAATATTTGTCTTTTAGTGTTTTCCCTACTCATTTCCCTCATCTCACTTCCCATCTCCCTTCATCCTTATGGGACACATACTTGTAGGATTACTCATACCATCATACCCAAAAGGTATAAGGTATGCGATAAAATAAATCTTTGAACCTTGAAAGTCTTCCACTTTGTTTCCCTTGCTCTTTTTTCTTCTAGCATTAGGCACACCAAATTAATGATCCTTAACCCATTTCTCTTTCAATTATAGAATTTTGGACTTCTATATTTTCCTTTACCAAAAAGTGCATCTAGCACTCTATATCCCTGATCCCTAATTCCTTTCCTTTACCCTTTTGTCCATATTATTTAGTACTATCGGATTTTAGCTCACCCTAATACCACTTCTTATTCCATCACTATTGGGTATCCCTTTCCTTGATTAGGTCACTCCTCTTTACATCTTTTCCTTTTAAACTGCTACTATTCTTTATACAACCTTCCCTAAAAGTAAGTTAGCATGTGGTAAGCCTAACCCCTAGTTCACAACAACTTAATGCAACTTAGAATTCTATAGATTCTACCAACTAATTAAATCCTGCCACAAGATAATCCTTTAATGACTAAGCCAATGACATATACTAATAGTGATACTTTCCTACATGTCACCTAGTCACTTTCTTTGACTAATCAAAACATGAAACTTGTCTTACAACATGCACATTACCACCCAAAGCAAGTGGGAAAGTGTATTATGATGTGATTAAATGTGAAAACCTCCCCATCCAAGAAATGATTCCCCTTTGAATGCACTTGTAAAATCAAAAGAGTGACCAATAAAAAGGCCTCCATATCCAAGCAACCTTTATCCATATCCAAGCAAAATATATCCCTTTTCACACCCCTAGAACACAAATAGTTTTAGGGTTAGCTAGTATTAAAGATGACTAGACCCAATTATATGATTTTTTGGAAAACCTTAATGATGAGGCACTAATATGGTGTATTAAAGATTTCTCTTTAAGCATGATAAAACATGGAAAGAATAGAGTGACTTATTTTTGAGAAATTTTCACTCACCTAATATATAAATAAAATATGGAAGATGAAAAAAATTAAGGAGGAATCAGTAAAATATGATGAAAAATGATTTAAAAGTGTGGTTATAAAACTAGAAGAAACCTTAACATAAGAGAAACGAATTGAGGTTTATTTTAGGGTTAACCCCTCACATTATAGTAGAAGTATATGAAAATATTTCCTCTTCATATAAGGATGTGGTAGAATTGATCACCATAATAGAATCCTAGTCAAAGATATGGGAGAAAAATTAAGTAGGAAATGATGAAATTGATAATTTCAAATTAGAGTTGGAAAATGTAATGTTGAAGTAAGGAATTCTAACTAAGGTGAGAAGGCTAAGACTTCCCCCAACTATAACAAGTAAATTTTGGTTTAAAATACATTAGGGAAGAACATCTAAGGAATGAATGATAATCAAAGGCACCAAGAGGGCTACCACACTAAGAGGGGAATTTGAGAAATCCCACAGAAACATAGTAAATATATACTATAAAATATAAAGTGGGACAAACATGACACAAATCGGTGTCCAAGGTTACTTCATGAAGAAGATGAAAATGAACCAATGGTTCATTTATTGAATAGGAAAGCATTTTTTGGATATGTTTATGGATGGAGCATAGGGTTTATCTATAAGAGCATTACATGTTTATTTGGCATATGGCTAGTGGTAACGTCAATTGAGAGCAAGTATAACAACACTTAACTATATACATTATGTGGTACCATAAATTCAAGATGTAAGACCCTGAATGAGTTTCCATGATAACTATAGAGAAGGTGGTGGTAGGGGAGGCTACCACAATAAGAATAAAGGTATCAGAGAAAGAGGAAGGACCAAAAGGCCAAAATATTATAACTATGGTAAAAGTTAGGACATTATGCTAATGAGCACAAAAGGAATAGAGGAATGTCCACATGTAACTTTTGTAGTGATAAATCACATGATATTTAGATAATTGTCTAGAATTTAGTAGTTATATAAGAATGTGTTGGCACCATGATAAAAAAGTGAACACTTGTCTAGTCTAAATATAACCCATGGTGCTAAAGTAGTAATGAATAACTAAAGTAGAGGATTAAATATTAAATAATGTAAGAAATAAAAAATAGAAAACAAATGTAGAATAGAAGAATCCCCATTGACAAAAGAGAAATTGGAAAATAATATAAAGGAAAAAAAGGAAAAACACAAGAAAAAGACCATGCATAAACTTTGATGGAACCTGCAAAATTTTTATGTTCCATCTCAAGTCCTCGTTTCATTTGAATGTTGAAATGACACCTGAGGGCCTAGGGTTCTGCTTGTATCATTGTTGAAGGTTTCTTGTAATGTCTTGGAGTCCTTTCTTATGAAACCCTTGGCTCCGAATACTTGAAAACAATCTATTTCATTGTTGACTTCCTATTGCCTGTTGCTGGTCACTTAAGAACATCTCTTCTCATTCACTGTCATCGGGTAATTAGTCCCTCGCGCCTAGGTCTGAATGTCTTAATTTTTATAAGGTTAAGTAAAGGGCCTTTTTGGCCTTTACATCCTTTGCATTATGACATAGGAGTCTTGAGTCCTTTCTATCGTGTCATCCGAAGAGGGTCCCCTCCATTAGAACAACTTTTGAGCATGTGTCCAAAGGTTTTCACTTAAGTCCTGTTGACCTTTAATCCCTACCTCTCATCGCTGATTACTTCAAAAGTGTATGTTTCAAATTAGCGACGAAGGATGAAGCAGTATTTCTTTGATATCGCTCATCACAAATAGCTGTTGGAGCTCTTAACTTGAATGTGTGATGGGAAATGTTCTTTGTATTATTGAGGGATCACTTATCGCTAATGGCTTTTGAGCCTTCAGTATTGTAATAGCGACAAGCGATGCCCCCCGGCCTTATGTTCTTATTTTCATCGCATATCGCAGATATGTTTTAAGTGATAAGTTCTATATTAGCGATACATGATACAAAATTTCACTATGAAGATCTCTCATCGCTAATTGCTTGCAAACTATATGAGGAGAATTAGCGATGAGCGATGGCCTAATATTTTTTCACTTTATCGCTCATCGCGGATCCATTCCAAATCTTAAGTTGTAAAACAACGATGAGCGATAAGATTCTCTTAAAGGTTTCTTTCGTTAATTTGAAAAGATCTTATGTGTGATGTCTTTTGTACCATTTATTTTCATTATAGGTATATGTGTCTCAATCTGGTCTCTTCACTAGATCTCCCATCGCCAAAAGGATTCGAGGTGCAAGGTGTGAATTAGCGATCTGTGATGGGAAGATGAATGTGATCAAAGGATGAGCCATAGATCCAAGGGCTGAGATTTCACCGCATGGATGCTTGCATCACCGATGAATTCGATGAGGGACGAGATGTATTAGCGATAGGTAATGGCTATTGCTGGAAAAGGCAATATGGCAGAGTCTTGCAGACATTGTATAAAGAAAAAAGGAAAGTAGTGAGATGGATGGAGAACTGTTGATCTGGCTTTAAAACAAGATGATCCAACAGACTGAAATTCATCGCAGAAGCATTCTCATCATTGATTGTACCCTAAAAATTTGGGAGAGGCCAGCAATGAGTGATGAAGTGTACAAGGAACTATTCTCTTCAAAACATCGGTCATATGTACTTCGCCAATCTTAATGGAGGAGCACAGATTAGGTTGGCGATGCATTTTGATTGTCATATCACATATGATTAATTAGGATTAAGGGAGGACGTGGTGGAATTTGAGGTGGCATCGCTGTTTTGTAGGAACAAGTTACTAATGGTCAAAAAAATGATGCTCATGGTCACCATAGATGAAGTTTTAAATGCTTTAAGATCGACGGCCTAGATTCAAAGCCGAGTTGCTAAGTTACCGACTCGTTCACGTGAGGAGTTCTTGAATCATTAATTCCTACATGCTTCAAAATGTCTATTTAATACAGATTGTTCGATGTTAATCTTCACCATCTTTCTAAGTCTAGAGTGAATGTGAGGTGTAGGTTAGTGAAGAATGTGAATGTGTTCATTCTCCCTGAGTTGAATAGTGAATGTTCATGTCTTGGGTAAGTTAGTTTTCAATAGGGCTCTCTATTGATTGTGCTCTAGCCTGTTAGGATTTCCTTTTCTAGGACTTGTTGCAATTGTCTGGATTTGTAGGTGTGTTTCCTTCCAGCTTTGATTTAGAGTCCTTTGAATTATCAACTTCTATTCGCTTTGGAGATGGGAAAGACGGGTTTGCCAATTCATCCTATTAGGAGGTCTAGTCAGCTGAATGTGTTCAAGTGCTATGAGGATATGTCTGTAACTAAGCAATCAAACCAACTTTCCCCTGAGGTTTCAAAGGGAAAGAGGAGGGTTCGAGGTCAAAAGAAGAAAGCAATTGTGCAGAGTACATACAAATTGAGAAACAAGACCATTCCAAAAGAAATGGTCAACTTTAAAGGCAAGTGTACCGTAGAAAAATGGCCCCTTGTCATTTTCATGGCCTTTTAGGTCTTTCTTCACAATGTTTGGTCCATTTTGCTTTGATTTATTGATGTAATTTGGCTTGAACATGCACATTAGGTCCTTAAAATTCAAATTAAGGCATCTTATGAAGGTGTTGTGAAGTGTTGCAACACATTTCTACACTTTTCTAGACTCTATTCATTGCAATTCACCTAAAAATCACCTTTTCATCACTTATCAAGTCCTATTTTGAAGTGTTGTAAAGTCTTGTAACAAGATTTCACACTTTTCTAGGCATAATTTCACTATTTACACTTTTCTTATGCTTTATTTGACCCCTTTATGCCATTATAAGGCTTAATTAAATATATTTTTAAATGTAAACCCAACAAACAACATTAAATGTGACTTAATTCCTGACACCCACTTTTAGGTCCAAGGTGGGACCCATTCTCCATGGGTGGCGAATGAGTCCCTCTTGGCTCCAAATTCAAAAAAAATCAAATTTCCTTTCATGTTTTTATTTAAAAACACCTTATGTTGGCCTATGATGAGGTATCAATGGGTTACTAAGGCACAAGAATGTATAAGTAAGTGTTTTTCTCCTCATTTTACATCTCCTAACACATTCAAGCAATCTTCCCATTCATCAAGCATTCAAGCACTTTGCATCATCTAATCAAGCATTTTGGAGCATCCATTGACATATCTTCATATTTTCTTCAACAAGTGTTTGGTAAGTTGATAGCACTTGCATGTTATTTGTTTATCATTCTCCTTCATTTCATTATTTCATTAAGGGTTTGATTACCAAAGTGGGGTTTGACCAAGGCAAACCCCTATTCTCTAACCCTCAACCATTTTTCCCCTCTTGCATGTGTATTTGCAGGCTTGTGTGTGCAGATTTGACAAGCAATTAGGTGTTGAAGAGTGGTCAACAAGTCAACAAGGTGATTTAAGTCAAATCAACCTTATTTCAAGCTTGGAGAAGACATTCTATCTGTTTTCTGAAGAATTAACTTCATCAACCCGACAAGCAAACAACCTCAGATCTGGTGTTGCAGAATTGTCCCCTGATTTCTCAGAATTTTGGGAGAGGAACGATTCACCATCAGTGGCGAATGAGTCCCACCTTAAGGTTGGAAATCCAAATTTTGTTAGATTTTGGATCCCAACACTTAGAAACTAGTTTCTGATAGTTTTCTTCAAAAAGCAATACTAATTCACCATCAGTGGCGAATGAGTCCCACTAGTGATTTTCAGTAATCTCAATTAGTATTCAAAAGATTCCAAATTCTCCATTCTCCACCCAGGTGCACTGTGATGATCCTTGCTAGCTCACTGCTCAAACCCCTATCTTTTTCTTAGGTCTAATTGTGTTTTTTAGTTTTTTAGAGAAATTTTGTAGACAGAAGAGAAGGGGTGCATCATATAAAAGCTCACAGAATGAAAACTTGAGCAAATTTAATCAAACTGAAATTGTAGAAGGTGTTTATTATCATCAACAATGGATTTAAAACATATAAACATACTCGTAAGCCTCCAGATTTTTTAAATAAGAAATTCGATCAAAATAGTGAAGAACTGACGAAAACTGGAGTAGAAAGTTACAGATTGCAAAGTTTAGTCTGAAACTAAAGCCAAAGAGAAGTATAGGTAGGGCGCCCAAGTTCATGAAGAGAGATCCTCAGAAAGAAGACGTTTCTCCAAAAAGCCAAAAAAAAACCTTCTTTGCAAGTGCCACGCCCTTTCAAACAAAAAGAACCAGAAACCATCTCTGAAGGTGCGCCCAAACAGCCATGAAGTCTGCCATGGTGAAGGAAGAACAAAACCAATAAACCCTCTGTTTCTGATGAAGAACACTACAAAAATCTGTTGAAGCACTGCAGAACTTCTGAAATGAAGCTCTCTAAATCTGCACCAATTCAGCTGATCTCTCACAGCCTCACAAGTGCTCACACTGAAGAGATTTCGTTCTCCAATGGTGGATTTGCTGCAAACCTGATCACAGGATGAAAGCAAGGGAAAAAACCTCCAAGGCAAAGTTGAAATATTCAAAAAGATGAGTTTCTCATTGCCCAAATCCCTTATAAAGCAAAAGGAGGTGAAAACCTAAGAAGGCCGTACCTTTTAGGGTTTTAGATCATTTAAATTTATGGAAAATAAACTTAAGTCACTTTCCATAGTCTAGACTTTGATTTTAGGCGCCTCCTTTAAGTGATTAAAAGATATAACTTAAAATATTCACTTTAGACTTTATTTAAGTGATATAAGAATTATAAAGTCAATTTGACTTTATAAAAAGACTTTAAGTTAAAATATAACTTAAATCACTTAAGTAAGCCTATCTCCCTCAATTCTCAACGGAATTCAGTGCCGTCAGAAGCAAAGAAACTCCTGTACTGCCAAGGCCTGCAATGAGCCTATCCACGATCTCAAAAATGAAATCGACCTGAACTCTCCAGAAGGTACCACTGACCCTCTAACCAATCCAGTTAGCCCACAAGGGTCCAAGAAATAGGCTAACACTCTGCAAACAAGATCACGCTGAAAAGGGGGACATTACAATCCGCCCTCCCTGAAATTGCTTGACCGCAAGCAATCTCAACAACAAAGGATCAACCACTCCACCAGGTTCCCAAGGATAGTGCTGTGAAATGTCCCTACTATCATCAACTGTCTTCCGCTGCTCAACACTGATCTCAACTTCACCATGCCAAAAGTGGTGAAGCCAATGCATGGGACTCATCCAAAACACAGTACCAAACCTGTCGCCACCTGGATCCCAATATAAACGGTACTCACATCCATCCATCATAATAAAGTAAGAATATCGGGAAGCATCCGCAACACATCTCTGTCTGTAGCTGGAACCCATGATGTCACCATAACCTGTTAACCCATGAAACCAACCATCTAGCAATGAAACTCCTAAATCCCAACTCTGCAAATCATGCCAACTCCAAGTAGGACAACCATCGATCAATGAAGAGTCTAAGAAGATTAAATCACCAAGCAACAAGTAGATAGCTGCCAGATCGTGAGGGTCAAATGTAGAACTATCTGCACCTCTCATCATGTACTCCTCCGAAAACTCCTCTGCCAGCTTAATTTGAAATCCCAATACACTGGAAGGATCCCAAACGCAATGATCAATGCTCATGTCCAGAGTGCGAGCGATATCTGACTCGAAGAGAGGATCATCATACTGAATACCATCTACTCTAGGAAGAGAAACTGGATCGCCATCGTCATCCCATATGCAACTCCTAGATGAATGAGTCTCATGTAACTCCCAAATCTGATCAGCTGGATCATCATACTGTAGCCTGTTAATCTCAACACCATCAGATACAGAAGAGAGAAACTCACAAGGAAGCAAGTCAAACTGCTAACAAAACGTGCTCCCTAAGACTGCACGAGATAGGCTATCATCCCACATGTCTAACATGTGCATACTAGAATTGTGCATCCGAAATAGATCATGTACATGATGACTGAGAAAGAAACTGTGTAGACTCCTGACCATGTACACACTGGGAATCTCCTCAACGAGCTCTGTCTGAAATCCCGATGCACTGACAGAATCTCTGATACTATTTTCAAAGCTCACCCTTAAACCAGGGTCAAGAGTAGAATCAGCATCCACCTCAAAGAGCGGATTATCACAAGAAGATGTAGCATCCGCCTCATTTTCTGATTCTTCTCCATCAGTATCATAGATTGGAGCTAGCTGATCATAAAACTCATAATTGTACTGAGGAGAGGAAAATCCCTCTTGAATCACTTTCTGTTCTCCATCCAAATCTGCACTATAGCATGAAGTTGAATCTGCATCACTCACCTCATAATCAGCAACATCATGTGTGTTGTCATCAACCTCTAAGGTATTGCTGCTATGTACCTCATAGGATGTCTCGACTGGCAAGGTAGAAGCTGTTGTTATGACAATATCCTCACACACCTCTGTTGCCAAAGTCACTGCAAGTCCATCCATAGCATGCTCACCTCTTACATGTTCTTCTCTTGGAAGAATTAGACATCTAAGGTGCGACTCCCTTTGTTTCTTTGCTTGATCTAGCTAGCTGCAGCGTTCCTTGACCTCTTGCAAACGTTGTTTTGCTTGAGCAGCCAACATGTTTGCCTTCTTAGCCCTTTGTAGCCACCCATCACACAAAACTTGAGTTTTGTTCACATCTTCCAAGGTCTGATAAATAAAATCAGACTATTTGTGACTTGAATCCACCAAACATTCTTCAAGCTCAACATGCAAAACTTCAATGCTAATGTTAGGAGATTCCCTAACATGACCATCTTTATGTACTTTATCTGTCACCTCATGATTTTGTGAAAGTAATGGACTGTTGTTCATAAAATCAGAATTGATCTCAAGGCTGATATCATCTCCGTTAGTGCTGATAATATCTCCCTGGGGTTCAACAAAACCACTATCATGGTGTAAAAATTTCTCTTCAATAGAAGTTGTCTCAAAAGATGTTGTAGAAGCCATATTTCTGTACACTTCTTCTTTCATAGTAATTGATGAAGCATCACAAGGAACCTTATCTTCATGTGGTTGTTCTAAGGCAACTGGTTTGTCTTCATACAACACTTGCTCATCCTGAAGTGTCATGTGCCCAACATCTACTTCTATGTAAGTCTGATTTTTGTCCTCCATAAGATCAGCTGTATGCTGGTCACTAATTGTTGATTGATCCCTTTTTAACCCCAACACATCAAGGAAACTCAATTTCTTTTTGTTTTGTGATGAGCTTTGTCTTGAAATGGAGTCTTCAGACTGCTGCAAGCTACGAGCTAATCTTTGTTGTGATGGCATAGGTTTCTGCTGAATATTATTTGAAATGCTCTCTACATTTTTCTGCTCACATTTCTTTGATTTGCTTCGTTGCTTATTATAAACCATCCGATGCTCCATATATTGTTCGAAGTCTTGGTGATCTTTTATCTTATCTGGAGATGCTATATATTCCTCATAAGCAACCATTACTTCATCAACAAATTTAGAATCCATGATAACCACTTTGTTGTTCAACCCCTGTGTGAACAATACCTGTCAAATTTGTCCTGGTGTGACCGCATAATTTTTCTAACCCCACAAGCTGGCAGGATCAGAGCTCTGATACCACTGTGATGAGCCTTGCTAGCTCACTGCTCAAACCCCTATCTTTTTCTTAGGTCTAATTGTGTTTTTTAGTTTTTTAGAGAAATTTTGTAGACAGAAGAGAAGGGGTGCATCATATAAAAGCTCACAGAATGAAAACTTGAGCAAATTTAATCAAACTGAAATTGTAGAAGGTGTTTATTATCATCAACAATGGATTTAAAACATATAAACACTGTGATGAGCCTTGCTAGCTCACTGCTCAAACCCCTGTCTTTTTCTTAGGTCTAATTGTGTTTTTTAGTTTTTTAGAGAAATTTTGTAGACAGAAGAGAAGGGGCGCATCATATAAAAGCTCATAGAATGAAAAATTGAGCAAATTTAATCAAACTGAAATTGTAGAAGGTGTTTATTATCATCAACAATGGATTTAAAACATATAAACATACTCGTAAGCCTCCTGATTTTTTAAATAAGAAATCCGATCAAAATAGTGAAGAATTGACGAAAACTGGAGTAGAAAGTTAAAGATTGCAAAGTTTAGTCTGAAACTGAAGCCAAAGAGAAGTATAGGTAGGGCGCCCAAGTTCATGAAGAGAGATCCTCAGAAAGAAGACGTTTCTCCAAAAAGCCAAAAAAAAACCTTCTTTGCAAGTGCCACGCCCTTTCAAACAAAAAGAACCAAGAAACCATCTCTGAAGGTGCGCCCAAACAGCCATGAAGTCTGCCATGGTGAAGGAAGAACACAACCAATAAACCCTCTGTTTTCTGATGAAGAACACTACAAAAATCTGTTGAAGCACTGCAGAACTTCTGAAATGAAGCTCTCTAAATCTGCACCAATTCAGCTGATCTCTCACAGCCTCACAAGTGCTCACACTGAAGAGATTTCGTTCTCCAATGGTGGATTTGCTGCAAACCTGATCACAGGATGAAAGCAAGGGAAAAAACCTCCAAGGAAAAGTTGAAATATTCAAAAAGATGAGTTTCTCATTGCCCAAATCCCTTATAAAGCAAAGGAGGTGAAAACCTAAGAAGGCCGTACCTTTTAGGGTTTTAGATCATTTAAATTTATGGAAATAAACTTAAGTCACTTTCCATAGTCTAGACTTTGATTTTAGGCACCTCCTTTAAGTGATTAAAAGATATAACTTAAAATATTCACTTTAGACTTTATTTAAGTGATATAAGAATTATAAAGTCAATATGACTTTATAAAAAGACTTTAAGTTAAAATATAACTTAAATCACTTAAGTAAGCCTATCTCCCTCAATTCTCAACGGAATTCAGTGCCGTCAGAAGCAAAGAAACTCCTCTACTGCCAAGGCCTGCAATGAGCCTATCCACGATCTCAGAAAATGAAATCGACCGAACTCTCCAGAAGGTACCACTAACCCTCTAACCAATCCAGTTAGCCCTCAAGGGTCCAAGAAATAGGCTAACACTCTGCAAATAAGATCATGCTGAAAAGGGGGACATTACAAGTTTGAATCAACATCCTTCCTTTTTGTTTTGCATTTGTTCATACTTAGTTCATTGTTTGCATATCACATTGTGTTTTCCAAAATTGCATATATCTTAGGTTTTGTATACATAATTAGTCAAATAGATCATCCAATTGCATTTAGATAATCTCATTTAGTCTTAATTACACAATACATTGTATAATTTGAGTGAACCTAGCTAGATCTTTTGTGTGGGGTTTATCTCTCTCCTTTTACGTGAAACATCCTAAGAGTGCAAGAGTAGCCTATAAGCCCTACCCAAAAATCTACGGTTTAGCAAGGAGATCACTCAACCAGCAAAAAAGGCTAGGAAAAAGGACAAGGGCCATAGAGCCTGCCTGGGAAAACATAATTCTCCCATTGTGCTCTTTGATAGTCCTTCGGATGCTGAAGGTGACACTAACTCCGGATATGGCCAGTATCTTCATTCTCTGGTGCCATATGGGAGCTCTGATGATGACGTAGTGATGGTTCCTCCAATTTTGTCGAGGACAAGGAGTAGTTGAGCATCCTCCGATGCTGACGACTCTAAATAGGGTCTTCTCCTTTTTTTGTTTTCGATGACACCATGGTCTTTGCATAGGAGGTATTTGTTTCAATGTGTCCATGGTTTTGGTCTTTTACTCTTCCATGTTGATATGGAGGTCCTTTGGCTGATACAAAATATTTTTTGTTCAAACATGAATGTGGCGACAATGACTAATATCCTGCACATGTTTTTTGTCTTTTTTCCTCCCCTGTTCTCTAATGATTGCATGAAACCACCTAGGGATTTCTTTGAGGATGCAATTGAAATTAGGTTTTTGAGGTGAAATGAAATGAAATTGTAACTCAGTCATATACTTGTTGCTCCCCTGTTTATAAAGGGAATTTCATGGCTGATGTTACAGAGTTTAGAAATTTTGAGTCCAAAATAGGTCAAGGTGAATGCTATGCTCTTGGAGAAAATAGAATGTAAATAGATACATTAGCAAATATATTAGAAGCCAGTCTAGGGAAAAGTTATATTGTATAAAGATCTTAAATATAGTTTTACAAAGCAATATTAGTAATGAAGGAGAATATTAGTTCTAAAATGTTGCTCTCCTTTGTATTTTTCTTCCAAATTATGAATGAAGTTGTTAATTATAATTTCATTTGTCTTATGTCATTTCCACCGAATTAATGGGCTTGGTTTTTCTTCAGTTCAACAAGTTGATTAAATGCTAAAATGAGACTATTAGTTTGTAGGAAAGGGATATAGGATTTGGTAAGGAAGTAATATTTTAAAACATGGTGAGTTAGATGCTACAAAGTTGCATGCTGATAGTCCATTAATTTCTGATGTTCAATCAAAATTTTATTACTGATTGATTGCAAGTTATGACTCCATTATTCCCTCAGATAGGGCACTGGTTGTTTTATTAGTTTATCTCATGGCTGACTAGGCTAGTAATGAATTTGGTCATGGATTTGAAATGGAAATGAATTCTTAATATACTTTAAATTGCACTGCAACTACCTTCAAGTATTAGTGTATTCCCTGAAACAAATAGCAATTTCATAAGAGGTATGCCAAGCCTTAGATGATGTTGGTTTCTTATGGAATACATCTATGAGGAAATGCTCTTGAACAAGTTGAGATATTATGAGCATAAGTAGGACTAACCTCCTAGGTCTCATAGAGCCCGAAGAGAAGAAGTGAGACCTTCTAAATGCTTCACTTAAGTGTTAGCCAATCCTCAACCTTGTTCATAATTGAGTCTTGGCAGATTCATAGGTAAGGACTGAGATTAAGTTTGGTTCTTAAAAAATAACCAACAAACTTAAGAAAAAGAACTTCAATAATTAACTGGGGTTGGATTAATAGAAGCACATCTCAGGAGAATCCTATGAAAGTGAAGAACAAAAAAATGTTTAGGTAAGGGGAACATGATTTGGTGATAATGAAGTCCAGAGAGATAATTAAGAAAAAAAAAGGTGAGAATGATAGTAAGGCATGTTTCATAGAAAAATAGGTCTATAGACTAAAGAATTGGAAAATTTGGTAGAATAAGAAAGGGTTGGATATGAAGAAGTTGGATAATTTTATTGGAAAGAAACTCACGAAAGATAGAATTCAGGGGTTTTCTAGCTTCATCCAATTAGAGTTAGCTTGTGAACAAAGGGAGATAGTAAGTTTAGACGAGGAGTAAGGAAATTTTGGTTAGTTTAGTTAATTATTTGATAAGGGTTGGGTTAAAGAAAATATTATAAGTTATTGATGTTCTTCTTTGTAGAATTATAAATCTCTCAAGAAGAGGACGGGGATGAAGAAATAGAGGCATCATACATCAAAGAGGAGTTGGCCTTAAAATGATCTATCACCTATGTATAATCATACAAGGTGGTACAAAGTGTTATAAAATTTGAATATTAATGCAAGAGATTTTGATTGCCAAGCTTTGGGAAAAGATTCCTAACAAATAACCTCTCAATATTAGAGTTGAGAATAAGTTAGGAGATCTATGAAAGAATGCATTGATAATAGTCTAAGATAAAATCCACCACCTTCTCATTTGCGCACCTTGATTGTAATGTATAACATTGATAAAATTGACCTGCAAGATCCTATGTTGACTTAAATGTGTTCCATAAAAATATAAGTGAGACAGAGGAAGGAACCTATAAAATATGTAGATAAAGAGAAGAACCATTTTAAGGCTTTTTCCTTAATGAATAGAGAAAAAACTTAGGTATGAATTAATCATCAAATTAATAACCAATGCATATTAATCTATAGAGGATTGAACATTTATCTTAGGATCACTTATCCAATTATACATGTGTATGTTAATATTTAACATGATGAACTATGGTTCTTGTGGGTGATTCTTTCTAGCCAAACATATCATATTGTAGATGAGGTTCAAGGTTCCATACCCTAGGGTATAAGATGATGTGAGAATAGAGCTTCAAGATTTTCTACCATGGGGTGGCTATTTGTGCCACTCTATTTCCTTTTCCATCCAATGATATGGTGGATCTAGTCTCTTAGCCTTTTTCTTACTTGGTTGTGCCTTCAATACTTTTGCTAGAGAATATAAATCTTCTTCTTCTTGAACATAAGTTTATTTTTTTTATATAGTATGGTTGATCCATACTAGAAGACTTGTAGGGCCCCTGCATGTGGAGGTTTAGGAGGAGGGAGAGTCACATTCACATCATATTTATTGCTTGGTGAGTGTTGAGTATGATCCTCAACTTGACAGAGCTCTCCCTGTGCTTAGATGTCAAGATCTTCAATCTTTGGTTCTCTTAGTATCTCATCCACTTGGTCACCATCTCCTTAAAATTGGTTCTCTAGTTTTGTTTGAAGGTATCGATGTATGGTTTTGTATGGGGAAGAATGAGGAGGTGAAGGAATTAGAGGTTGAGATGGAGTAGGAATAAAAAATTCATAAGTCAAACTTTGAGTTGATGAAATAGTTTTCCTAGGAGGTGATTTCAATGGTGATTGTGTGGAGGCAAGTTATGAGAAGATATATGTGGAGGAGAGTGACAATAGTGGTAAGAGAGGATCAAGCAAGATAAGTGAAGGGTAAGGGTTGAAAGGGTGCAAAATAGTGGCATGAGGTTTAAAGTGATTGTGTAAAGGGACATGATCATAGTTAAAAGTAGGAATGGAGAGAGATGTTGGGAACACAAGGGTAGACAACTGAGAGGAGGGGTGAATCAGTTGTCACAAAATTTCAAACTTATTCAACTTATTAATCTTATTCTCAAATCTGATCAATAACCATGAAAGCATGAATCAACAACACATCAAAAACACACATAACACAGATTTTTTACGTGGAAACCCTGTTAGGGGAAAAAGCACGGTGGAGGTCAGTCCATAAGATTATACCCTGTTAAAAGTATAAAGAAATATGAATGGGGAATGCACATGCATTCAAGCACACTGGATAGAGCTCACTGCTCAAATATAGAAGGCTTAAGGCCCAAAGGAAGACACACTGTCTTACAAAAGATTGAATTACATCCATAGGATTTGAACTAAGAGCATCTGCTAATGCCTGACTACAGTTCTGGTTAAGCACATGAACACTTCTTCACACTCTGCTTCTGCCTTCAAAATTTCTAATAATTATTCCCACATAGAACTCGCACACTTCACATACTCATGCCTTCAAATGATAAAACAATCACTCTTATATATTCGCAACATGAATTTACATCGCTACATGTCGACCTCAATAAAATAATAAAATGAATGCAAACTGTCGGCCCAAAACAATTTAAAGATTATTAATGTGAATCAACCAAGGTCGGCCACAACATAGTGAAAACCCAAAATAAACTTCTCAAACACGACACATCTTCAAAAATTATTCCACGAAGATCCACAACACGCTTCAACACCCTGTCGACCAATAACATGAAAAACATGAACACACAAGAGAAAATATTGAATCCTGAGCACAACAATCAATGCAGACATGCAACACAGCTAGAGAATGATTGAGAAGCATCCACAAACAACTTGAATCACCAGATAAGCATCCACAACAATTGAACTAACTATAATTGCATTATCTTCATTTAGAAACACAAACTAAAGTAATAGAAAAACTATTAGAATACAAATCTTCATAACTCAATCAAATCTTTATGTGGATCTCTTAAACTCAATGTGGATAAACTAGATATACTCGACAAGAAACCCTTTAGTCCACAACCTCTAATTATCAACGTACTGAACTCACCAACAGATTGAACTTCACTTCACCACTGATAACCTGCAACTTATTGCATTACAATTTTCTCAATATCCTCGACATATACAACTTCTAAGACATTAATGCCAATAGTGTTATCATTAATGACCACATATCAACAACACAACCACAGCATCCAACAAGAGAAACATAAATAGTACAAATGTGGGTTTGATGAGAAGGAGTAGGCATGGAAATTTAGGTGAAGGAATATTGAGTGGTAGGAAAAAGAAAAGAGGTTGGCATACCATAGAAAAATGGATCATTGAAATTTTCATGGTTATTTAGGTCTTTTTCCTATGATGCTTGGTCCATTTTTCTTTGATTTAATGTTGCAATGTAACTTATGCATTTACATTAGGTCCTTAATATTCAAATTATGATGTCTTGTGAAGGTGTTGTGAAGTGTTATAACACATTTCTACACTTTTCTAGACTCTTCTTATTATAATTCATCTAAAAATCATTTTTTATCCATTATCAAGTCCTATTTCAAAGTGTTGTAAAGTCTTGTAACAAGATTTCATGCTTTCCTAGGCTTGTCATCACTAATTACACCATTCTTATGCTTTATTTGGCCCCTTTATGCACTTATAGGCTTTAATTAAGTGTTTTCTTGAATTCAAACCCGAAAAAGCTCATTAAAAGAAACTTAATTCCCGAAACCCAATTACAAGCCTAAAGTGGGACCCATTTGCCATGGGTAGCGAATGAGTCCCTCTTGGCTCAAAATTCAAAATAATTCAAAATTTCTTTCAAGATTTTATTCATTAAGACCTTATGCCGGCCTGTGATGTTGTATTCTTGGGTAATTAGGGCATAAGTGTGTATAAATAAGTTTTTTTCCATCCATTTTAACCCCCATTCATCTCATTCACTCATTCAACATCAATTAGCATTCTTGCATTCAATCTATTATAGCATCATTCAATCAAGCAATCATCAAGCATCTCATAGCAGCCATTGACACATCTTCAGACTTCAACTACAAGGATTTGGTGAGTTTAGGACACTTGCATGTTTTTTATTCATCATTCCTTCTTCATTTCATTTCATTTCTTTATCAAGGGTTTGTTTACCAAAGTGGGATTTGACCAAGGCAAATCCCTATACTCTAACCCTTAACCATTTTCCCCCACTTTGCATGTGTGTTTATAGGTCGTGTAGGAAGATTTTTCAAAGAAATAGGTGTTGGAAAGTGGTCAACAAGTCATCAAAGTGATTCAAGTCAACCAAACCCTAATTCAAGCTTGGAGACAACATACAACCTGTTTTCTGCAGATTTGACTCTATCAACCCGACAAGAAGACAAGTGCAGATTTGGACCCACAAACTTGACTCCTGGATTTATAGAATTTTTGGAGGACTAATTTTCCATCAATGGTGAATGAGTCCCACTTTCAAGCTAAAAATTTGATTTTGTCAGAATTTAGTTCCCGACAATCGGAAACCAATTTCAGGACATTTTACCAGTAGGAGGACTGATTCGCCATTAGTGGCAAATGAGTCCCATTGGTCATCAACAGTGAATTCTTCCAAATTCCAGAACCTTTCAGCATCAACATTTCATCTCCAGGTGCACTCTGTTCAGTCTCATTCAGTTTTGTTTGCATTTGTTTATGTTTTTAGTTCATTTCTACATATCACACTATGTTTTCAAACATTGCATATTTCATTAGTTTTGAATTCATAATCAATCAATTTCATCACTTTTTTGCTTCTAGATCATTGCATTTAGTCATAATTACATCATACATTCCTTAGTTTGAGTGAATCACCACATTTTTTGGGTTTTATCTCTCTCCTTTTAGGTGAAAAACCCTAAGAGTGCAAGAGAAGCACATAGAACAACAAAAATTGATGGTTCATTTTGGTGAACCTGTATAGTGAACACATTATCTTTCTTATTTTCATTGCATTTACATCCTAGGACTAATAGCATTAGTCTTTGCATTATCTTTTTGCATCCTAGGATTTACACATTTGCATTAGTGAATATCTCACATAGATTTCATTTTTGCATTTCAAAACATTACAAAAACCAAAAATCTGAATCTATATTTTCATTTTGCATTTGAAACACATAAAAATCACTTTAAATTTTCTGAAAAAACACAAAAAAATACACCCCTGGACTTATTCGCCACCTTGGGCGAATCAGTCCAGTTGCACTTTTTGCACAACAATTTCTGTCATTTTCACAGTACTTTCTGCATTTTTGTTTTCTGGTATTGCACTCTTGTTTCAGTTTATAAAATTTATGTTATTTTCATTTTATTATTCCTAGATTGCATTACATTTGCATCCACCCCACCTCTTGTGGTACTTGTATGAGTGTTTGGTGCCCTATTGATAATACTTTAGTGAGAAGAAGTTCTCGACTCATGGCATCCCACGATAACACACTCTTTGTGGACCTTGGGTTGTCTTGAGCTCCTACTCCTGGTATGGACAATGGTACATTAGGCATGGATACTACCACTAGTACACCTTTACCTTCACATACAATGCATGTTGACACACAAAATGATCAAATTCCGCAAGATAAAGTCGTTAGTATTCATGAGGATTTTGCACATTTGCAACAAGATTAATGTCTTGAAAACATTTCCACCACTGCCATACCTGCCATAGAAAACCTTCATCACTTGATTGAAAGTGACAATGGCTTAAAAGTTATGGAAAGAATTCATGAGATATACAACAAACATGTTCCTTCCACTTCCCAACCAACAAACACTATGGTTAGCCCAGGAGAATCTCACATTCCTCCTCCTTCAACCATAGCAACCATACCCACCTATACAACTCCTCAAGTTACAAAAAGCATGCAACAGGTTAGTCATGTGACTCCTTTCGCTATTCCAACTAGCATTCCTAGTTCTTTTGTGGCATCGAATGTTCCATCCTCCACCACCTTCACCCCTCTTAGTGTTCCCTTTACTTCTCCTAACATTACATACACTCCATCACCATTCTCTCTTCCTCCTCATACCACTTACACTGAACCTCTCATTACACAACTCTCTCAGACTGTTTCCTCCATGCAACAACAAATATCCAACATTAAAACCAAAATCAAACTGCACCACCCACATACTATGTCCATAGTAGCCCATTATCTTTAGAGATCTTAAGAACACCGATGTTATAAGGAATTGAGATGCCTAGGTTTGAGAAGTACGGAGGTAAAGGAGACCCTATTAATCAAGTTAATTCCTATACAACCTTGTGCAGTGACTTTTTCCTTGATGATAAACAATTAGCCAAACTATTTCCTTGGACCTTAAAGGACACTACATTGGAGTGGTTTTCAAACTTACCCAATCATTCCATATGATCATTTAATGAACTTATTGATGCCTTTATAAGTCATTTCCAAGTCCATATGACTCCCAAAAAGACAATGGTTGATTTAATGAGGTGTAAAAAAAATGCGGATGAAAAAGTGACTGATTTCATTTCACGCTATCGGTCATTGTATGCTCAAGAAGATGTCCAAATTCCTAATTCACATCTCCAAAAGATGTTTATTGAAAACTTGCAAACTCACATTCAGGATAGGTTGACCATGATGAAATTTCCTTCCTTCATGCATTTATGCACAACCCTTTGTGACTATCACAACTCGGTTACTAGTCGTGATTCAAAGTCCACTTCTAATCGAGCTACGAAGTCTGAACAAAGCAACCAAAACAACTCACAAAACTTCATAAAACCAAATTGAGGCTTTTTACAGTTCAATCCCCCTCCTCCACAACCAACTCAACCTGTTCATAGTCAAGTGGCAGCTGTTAAAGCAGCGGTGCCCTTTACCTATGGGGACCCGAAGAGACAATTTACCCCCTTGCCTGATACTCTCCATAATACAATGAATCAACTGCTACAACAACAGATGATCACTTTTCCTACAATTAAACCACTTGATACTACCAAGCCTTTACCCCCCACCTTTAAACCAAATGCTTATTGTCATTTTCATCGCCAACATGGACATTACACATAACAATGCAAGCATCTGAAACACTTAGTTCAAGACCTCATTAATTATGGTTGTCTATCCATTGCGGGTGTCAATGATCAAGGTAATAAGTCCATTGCACCCCCCAATCAAAATTTACAAATCTTTACCAATACCTTTCCTAAACACAATATATCATCTGTCAAAGCTAGTGAACCTTCAAACACTCATGTGATGAATATTGATACAAATACTGAACAAAATGATTCTACTCCACATATTACCCATGTTAATCCTATGGATGAAATTGTGGGTACAATAAACGTTATCCCTCGTAAGGGCCCAACTAACAAATCTCTTGATATTACTTTTTCTTCTCATGATATACTTAAAAAGCTTCCTCTTTACATAGCCAGCCGCATCTATGATAAGCCCACCAATGGGATATTAATAAACCCCGCTTGTGGCAAGAATGTGATCACAGAAGAATTTTTAGTATTACATGATCTTTATCAAGATGATTATGATAAACCAACCGCATAGATGAAAACACATATTGGTTTTGTGTGCCCTACGATTGGATCGATCGTGCTCCCATTACAAATAGGACCTAAGACATTGGATGTAACATTTTCTAGCATTCTACAATCGGATTAGTTTTATCTACGACTAGGTCATCCTTGGCTTTGCTCGATGAAATTTGTCCCTTCAATTGTTCACAAATTTTTGAAGTTTCCACTTGATGATGAGATATTTACCATACACCATAGTGGTTTTAATCCATTGTCTTCTAAAGGTAATTTTTCCTTAGAAGCCTTTTGGCCTCAACCTGTGGAACCCATAACCCCTCACAAAGATTTATTTTTCATTGCCTATCAAAAGTTCAAAGCCAAACAAATAGTCGAATTATCTCTTCGCCATGTGTCCCCATCCACTTTCGCTACCCCTATCCTAGATAAGACAATGCTTCAGCCTGAATCTAAATCTAAACAAGCAATGCAACCTCACGAGCAACCAACAATAAACACTTCACCTTCATCGTCTAAACCCCCAAGAGATAATGAAACCAACCTCGTCATGCCTCCTCATATTAAACAAGTTTATAAAGCCAAAGAGAAAGTGATTAACCCATCTCCTTCGGTTCCTTCCATTCTTCCTCCTTGGGACGAAAAGGAGCCTATGGTGGATCAACCTGCTCTTACACCTCAACAACTTCAAAATAGAATTAAGTGAAACCGCAGTGCTAGGGAGCATAGGCGTCGTCGTTGTCTCCTTGTTCGTCAATCACAAACAAAAGAAAACAAAGAAAATCAACCTCTGCCTTTGAGAGAAATAACACCTCCTCCTCCTAACCTACCACAAGATAGTATGTTAAAACCATCACAACATTTAAACGATCTCATACAACAACCACAAATCTTAATACATCCTTCATTGGAAATCACCCTTCATCCTCCCATCATGATTAATCTTGATGATGATGAGGAGGAGATCTCTAAAATCGATGAAGAGGTGCATAACGATCTAAACTCTTTATTTTCATCTTCCATGAGCTTAAATGATAAATCTCCTAGACTAAGTGAAGAACCTGACACTTCCCCTTGCAGTTCTCCCTTTAGACAGTCAACTGCCCTCACAATTCTCCCTTTAGACAGTCAACTGCCCTCACAATACACTGAACATGATTGGGAGGTGGATGACTTGTTAGATGGTTGACTTGCATTTTCCTTTTTCTTTTTTTCTTTCTTTTCTTTGGTGTGATTGTACATGCGTATCGTGTTCCCCTATAATGTGTGTTTGATGTTCTCCTCTCTTTGTGCAATTCCTCTATTTGTACCTCCATTCTTCTATATGCCATGCTTTATACTTTCTTTTTCGCTTTTGTTTTGTGTTTTCCTTTTGGGGATGATACAAAGCGTTGAGACGCCCTATGTCTCTTCCATGTTGACCCAAACGGTCCCTTTTCCTTTTTACTTTGTCTTTTTCTTGTGTTTTCCTTTTGGGGATGATGCAAGGCATTGAGACCAAAATGCCTCCTTCATGTTGACCCAAAAGCTTTTCCTTTTCTTTTTCCTTTTCATTTTCTTTTCACTTGTGTTTCTCCTTTTGGGGACGATGCAAGGAATTGAGACACCCTATGTCTCTTCCATGTTGACCCAAAACAGACTTTATTTTTCTTTTCTTTTCGCTCTCTTTGTGTCATTCTTCTAGTTCTATGTATTTGGGGAATGATGACAGTTCTGAGCTCTTTAATCAAAACATTGTAGCAACGAACATACTAACCCCAAATGCATAGATGCCTTATGTGTTTGGTGTGTTCCTTTTTCATTTGCATGATGTAGCCTTACTTGGAAACGTATGGATTCGCATAGGGGCTTTCCAAGTTGGCTCTCATGTCTTGTTTCTTTTTGCATTTTTTCGTTGCTACTTTAAGTAATTGCTCATAGAACAGTGTGTAGAAATTCCTTTAAAGTGGGGGCATACATTGACATTATTCATTTGCATTATGTTGGAAAAAAAAGGATAGACAACTGAGAGGGGGCGTGAATCAGTTGTCATAGATTATTTAACTTCTCAAACTTAACTTAACTTAATCTCATATCTGATGCATGAACAATAAACCATAAACAATCAACACATCAGAAACACAGAGAACACCAAGATTTTTTATGTGGAAACCCTATTAGGGGAAAAACCACGGTGGATGTTAGTCCACAAGATTATACCCTATTAAAAGTATAAAGAAGAATAATGAGAATGCACATGCATTCAGCCACACTGCCTAGAGCTCACTGCTTAGATACAAGAGGGTTCACTGCCTAAGAAAGATTCAGATTAAAACCATCCGGATTGTGAATTGAGAAAATAGCATCTTCTAATTCCTTATTACAGTTCCAGTTAAGCACATAAACACTTCTTCACTCTTCTACACTCTTCTTCACACTCTGCTTCTGCCTTCGAATGATCTGAACAATATTCGCACACAAGACTCACACACTTCACACTTCCAAATGATAAAATAGTTGCTCTTATATATCCAAAACATGAATTACATCAACAAATTCATCAACCAAAACAAAATATAAAACATACTCACAATGTCGGCCCAAATTTACAAATAAATTTTCAATGCGAATCAAACATCATCAGACAATATTATGTTGTGGCCCAAAACAACATCCTCGAGCACGCCAAACATTTAAATTTTAATCTCCAATTATCCACAACACGTTACAACCACCATGTTGGCCAAGAACACAAAAACACGAACACACAAGAGAAAAATATCAAACCACGAGCACACCGATCAACGTGGACATGCAACAAAGATATAGCATGATCTAAAAACATCCACAAGCAACAAGAACCAATAGAGAAACATCCACAACAACTGAAATTACTAGAATCACATCAACTTCACTCGGGAACACTAACTGAAACCAAAGAAACACAGTCAGAACACAACTATTCATAACAAGATCAAATCTTCACGCGGACCTCTGAAACTTCCGGTGGATAAACTAGATACACTCAGCAATAAACCCTTTAGTCCACAATGAATGAACATCAACGTACTGAGCACGACACCTTCATGATCTTCACTGATCCACTATCAACCTGCAACTCTTTCTTTTACAATTTTCTCAATATCCTCGACATATACAGCCTTCAATACATCAATGCTATTAGTGTTGACATCAATGACAACCACATATTAGCAACACAACCACAACATCCAACAATCTCCCCCTTTGGCATTGATGGCAACACATGATGTGAAAAACACCATCAATGTAACAACACTTACTCCTTCTTAGGTTCTAAATCTTCTCCACATGATATTCTCCCACAGGGCTCTTCTCCCCAAATAATTACTATTTTTTCACATTGCTCTTCTCCCCCTTTGACATCAATGGAAAAGATAAACATTATCTTCCCACATACAAGCTTTGAACCACATATCTGCACATCTGACTACTCCCCCTGTGTAGCAGCCAGGGAAACATCAATCTGGATCATAATGTAGCAATTAAGCACACAGATTGATGCAAGTAAATGCATCTCTAGTTTATAACAGGAGGGGTAATCACCCCTAGCATCCCTCTGAGATACTCAAAAGTATTCTTCGGCAACGAATTGGTGAAAATATCTGCAACTTGTTCTTTGGTAGGCACATACTCCAATTTGACTTCTTTCTCAGTCACATTCTCCCTTAGGAAATGAAACTTGATTGATATATCCTTGGTCTTAGAGTGTAGTACCAGATTCTTTGATATGTTTATTTCACTTGAGTTGTCATAGTATACAGAAATAGGTTCATCATATACTACTCTGATATCTTTCAGCATTTTTTTCATCCACATCACTTGAGTACAATTATTTGCAGCAGCAATATACTCTGCCTCAGTAGTAGATAGGGAAATGGAATTCTGCTTTTTACTCAACCACGACACTAGCTTCTTCCCTAGGAAGAAAGCACCACCACTAGTACTTTTCCTATTATCTACATCTCCTACCCAATCCACATCAATATATGCACTCAATGTAAGATCATCATCTTTAGGATACCAAAGTCCAAAATCAACTATTCCTTTTAGATACCTGAAAAATCTCTTTACAGCAGTCACATGAGACTCTTTTGGATCAGCTTGATATCTAGCTACCATATATACAACATTCATGATGTCTGGTTTGGTCTGAGTTAAGTAGAGCAATCTGTCAATCATTGACCTGCACCTTGTTTGATTTTCCTTAGGGGAATCATCATTCTGTGTTAACTTGCATCCGGTTACTATGGGTGTACCAATAGGCTTTTTGTCTTCCATGCCAAACTTCTTCAGTAACTCTCTCACATATTTGGACTGAGATAAGAAAATCCCATTGTCTAACTGAGTGACTTGCAATCCCAGAAAGAACTTCATCTCTCCAATCATACTCATTTCAAATTCACTTTTCATTTCATCAGCAAACTTCATACATAAATCATCATCTCCTCAAAAAATAATGTCATCAACAAAGACTTCAATAATCAACTTTTTATCATGATCTAACTTAAAATACAAGTTGTTGTCAGCAGTACCTTTATTGAATCCAAGCTTCAGTAAGTATTTATCCAGTCTAGCATACCAGGCTCTAGGGGCTTGCTTGAGTCCATATAGAGCTTTCTTCAATCGGAAAACCATGTCTTCCTTATTAGTCAGTTGAAATCCATCAGGCTGTTCAACATATACCTCTTCTTCTAACTCACCATTCAGAAAGGATGACTTCTCATCCATTTGATAAAATTTGTAGTTTTTATATGCAGCATAAGCAAGAAATAATCTTACAACTTCCATTCTGGCAACAGGGGCAAAGGTTTCTTCAAAATCAATACCTTCTATTTGTGAATACCCTTTACATACTAGTCTTGCTTTATTCTGGATCACTTCACCTTGTTCATTCAACTCATTCCGAAAGACCCATTTAGTACCAATCACATTTTTATCTTTAGGTCTGGGAACAAGAATCCATGTATCATTCTTTTCAATCTGCATTAGTTCTTCCTTCATAGCTTCCATCCAGTATTCATCATTGCAAGCTTCATTGACATTTTTAGGCTTAGTTTTGGAAATCAGGCAATACTCTTCTGCAACCTTCTTCTAGTCTACACACCTTTATTCTTGTCTCCTATAATTTGATTTTTAGAATGATTTAACCTTTCATACCTCAGAGTTTTAGGATTCACTCGCACTTTTGGTTCTTCTGATCTTTCTTTTGCACTTCCACTTGTCTCTCCTTCTTAACTTTCTTGATTTACCGGAACAACTTGAACTTGATTATGTGTTTGAGCATTCTCCCCTTTGTCTGTACTATCTTGCTAGTCATCTTAATCATATCCACAGTATCTAGATGATCTAGCATAGTTCTCATCAACTCTGACATTTGCACTTTCAACCATTTTTCTCAATCTTATGTTACAACACTGGTAAGTCTTGCTCTTGGTAGAGTAACCTAGAAAGATTCCTTCATCGCTCCTTGCATCAAACTTTCCTATGTCCTCATCTCTCTTAATGTAGCACTTGCTTCCAAAAATCTTGAAATATTTAACAGTAGGCTTATAACCGAACCATAGTTCAAAAGGAGTCTTACTAGTAATACCATTAACATTTACCTAATTTAAAGTGTACACAACAGTGTTTACAGCTTCTCTCCAATAGATACATGAGGCACATTTCCTTCAATCATCATTGTTCTA
This sequence comes from Sequoia sempervirens, assembly GCA_007258455.2. Taxonomy (NCBI): domain Eukaryota; kingdom Viridiplantae; phylum Streptophyta; class Pinopsida; order Cupressales; family Cupressaceae; genus Sequoia; species Sequoia sempervirens. The sequence goes on along the minus strand of VDFB02000015.1, from coordinate 129,775,663 downwards.
GCAGCATCCAAAATTGTTATGTTCTTTCTCTCGACAACTCCATTATGTTGAGGAGTTCGGGGAGTAGATAATTGTCTTTTGATTCCATTCTCTTCACATAAAGAATTGAACTCCCAGGAAGTGAACTCACCACCTCTGTCTGACCTTAGGCATTTTATTTTCAAACCTATCTCATTCTTTTCCATAGCTTTGAAACTCTTGAACTTCTCTAATGCTTCATTTTTCTCTTAAGAAAGCAACCCATATCATCCTAAAGTAATCATCAATAAGCAGCATAAAATACCTTTCTCCCTGTAGACTTCTGATTCTAGAGGGACCACATAGATCAGTATGCACCAGCTCCAATATTCCATTAGAATGATTTTTTTTGCTCCGAAAGGAAACTCTTGTCTATTTACCCATCTGGCATTCCTTGCTTATTGTATTAGCAGGCTTCACTAGCTTAGGTAGATCTCTTACTGCTTGAATGGAGCTTACCTTGACAATGTTATCAAAATTCACACAACACAACCTTCTATGCCACAACCAGCTTTCATCTACTTGAGCAATTAAACACTTACATTACCAGCACTCGGGTGAAAAATATTACCTCTTGTCTTTGTACCTGAAGCAATCATATTTCCAGAACTTCCAAGTATCCTGCATCGTCCATGTTTGAACTGAAGATCATAACCCTTGTCCACCATCTTTCCAACACTCAACAGGTTATGCTTTAAGCCTTCAACATAAAGGACATCATCAGTGTTATGTTTACCACCAAAACAAATAAATCCTCTGCCACAAATCACACCAGCATTGTTATCTCTGAATCTTACAACCCCACCATCATATTTCTCTAGACTTACAAATTTTCTTTTATCACCAGTCATATGATGTGAGCATCTGTTGTCAATAACCCACTCATCCTTTTCTTCAATTCGGGTTGCAAGAGCTTTCTCAACTTTAGAAAATTCAGTAGCCACCAGACCATTTTCCTTGATAGCAATGAAAACCCATTCATCTTCATTTCCATTTTCTTTATTAGATTCATCATCAATCACACCTTCTTCAACAAAATAGCACTTCTTTTGAAATCTAGGTTTGTTAGGTTTAGTCCTAGGATCTCTTTTAGGACACCTTGAAGCAAAATGACCTATTTTACTGCAAGAGAAACATTTAATAGGCAACTTTCCTTTATACTTACCTTGTCCTCTGCCTTCTTTCTTCACAATCAATGCTTCCAACTCTTCAACCTCTCTTTCTTCTTCTTCAAATTGTTTCATCTCTTCCTCATACTTTAATGTTTTTCTAGAACTTTCTCCCAGATCATATCTTTACTTATTTCTTCCGGATACAGAAGCCTTAAATGCAGATTCAGTCTTGGGGGCAGAATCACCAAATTCACTCAACTCAAAAGCAACAAGTTTACCAATCAACATATCTCTTGTCACATTTGATACTAATCTAAACTCTTCAATAGCATGAGCTTTTGATTTGTAGGAGGGAGGCAATGATCTGACACTTTAGCTACAATTTCTTGTTCATCTAGAATATCACCGGCACATCTAATACGCATCACAATTTCATTTACTCTTTCCATAAAAGAAGAAATATTTTCATCTTCACCCATCTTCAAGTTTTTGTACTTTCCTTTCAAACTCTATAGCTTAGCAACCTTCACATGTACATCTCCTTCATACAAAGACTCCAACTTCATCCACATCTCATAAGCTGTCTTCAGACCTATTCTAAATTCGTCAAAGCACTCAACAAAGCTTCCAGAGCCCTGATATTATTCTCAGCTTCTTTAATCTCATCAGGAGTGGAAGAACCATTCTAAGGAATAGTATATATGTTCTTTGTAATCTTCCAGAAGGGTTCACCTAAACACCTCAAATGACATTTCATTCTGGCTTTCCACAGTGAGTAGTTTGTTCCATCGAATCTAGGACTATCCTTCTTGTATGATTCCATCTTAGATCACCTCAAGCTTTTTAACTTCTTCAGAGGAACCTGCTCTAATGCCAATTGTTGGAAAAACAAGGACAGACAACTGAGAGGGGGGGGGTGAATCAATTGTCACAGATTATTTAACTTCTCAAACTTAACTTAATCTCAAATTTGATGCATGAACAATAAACCATAAACAATCAACACATCAGAAACACATAGAACACTAAGTTTTTTTATGTGGAAACCCTGTTAGGGGAAAAACCATGGTGGATGTTAGTCCACAAGATAATACACTATTAAAAGTATAAAGAAGAATAATGAGAATGCACATGCATTCAACCACACTGCCTAGAGCTCACTACTCAGATACAAGAGGGCTCACTGCCCAAGAAAGATTCAGATTAAAACCATCTGGATTGTGAATTGAGAAAATAGCATCTGCTAATGCTTGATTATAGTTCTGGTTAAGCACATAAACACTTCTTCACTCTTCTTCACACTCTGCTTCTACCTTCGAATGATATGAACAATATTCGCACATAGGACTTGCACACTTCACACTTCCACACTTCCAAATGATAAAAAAATCTCTCTTATATATCCAAAACATGAATTACATCAACAACTTCGTCGACCAAAACAAAATATAAAACATATTCACAATGTCAGCCCAAATTTACAAAAAAAAATTCAATGCGAATCAAACACCGTCAGCCAATATTATGTTGTGGCCCAAAACAACATCCCCGAGCATGCCAAACATTCAAATTTTAATCTCCAAGGATCCACAACATGTTACAACCACCATGTCGGCCAAGAACACAAAAACAGGAACACACAAGAGAAAAATCTCCGACCACGAGCACACCGATGAACGTGGACATGCAACAAAGATAAAGCATGATCTAGAAACATCCACAAGCAACAAGAACCAATAGAGAAACATCTGCAACAACTGAAATTACTAGAATCACACCAACTTTACTCAGGAACACTAACTGAAACCACAAAAACACTGTCAGAACACAACTATTCATAACAAGATCAAATCTTCACATGGACCTCTGAAACTTCCAGTGGATAAACTAGATACACTCAAAAATAAACCGTTTAGTCCACAATGAATGAACATCAACGTACTAAGCACAACACCTACATGACCTTCACTGATCCACTGTCAACTTGCAACTCTTTCTTTTACAATTTTTTCAATATCCTCGACATATACAACCTTCAATACATCAATGCTAATAGTGTTGACATCAATGGCAACCAGATATTAGCAACACAACCACAACATCCAACACATTCTTGGTTCTTAGTGCAGCCTTGTTACTTTATATGATGTGTTTATCACTTTGTGGATGACATTGGGTATGATGTCCTTCATAAGCGTGATCTATCTTAGCATATTAAATTCCTCTTAGCGGCTTGATGCGACACACTGCATCCCCTAAGTTGTGAATATTCTATTCTTTGATTGGTCCTCTCTTGGAGACATTAGACACAATGTTCCCTAAGTGACAGAACTCGCATGAACTTAACAAGACTCATTTGAACATTTCTTTTACATTTACATTTTTACATTTTTTCATTCGCATGGCCACCTTGCAAAACGCAACTTGCATCCCTATGGTACCATCCTATTTGTTCATGAGTTCTAAGCATATGAAGCTTTGCTTGTCTCATGAAGCACGAACCGACATTGTCCTTAGTGGTGCATTATTAAAGTTATCGGGAGGTATAACTTTGATATGGTTGAGCGGCAAGCCCATTTCGCGACACGACTTTCCCCATAGCCATCGATGTCTTTGTGAGTACGTACCACCCAAGTGTATATTTCTCACCTTTTGGGCCTTCTCACCCAGTGGACTGCCATGAGTTCCGCCGCCCCAAAGTGAGTGCATTTTCTTTTTTTTTGGACAAACAACCTAGATCTGATTCACAACTAGTTGGACAAACGATCGAAGCTTGATCTAACTTTCTCCTTTTCTCTTTCTCTTTCACACATGTGTTCCTTTTTTCTTATGTTTAGTTTTCCATGGGATCTTCATCCTAGGCTCGCTTGATCATCCCTCTTGATTGTTGTTATTCCATCTTGCTAGCATAAGTGCATTTAGACCCCTCTCGATATGCATGGCTACTTTAGTGAGTTTGAAGCAAGTTCATCTTCTCACTAAAGTGGGGGCTAAATGTACCATAGAAAAATGGATCATTGACATTTTCATGGTTATTTAGGTCTTTTTTCTATGATGCTTAGTCCATTTTGCTTTGATTTAATGTTGCAATAAAACTTATGCATTTACATTAGGTCCTTAATATTCAAATTATGATGTCTTGTGAAGGTGTTGTGAAGTGTTGTAACAAATTTCTACACTCTTCTAGACTCTTCTTATTATAATTCATCTAAAAATCATCTTTTTATCCCTTATCAAGTCCTATTTCAAATTGTTGTAAAGTCTTGTAACAAGATTTCACGCTTTCCTAGGCTTGTCATCACTAATTACACCTTTCTTATGCTTTATTTGACCCCTTTATGCACTTATAGGCCTTAATAAAGTGTGTTTTTGAATTCAAACCCGACAAACCTCATTAAAAGCAACTGAATTCCCGACACCCACTTACAAGCCTAGAGTGGGACCCATTCACCATGGGTGGCGAATGAGTCCCTCTTTGCTCAAAATTCAAAATAATTCAAAATTTCTTTCGGGTTTTTATTCATTAAGACCTTATGTCGGCCTGTGATGTTGTATTCTTAGGTAATTAGGGCATAAGTGTGTATAAACAAGTGTTTTTCCATCCATTTTAACCCTCATTCATCTCATTCACTCATTCAACATTAATTAGCATTATTGCATTTAATCTATCATAGCATCATTCAATCAAGCAATTATCAAGCATCCTAGAGCAGCCATTGACACATCTTCAGACTTCAAGTACAAGTATTTGGTGAGTTTAGGACACTTGCATGTTGTTTATTCATCATTCTTTCTTCATTTCATTTTTTTTTTTATCAAGGGTTTGATTACCAAAGTGGGATTTGACCAAGGAAAATCCCTATACTCTAACCCTTAATCATTTTCCCCCTCTTTGCATGTGTGTTTGCAGGTCTTGTAGGTAGATTTTTCAAAGAAATAGGTGTTGTAAAGTTATCAACAAGTCATCAAAGTGATTCAAGTCAACCAAACCCTAATTCAAGCTTGGAGACAACATACAACCAATTTTCTGCAGATTTGACTCCGTCAACCCAACAAGAAGATAAGTGCAGATCTGGACCCACAAACTTGACTCCTGAATTTACTGAATTTTTGGAGGAGGACTGATTTGCCATCAATGGTGAATGAGTCCCACTTTTAGGCTGAAAAGTTGATTTTGTCATAATTCAATTCTCGATAGGAAGGAAATGAATTTCTGGACATTTTACCAGTAGGAGGACTGATTCGCCATCAGTGGTGAATGAGTCCCACTGGTCATCAACAGTGAATTTTTCCAGATTCTAGAACCTTCTAGCATTAGCATTTCATTCCAGGTGCACTCTATTTAGTCTCATTCAGTTTTGTTTGCATTTGTTTATGTTTTTAGTTTATTTCTACATATCACACTGTGTTTTCAAACATTGCATATTTCATTAGTTTTGCATTCATAATCAATCAATTTCATCACTTTGGTGCATCTAGATCATTGCATTTAGTCATAATTACATCATACATTCCTTAGTTTGAGTGAACCACCATAATTTTTGGGTTCTATCTCTCTCCTTTTAGGTGAAAAACCCTAAGAGTGCAAGAGAAGCACATAGAACAACAAAAATTGATGGTTCAGTTGGCTAGAAGAGAGGGATGAAGGTAGGATAATTAGACTATAAAGTGACATGAATGTGGATAATACATCCTCTACCTTGTAATATATCTAGCTCCTTAAGATGGGTGATGATGTTATTTGTTAAGGATTATGTGAGTGATGAGATTTAGGATAATAATGCACTAAATGGAAACTAACCTAATTGTGATAAGCTATATATGTTGTCAGTAGTTTATGTTTACTCAAAAAGAAAGTTTTGTTGAATGATGAAAAAATTAAAAAATCAAAGTAGAAGTTCTAATTAATTTTTGGACATTAGAATGGGAGTTTGTCATTTAGAGAGAAATTATTTTAATGATGAAAAAGGAACAAATAATGAAGGTTGAGATTCACATCAAGTTCACTACAAATATAGATAGAAAATAGACTGTAACCTACATAATTTAAGTTTAGGAAAGCCTTTTCAATTGTCTATATTAGGATTTAACAAGTAGTCTATCATAAATGGGTTTACTTAAGCTAACACAAACACAAAAAAAATATCTACCAATTAAATAACAAAATATTTTTCTTTCTATATAGATTGCTTAGCATGTCAAGTACTTAAAATTAATTCTTGATCTAAATGAGATTTAGTTGGGAAATGATAGCAAAACAAGAAATTGATTCATTTACTAGCAATTAAATTTATGAATGACGATTGTAAAGACATTTAAAAGGTAATAAGAATGAAAGATAGAAACTAGATAAGCTAGCTTATGAAAATTAATAGGAGGATCTTATTGAAAAACTTAGGTTACAAGTAGGAGGAACAAAGTCTAATTTTTATATAAGGATGTTGGCACCCTTTAGAGTGCAACCATACCATTATTATATGCATTTAAAAAAAAAAAGGTATGATAGATAACAGCAAAAAAAATAATGCTAAAATGTTGGAGAAATGAAGAATAGAATAAGGATGTAAAAGTCCTTGTAAATGTGTAAGAAATGTGGTTTCAAGTTGCAACTACAGCATCTGACAAAATTCCTATCTCTTTTATGCTTTTCTAGATGTCCATATCCTGTTCCAAAGCTCCCATTTCGACACAAGCAAGAATGATGCTGACAAAGGTTGCAAATTCTGTCTTTACATCTGCCAATTGCATTTGCTTGAAAGTTCCTAAAGCCTTTTTTAAAAATTGACTTTGTGAATAATCAACAATTAGGGCATTCCATGAGAATACATTTCTTCAAGGCATTTTGTTAAACTTCTCTATGTTTCCACATTCTATGTATCCTACAATCATGGTGATCCATGAGACCACATTTCTTTTAGGTATTCTATCAAATAGTTCACACCCCTTGTCTATGCTTCCACATTTTGCATACATGTCTACCGATTTAGTTGCAACTGCAACATCTGACAAAATTCCCATGTCCTTTATCTTTTAACACATTCTAGATAATTAAAATATTCCTCACTCTACAACTAAAAACCAACTTTAACTTGCAACCAATATTTTTGTTTAAAAGGCTGCAAAAATCTTGTCTAAAACTCATCTAAAATGTTTAATAGGGTTGTGTAGAATTCATATGGTGACAACAATACAAGGTGGTTTTGATATCTTGTTAATTTCATATTTACATTTCCTTCCAATTATCTTTGGCTTCAACTTGTTATGTTGATATTTTCCCTCTTATGTCTATACATAGGAAGCGAGAATATGTTTTAACTTTTAAAAAAAAAAATTACCCCACAAATTTCCAGGTAACTAGTGGTTGTTGCATATGTTAGCAATGGAATAATCCATCTAATTGCTAGATTATGGCTATTTGAAAAAACTTTGAATAGATAGTTAGTTACTTATTTTATACAGTTGTCCATGTTCATTTCAAGCTAAAAGGGAAAATGCACCCTCCAAATGCCTTTGATGAGACAAATTTAACATAACAACACACTCCAAGTATTAATCCTTGCCCAGGTTGAAAGAAGGTAGCAACAAGCTATAAAATTTTGTCTTGGACCAATCATAATTTTTTGCATAAGATTCATCTCACTCTATTTGGATGTCCAAAATGAACTGATCACTTGCAAAGGTGAGATATGTGAGACACCTTCAATCTAAATTGTTCAGACTTTGCATATTGAATTGCTTAAATTTTGATATATCTTGCTACCCTCAGATAAAAATGCTTGATTTTTATAATATCAATCCTAGGAATTAAAAATTGATTCCTTAAAAATTCGATCAAGCATATCAATCTTCACAAAGTACCCTCTTAGAGATTATTGTTTTCATCTACAACAACTTTCTTGCATTTTCTGCCAGGATGACTAATGTAGTCTATATAAATTATTATCTATTGTGAAATACTTGTTATCAATAAGATTTGCACCCTGCCGAAAATGAAAGTTCAACAATCTATTGACACATAGAAACGTTCTCGAGTTGTGGGTAACTCTTTGCGAGAACGAATCTCCAGAGTGAGCTGGTTCTCCGAATGATGGATCCTATTCTAAGTGATTTCTAGGAAAAAGGATAGATCTTCTAGAATATGATTGAAATGAAATCCTATCTAATGTGATCTCAACTTAATAATGACTTTGATATTTCACCCACAAACAATCTTCAGATAAAACAGTAATGACCTCACAATCTCTCATGAACATCAGTGCAAAATTGATTTGCATGAAGGTTCGAACCTAAACATAGCATGCAACCTGCATTAAATGAACTTTATGTATCAATAATCTATAATATTAGGACATAAAAAGGATCTGTAAAATAGAATCACAAGATTAACATCATACTAAAATTGCAAATAGAGACAAAAATTGGAGATAGGAATGTTGCTTTTATTGGATGAAGGAGTGAAAACTCTCAAAACCTGAGTACAAAGAAGTTTACAAGCTCAAGAATGTGTAAGAGCAAGAAACTAGAATCTGAATTGGAAAAACACTAAGTTTTTCACAAGATATATCTCCAAAACCCTAATCCGAGCTCAAGAAGAAAGCTCAAGGAAAAGTATCAAAAACTGCCTCAAAAGTTAAAGCAAAAAAACACCTTATCTCTCCAGCAAGAATCTCAAATCCGACCAAGGAAATATCTCTCACAAATCTACTAAAAATAGCGAAGAATAAAACAATTTGTTTTATTCCTGCTTTACATAGCTTGCAGATTTAAAGTTCTCTCAATTTGACTCAATTGTTTGCAACTAAAGATTTTGAAATCTTTTGCAAAAAACACAACCTTATCTCTCCAATACATAATTGATTTTCTTAAAAAAAAATCATAAAAATAATAAGGCATATCTCTTCTCATCTATATTCCCCAATTGATTTCTATAAAATCAATTGAAAATAAAATGCCTAAGGCATGCAAGTCTATCCTCCAAGGCAAAAGTATTTTCAACATTTACATTTAATTGATTTCTTCAAAATCAATCTTAAAATAAACCAAGGCACATATTATTAGGGTTTGATATGTCAATGGGAACCTAAACATAGGAAACCCGCCACCATGGTATTTTATTTGGCATAGAGATTTCAAAAATTAAAGCAATATATCCCCTAAGTCGAATTAGGGTTGGGGAAAACCCTAATGAACAAAACCAAGGGATCCCACTCATTTCAGATCATTTTGAAGTGGAGACTTTGGAAAAGAAATGCTCTAAGCCGCCGCCATGTAGGAGCTAGGGTTTCAGTCTGAAACCTCCATTAGATCCCTCATTCGAGCTCCCATTCTATCGAATCTCCATGGTCTTCTAATGGTAAGAACATGCTCAAGCTCTTTCGAGCTTCTTTGCTATGTTTTTGAGCCTTTTCTGGCCTTGAGGTCACGGCTATGTGATGATTATCTAATATATTTTGTGGCTCTATGTCTCTTTCTTTGGTCTTTGCTTCTCTGCTCTTGGTCGCCATGGTGAGAACTCGATCATCTCTGCATTGTGTTTGAGAGCTCTTCAAGAAAGTCTGGTCTATTACGCCTCTACAAATCATGGGTAAGCTCGACTGTTACTTTTATTGTTCCATGGCTTCTTTTAATGAAGAATTTGGCTCCTCTGGTCGAGGCCTTAACATATTTTTCTAATGCATCTCCTTGGTCTCTGTATTTCCATTCCTTCTGGCCGCCAAATATGAGCTCAACCCCCTCATCTGGAAGCTCTGTGAGAGCTTGGTCGCGGCATGTTGTCCCTCCATATGCATGAAATGGTAAGTTCTCATTCCTTCATTGCTTTTCCTGTATGAAACAAAGCTTCAAAATAGTTGCTTTCTTTGAAATAAAACTAACCCATTACAGGTCGCGCCATGTTCATGCATCAAAATGGGTTTTTGTTACTTTTTGGGCTCGGCCCAATAGAGCATAGAGTATATTCTTTATTTCTAGAATAAAACCAAGAGCTTGAGCTCGACCCACCATATGGGTATCTACTATCTTGAAGGAATACTATATATTTGGTTGTTTCTGTAGAAAACCCCATGTGGGTACTTGTAAAAATGAAGAAATTTTGCATCTTACGAAAAACCCCAAGGTGGGTATCTCCGAAAATTGTACTATCTGCATTTTAATTCAAAACCCCAATATTGGTATTCTGAAAAAAGACATCTGTAATTTAAAATCAAACCCCCATGTGGGTTCATTGGAAAATGAAAGGGAATTCACCTATTTATGTATTTAATGCAAAACCCAACATGGGTACTCAGCATTCTTTGAAGAAAATTGTTTATTCCTTAATAGAGCTCGACCCATTATGGCATTCCATTTTCATTTTTGACTTCTATGTAAAACCCCTTCCATGGGTAAATAGTGTTCTGGAAGAAGACTGCATTTGATTTGAAACTCTTTTCATGGCATTCTGTATTTCAAACATAGTTGTATTTAGTTTCAAAACCCAAAGTGGGTATTTGACATACTCAAAATTGTGAATCTATAGCTCTGTTTTTAATCTCCATGACACCATATGCCAAAACATAAAAATTTAAAAAAAACTTTGCACTATGTACAAAGATGCTCCCCTTGTATGAAAACACAATCTGCTTATGTTTCAGATGAGAAGAAATAACAAAACACCCAGGTGGGTTTCAAGCTTCTGAAAATGTTTGTGATCTGGCCCAAACCTCTTGTTGTATTTTCCTGAGACAGCAAAAACAACCTTCAGAAAAACACAAAAATATGTGTTGAAACTTTGCACTCCTGAAGGTGGACACTGTGATTTTACTTTATTCACACCTTCCTTATGAACAAAATCTTTCAAGCCTGTTATTTTAAGAGAATGACCACTCTTTTACTATATAATTGATTGCTTGTAGGATCAAAACTCATGTGATGTAAGCATGGTAAAGAGTCTACATTCTGAAAATTGAACTTGACCCACCACTTCCTGTTTACATTTTGAATTAAATGTAAAGCAAAACCCCTATATAGGTAAAAATTACCTTGAAGAAGACCACAGTTATGAGATAAAAAAAACTCATATGGGTATCAAAATTTCTATACAAACTATATTTTTGTTCTTTAGTTGAGATCTCCATATATTTGCATTCGTTTAAAAATCCTTCATGTATCTTTTGTTTGCACTTTTTAAGGTGCCATTGTCATGTTGTTTTGCACCCTCCTTACACACATAAACCCATTTTCATTTAAACCTGTAGATTACTTGTTTGCTCTAGTCTCTTATGCACTCACACTCTTCAGGGATGCACTCCAAACCTACACTCATGCTATGTTCATGTAAATTTTTCCCATTCTGGAAATGACTTCTATGTATTTTAATCCTTGTCAAATTTGTTCCATATTTTGTTTGCCTTCAACTTCATGCTAAATATCCTTGGGATGATAAAACAATCCTTCAAGACAGTGTACTCTTGGAACTGTTTCCACCCATTTAATACAGCAGTTGCATTCAGACATTTAGCGAGTACTTGTGAATCACCTAATGCACTCACCTTCCATTCAAATGAGAAACTGAAGCTCTTTTCATGCTCGACTGTCCACACATTTTTATGCTCTTCAACCTGGCACTCTTCATGCATTTTTATGCTCCATTTAATAAAAATTGTCTTATGCCTTGCTCTCTTCTGAAATGAAAATCTGAAAAAGTGCTCTTTGTTGAGGCATTATGTATGCCTATTCACTATCACCATTATGAGATAGAACACTGCTTCTCCAAAACAGTAAAATATGAAACAACATTTAATGTGAACAAACCTTAAGCAACAAACAATACTATGGCTGCAATATCAAACCGTATAGCAATATTTGAGATTTGCAATCACGAAAATGATGTATTTAGTTGAATTGATTGAGCTCATTTAAGTCCACTGTCCACCTGTAGCTTTCAGGAAGCATACTACTTGATTGTTATGAGTGAACAGTCGACTTGATGACTTAGATGAATGAACTCTATTTTACTCTTTCAGTTATGTAGTTCAGATGAACATGATAATTGCATTCCTTCAGTCAACCCCATCTGTAATGTATAAGGGGCAGCATGTCGAGCTCTACCCTTGTGGGAGCCCGTTTTTTCCCACATGCTTGGTCTTCAAAAGATAATCAGCTACATGACTCTTCCTATACCTGCACAAGGAAACAAATGATGTTAGCATAAAACAATGTATGATGATGATGTTTTCTCTTTTCAGTTCATGTTTTGTTCCTTCCTTTACTTGATTCCATGCATTTCGAAGAGTGAATTATATGTCTGTTGGTAGAGCTTGTAGTATAACTCATACCCGGAGCTCTTAATTGACACCCCTCTCAATCTCTTGCAGGCACACCCAGGAGCGGAAGCAGGATGAAGCAAGCAACAGCGTCTCAACCAAAGATGAAGAATCAGGCAATGATGGATATGTCTTTTGCTATTTGCTTTCTCATTTCTTTTTACCTTCAACTGTATAGTTTACATTCCACAATGAATGGAATTAGCTAAAACCACGACTTGTGTGGATATTTAAATTTTGTTCTTTCATTTCCATTCTGAAAGAAATGCATTGAAATGCAATGTTGTACTTGTCATTTGTATTCTTGCAATCAAATGAACGTATGAAAGGTGAATCATTTCATGAAATAAACGAAAGCATTATGTTATGCTTTATCATTGGTATATTAAGTTATGTACTCCATTTGATTTATGAAATATTTAAGCAATACTTCTAAAATTCAACTTTCTCAAAAGACTTGATTAACTATCACTTGATACTTAACAAATAAGGTGCAACAACACCTAAGCATATGCAAAAATAACTGTAATTTCACTTTCAAATATAACAATATTTAATCAGCTCTACCAATTGAGTTGTAGCGAAAAATTGGTAACAATACCCATAGCTCTATTCAGGAAAAAAGGTTCAGGTGTGAGAGGGAGTTTATTTCTCTTGTTTAATGTAAACTCAAATCTATTGTATGCACTTTACATTTTCTTGTGTGTTTTGGGTGTTAAATAATAAAAAATATCATCTAAGCTATATTTCTAAAATTGAGGTTGTTTTCTAGAAGTATTAGTTTGTTTGCATTATATATAGATGCATTAGCTTGTTTTCATTATATATGTGGTGTGATACTACTTGTACAAACCAATGATATTCACAATTAAGTTATTAACATTTTAATAGTATGGGTAAAAATTAATTATCTACAGGAATATCACTACAATATTTTCAAACTTTATCTTCAACACTGGAGTGGATGATCTCTATAAGTCTAGTGACTTGTGAAGAATCTGTTTACAACTAAAGAAATTCTTGTGACAACCATCCGTTGATATTTTATTTAAAGTTTTTCCTATTGGGGGAGTCAAAATGCATGGAATGCCCAAAACATATATTTTTCAAGTCCATATTTTACCAAAAAACATATAGTTTGAAGACAAATCATCAATCTAAAGTCAAGATTGTATTTCAAAATCATATACATAAAAAATCTATTCTATGTACATAATATATTGTAAATTAAAGTAATGTATCTTCTCTGCACATATAAACTTGTACTCTTTAACATATTAACTTATATATAATTTTTTATTGGCATTTAACCCTTACACCTTCTTCCGATGCAAGTGCTAGTATAAACACCTTACTATATGGTTTCCACAGTGTTCTATTTTTTGTTGAATCCAAAAGCTTACATCTAAGTCAATGTACTTGTTTACAAACTCTTTCTCACATCGTCTCATGACCACAACACACTGATAGTATAAGTTCTTATTCAAATAGAAGCTTAAATACTAAATCCTCTCAGATGGCATTACATGCTCCAATAGAGTTTTCTTGTGTTGTCTAGCTTGTTATATTGTTCAAATATACAAAAATTTGTAGAAATTTCACTCTTATCCCTTAAAGAAAATTTTAGTTCAATTGTTGGTGAGCATAATTAATTAATGAAAGTTTGTTTAACAACAAATTAAGTAAAACTTCTTATCATTCAAATTCTTTGATATGTTTCATATATGTTGAACATAATTATAATTAATGGAAGAGTTTAAACATCTGGAAAGTTGTAAGACTTCTCATCTTTCAAATGTTCTTACACATTGCATATATGTTGAATATAATTATAATTAATGGAAGATTTTAAATATTTGGTAAGTTCTAAGACTTCTCATAAGTCAAATGTTCTTATTTATTTCATATATGTTGAATATAATTAATAGAAAAACTTAAATATATGATAAGATATTAAAATAGATTTTAGTAGAAAACAAAATACGGTTAAAAAAGTTAAGATAAAAATGACTACACGTTTTTATAAAAATTGATTTATATAAACATAAACAGACCCACACTACACAAAAATGCACAAGCAAATGCCAAACTCAAACCACACTACATTGAATCGGTTGATAAACTCACCCAAATTTACCCAGAATATAAACAGACCAAACAAGAATAAACAAGAAAATTCCAAACTTAAACTGCATTACATTGAAGCAGCCAATAACTTCACCCAAGATTTAACAATAAAATAAAAACACTGCTGCACTCCAATAAAAGAAAACTACAGCCTTGACAAGACTTCCAGCCATATATAAGGATAAGTAAACTCCAAAATTCATCTCCTTGAGGCTCCTACTCCTAAGCAGTAAATAGTAATACAATTAAAACCTATTTTAGCACCAAGATATCTGCTTTAATCTTCACAAAAATAAGACTATAAAATATAACTTTTATCTCTCTAAGATAGCTGCTTTAATCTTCACCTCAAACAGTTCTTTATGATTTAATCTTTAATCATGAAACATATTTTCTGAAAAAGACCAAAAAAAGCCTCGATAACAAGTGAGCGACGATAAATTTCAAATTGACCTCACAACATTTTGTTCAGTGACTACTCTCTCTCATCTCCAGAATTTAAAATATATATTTTCAGAATTCGAAATACCTCATAGATTCCTGGTAAAAGGGGGCAACCGATCAAACTGGAGCTCTTTCAACTTGCTTTCAATTTCAGAAGCTTCTGCGTCCTCATTCTCATCCAACCATTCTTCAGCACTATTCAGTGTCGATAGGATGTCTTCTGCATCAGGTGCCTTGATATTATGTTTGGTCTTCGCCTCCGTTACCCTACTTTTCATGTTGTAAATATAGCTCTCCAGACTGTTTCTGGCCAGATTCTTCCTTTTAACATTTTCGTCGTCCTTTCCAAATTTCTCTGCATCAGCTATCATTTTATCTATCTCCTCTTTGCTCAGTCTTCCACCGGCGTTGGTTATTGTGATCTCTATACTTGCTCCGCTACCCTCGTCCTCTGCAGAGGCTGCGAGAATGCCATCCTCGCTTATTTTGAAGAGAATCTTAATTCTTGGCACCCCACATCTGGCCGGCTGAACTCCACGCAATAGAAATTCACCCAACAAATTGTTTTGTGCGGTCAATGATCTCTCTCCTTCATAGACGGAAATACTTATTGCAATCTGATTATCCCGGCTTGTAGTGACATATTTCTCTCTCCTTCATAGACGGAAATACTTAGTTCTAATTCCAAAGCTCAAAGGTGTAACATCCGTGATCGTTAGGGTCATGTCTTCATTGTTCAACGCTGCTGCCTGCACGGCCGCACCATAAGCAACGGCCTCGTCGGGGTTCACTTTGTTGCATAGCTCTTCCTGCCCAAAATTCTGTCTCAGTAATTCCTGCAACTTTGTTATACGCGACGACCCTCCTACTAATACAATATCATCGATTTGGTCATTGGTCAAGTGGGCATCCTCCAGGCATTCTCTCACTATTTCTATGCACTTCTCAAATAAGTCGGCGTTCAGTTCTTCGAACTTGGCTCTGCTAATCTTTAGAGAAAAGTCATGTCCCTCATAAAGACAGTCGATGTCTATGACAGTCTCTACCTCAGAGGACAAACTCCTCTTTGCTCTCTCGCATTCTGAACGAAGTCTTCGAAGAGCTTTGGAATTCCTACTCATATCCAACTTGTATTTTGTGTTGAACTTTTGAACACAGTAATTAAGCATTCTGTTATCAAAATCCTGACCTCCCAAATGCATATCCCCTTTAACGGCTTTAACAGCAATATTACCCTTTCGAATAGAAAGAACCGACACATCAAACGTACCTCCACCCAAATCGAAGACGAGAACGCTTCTTTCTCCAGTGAATACATCATGGAAGCCATAAGTTATAGCTGCTGCCGTTGGTTCGTTGATTATTCGCATGATATTGAGGCCTGCAATCTTACCAGCATCCTTTGTAGCCCTCTTCTGGGCATCATTAAAATAAGCAGGCACAGTAATAACCGCATTCTTCACCTCACACTTGAGATATTTTTCAGAAATAGTCTTCATTTTCATAAGCAACATGGATGAGATCTCTTCCGGTGCAAATAATTTAGATTCTCCTTTGTAAGTGACTTGGATGACAGGCTTATCATCCTTCCCTTCGATGATAATAAAAGGCCAGAATTTCATGTCGTCCTGTACGCAAGAATCAGAAAAGCGCCTTCCAATGAGTCGCTTGGCATCAAAGACAGTGTTAACAGGATTGGTTGAAATCTGGTGCTTGGCAGCATCGCCAACAAGTCTTTGAGAGGAAGTAAAAGCGACCATAGAAGGAGTGGTTCTGTTTCCTTGGTCATTAACAATAATCTCAGCCATATTATGCTGCGGCTGCCATACCCCACACAACAGTAGCTTGTACCCAGATCTATGCCAATGGCCTTCCCCTTCCCTTTTCCCTCCTTTCCCTCCATAATTAATGGTCTCTGGCTTGAATCTAGAAAGAGAAAAAAAAAACACAGAAACGCACCGTGAACCCTCTATCCAGCTACCACGATGCTGTAGATTTCAAAAACCAGACAAAAAACAAGAAAACAGAGACAAAAAACAGGTAACAGAGAATTTTTTTTTACAAACACAGGGCCGAGAAATAATCAAATTCATCATATGGAAACTCTGAAACTTAATACAACGGCTTGCTAATATGCTCCTTCAGCTTTCAAAACCTGACTTCAACAATGCATATTTATCTTACACCTTTCTGCGCTTGGCTGCGATCTGTTTCTATGGCGGCGGCTTCCTCCTTCAAACACTCAAAATACATGTATGCGTCAATTTTTTCCAGTGATCTTCATACCTTCGGCGCCTATATTATCTTCAGATCTACAGCGCTTTCTTTCTCAAACAGCGGCTGCAATCTTTCAACATCAATTGTCCCTGATCTTCTGATACCAATTGTAGATTTCAAAAACCAGACAAGAAACAAGAAAACAGAGACAGAAAACAGGGAACAGAGAAGCTTTTTACAAACAGATGCACGGATGAGGAAGACAAACACCGCTCAGCGCGCCAAAATTAAAATTAAAAACCGCCTAAATTTCCCGCTCAATGCATTTTCACGGCATAAAATCCGATAATGAGAATTATGCTGGCTGAAGAGATCGGTTTGGGTTCTCTATCACTACCTATCAATAAATATCTCGGTACTGATAATTTAATATGCTGACACCCCACAGGAAAGGACGCGGCTATCCTCAAAAAAACGCACAGATTCTAGAACAAACCTAAAAGCAGACATACCATCATGCATAGGGCCCACCAAGGAAGGGAGCGGAAGTAACGGGAAGCGACAATAATGGAAGACGGCAGAAACGGCGCGTTAAGAGCAGCTTTTGTCACTACCTTTATTTTTTCAATGTATTATTGTATTTAAAGATGTAACTGAATTTGTTTTATTATATTATATTATATAAATAAAATTATATTATTATTTTATAATTAATATTATATTAAATTATAAAATTAATTTATCGTTATTATATTCTTTTACTATATTATTATAATATTAAAATCATTATATTTTGTTATATATTTATTATTGTTTTTTTATTATTATATATTTTAATAATGTAATTAAATTTGTATTATTATTTTATAATAATAATTATATTATATTATCTTATCATATATTTATTATTATATAAATGAATTTATATTATTATCTAAATATAATATTAATAATAAATTGTATTTATATATCATTATTATAATGATTATTTTATATATATATGTTTTAATTGTATTTATTTTTAATTTTTTAATAATAATATAGATATTAATATTAATATATTAATTAAATTGTTATCTATATTTCTACTTTCAAGATTTGTCTCATTTAACTAGAAAAGTTATTTGTTGACTATAATGAATTTATTACTTGGAGATATTTTACTTTAATTTAGAATTATTTAATTATTTAATTTAATTTACATTGTTTACTTTTGTTTTTAATTTAAAGTTATATTAAGAATTATTTTATTTAGAGTTATTTTATTTTATTAAAAAATACTTTATAATTACTTTACTTACTTTAAAATTTTAAAATTACAATTTATCATAAAGTTGTAGAATATCATTTTTTTTCTAAAATTGAATTATTTTTAAAATAAATATAAGAAAAAAATATTAATACATATTTAAATACATACAAAAGAATTATTATATTTCAAAACATAAATCTAGAATTAAATTGTTGTGTGTGTATGTGTGTTTCATTATTTCAAATTAAACATATTTAATTATAAAAAAAATATTCTTATTAAACTAGATTAACTTTAAAATGTGTGTGTATAGTTATATAGTTATAGTTTTATTTATTTATTTCATTATTTCATATTTAAACATATTTAATTTTTAAAAAAAATTCTATTATACTAGCTTAACTTACTATTTAAAATGTGAAGATTACTATTTAAAATATTCATATATAAATGGAAATGAATTCATTTTCTCTTTACATACCAACTATGAGAACACATAATAAACTCTTATGTTAATATTTACAATTAAATGGGCTCTTATATTGGAAGAATAGGGAAAAATAATAATTAATTATATTAAATCTAAACATCTATTAAACTAGATTTTATTTTTAGTTTTTCCTTATTTTCAATTTTATTTCTAATTATTAACAATTTAGATATATTTTTCACTTATATGGACACTTCTTATATTCCAACATACTATAGTCAACCCTTATCTACTTATTTGTATATAGAAGGGAAGGAAGTGTAGATGTTATGGAATAGGAAGAAAATTTTGACCTATTTTATTAGGTATATAGAAGTAGTTGTCCTCTAGCTATTTCCATATAAAATTCATGAAGTAATGAACAATGAGGTATAATAATGAACTTGGATGGTCCAATATGTAGTGAATAGTTGAATATCAAAATTATATACTTTGAATTAAGTTCATGACCTTGATCAAGTTCAAATTTAAAGGGGACTCAAGTATTGATAGGTGAAAATAATAATATAAGAAAATCAAAGAGTATAAAAATACAAAAAAAAAAATTATAGATGAGAACATAGAAGAATTAAAATATTATATTATTAAATTCAAAGGAGACAATCAATTCATAAAAAGGATCAATATAGAAGTTGATAAGAAAAATAAAGAAATAAGAAAGATGATGGAAGTATATATGCTTTTATAAAGATGATGGAAGAAACAATTATATTGACAAAGGAGGATAAAGTTCAAACTAAAAAAACATAGTTTAAAAACATATAACATGTTTTAATCACCACTTAAAATCCCTTTCATGTAGTGCACAAACTAAGTGTCAAACCTTAAATAAAAAAGAAACAAAAAGTGTAATTGTCAATAGTGTCAAACCCTTTTTATTTATAAGGGAATTCAAGAATGGAAAGAAAAGAGAGAAACTCCTACCTCCATAATCTCTTCCAAACCTAAGTTTTATTTTTTTTATTTTTTTTTAAGAATCCAATTGGACAAGAGAGAAAAAGAAAAATATCTTATATTATTTATACAATATTTATATTATTTATACAATATTTATATTATATAATACAATATTTATATTATATAATATAATATTTATATTATTTAATATTTATATCATTTTACCCCTTTAAATTATATATATTATTTAGTATATATTGTATATTATATTATATATTATATTATTATTTTTTGATCGATACAAAAGTAGCTAAGGGGATGCACCCATTGTAATACCCCTCATGTTGTTGTTGCTTTTCTGATACTCTTTTATGTGTTACTGTGGACTTGAGACTTGGATGGTGATTGTTTCACCAGTTGGAATTGTGTGGATTTGCAGTTTAATTGTTTGGATGTTCATGGTACTACTTTATGATGAGTGATGACATTATGACATGTGGTGTTCATTTTACCTGGTTATGTTATTGTTTTGATGTGATACTATGTTGTGAGGTTATAGCTTAATGCTTGTTGTTGGATATTCATGATGATGTGTTTTCTAGTTGAGTCTTGGTGAAAGGACGGGGTAGCATCGCTCATTCGCAAGTGCCATGCTACATCACGACTACCTTTCACAGTGTATTTGTAATTGGAGATTTATATGTATTTGACATTGGTTTGATATAAGATGCAGGTATTGGACACCGACTCCACCTGCGTTGTCAGGTCTGAGCATGTCCCACAATCCCAACAGGTATGAAGTTGAAAATAGAGTTGACAAGGAAGTCCCTATCTGAGTCTACCATCCTGTCGTTGTGTCTAACAATGTCGTTCATCTATGACCCCATCATTGTTATGGTATCGTCCCGTTTGGTGTCATTTGTTTTAATCATTTATTTAACTTGGTTTTAATTTAATGTTATTTTTATTATTCTTGGAGTGTTAAGTTTATCGTCACTCTAATTTTTGGTTAAGTTAACAATGTTCGTGTGTAGTATGTGGGTTTTGTTAATGTTTCAAAATTAAATTGCTAAATTTGGGTTGTTAATTTAGTAAATGAATGTTGTTAGTTATTTAGCTATTAGATTATTTTGTGAAATTAATGATTAGATAATATAGATTATTTTGTACTTTGGTTATTGAGAATTATTTTAATAATGTTAATGGAAATTATTCTCCATTTAATATTAATTTTTAGATTTAAATAAATACAGAAGATTACTATTATTATTGTTCATAAAGGTTATTTTAATTTGTTTTTATTGTATTGAATAATGTTATTTTAATAAATAACTAAATTGGAATTTAGAAACAAAAATTTGAAGATAAATAACAATATAATGAGCTTTTAAATTAATATGATTGTTTTAATGTAAATAAAAGCAAAATATTCAAAAAATAAATAAAGATGGAAATCTTCAGCATGCAATTGCATGTGGAATTTAGAAACAAAATTTTCAAGATAAATAACAATATAATGAGCTTTTAAATTAATATGATTGTTTTAATGTAAATAAAAGCAAAAGATTCAAAAAAATAAAATAAAAAATAAAAATGGAAATCTTCAACATGCAATTGCATGCGTAAGCTTGAACTAGAAATAAAATGACAATTTGTTGTCTTTGTGTATTTTAATGACTTATTTTGAGATTTTTATCTCCAAAAAAAATATGCAATTTCCTCAATTTAAAACAGGAGAAAAAAGATAGAATGGATTTTTAATTGGAATTTCAATTTTAAATTGGGGGTTTTTCTCTGAACAAATTTTTGGCTTGGCTAAAAAAAATTCATTCTTCCTTCTTTGTAACAAGAAGAAAATAAAATTATTACTTGGGGAAAAACTCTCTGCAAAAATATTATTCTTTTTCTTTCTCTACAAGAGAACATGTTGAATTTTGAGGGGTTGCAGAAGAGAATTCATCTACACGTCTGCACGGTTGTAAACATCATCTTTCTCCAGGTTAGTGATTTTATTTTGAACTTCCAATCTGTATTCGCTCTATATTCTCCAACTTATAGTTTGTAAATTTTACTCATTTTGGATGTTGCATACCATCTAAAATGTAGACTGTTGTTGAGTGCACCCCTCAATCCCTTTTTTGATTCTTTTTCATTTACATTCTTGAGGATGCTTTCTTACGTCTAGTTTATGAATTGTTTGGTTAGCTTTATTTCTTGTTTTTAAGAGTAATAAGCTCAAACTATTTCGTACCCAATTATCTTAGAAGATACAATAGTACTAGTAGTAGTCAAAAACTTTGATAGTTTTCAATTTTTCATGTATCCATTACAGCCTAGTTTGATAATTGGTTCCTATGGCTTCTTTTTGTTTTTGGTTCATAAAATTTAGCTTTTTCCAACATACTTGTGGAACCATGTATTTTTTAGCCAGTGGGTATCGATCTCCTTGGAATTGCCCTGTCTTTGATCTAGACATGTTTATCCTTTGTTGGGGCGTGGCTCTCCCAACTATTACTAAGCTTGCATTCTCTTTCTCTGATGTTATTGTTTTCTTCCTTTGATTTCTCGTTTTGGCTGCTAAGGGTCAAGCCATGTGGAAAACCTTTCATTTGTTTCTCATTGTCTTAAACTATTCAGGTATTTCATGATGCGTATTCTTCTTTGA
Organism: Sequoia sempervirens; assembly: GCA_007258455.2. Taxonomy (NCBI): domain Eukaryota; kingdom Viridiplantae; phylum Streptophyta; class Pinopsida; order Cupressales; family Cupressaceae; genus Sequoia; species Sequoia sempervirens. The sequence continues at coordinate 129,753,138 of VDFB02000015.1, read as the reverse complement.
AACTATACTTGTCATCAACGTTTTATGTATTCTTTCTTAACCATCTTTTGTGGGAATGAGATTTGATGCCTTTGTATAAAGAAACATGATGGATAAATTAATTTTGTTTAACATACCCCTACTGCAAATTGATCTCTTTTTTTCCCCTCCATAGATGGTTCGATGCGTGGTCATGATATATTAAGGTGTGTTGTGTTTATGGTAAAAAAATTATGAATGGGAGACTCTATTTTCTCCCTTGTGTTGTGCACAACAGCCCTTAGGCTGTTGTACGTAGCCTAGGGAGGCCGCACCATATCCCTTGTTGATTTACTTCCTTTGATTCACAGTTATATATATATATATATGGGTTTAGGCTAAAATTTAAAATGTTATTAGTTTATTTTTATCTAGCTGTATTATTTTATAACAACTAAAACAATTTAAAAAGCAAATGTAAAATAGTTTTCTGTTGATCGGGTTTTCCTGCGAGTGCGTCTGCGAAAGAGCCCAATCCGTTATGGGAAGGGCTCTAAGCTCACGCCTCATTTTGTGGGACCGTTTGAAGTTTTGGAAAGAATTGGCCCCGTTGCTTATCGCCTAGCATTACCGCCCAGTCTATCGCATGTACATAGAAACATGGGATTCAATGCCTTCATATATAGAAACATGAGGATAAATTGATTTTTTTTAACATACCCCTGCTATAAATCAATCTCTTTTTTCCCCTTGATAGATGGTTCAATGTGTGGTCATGATATATTAAGGTGTGTTGTGTTTATATGGTAAAAAAATTATGAATGTGAGACTCTCTTTTCTCCCTTGTGTTGTGCGCAGCAACCCTTAGGCTGTTGTGCGTAACTCAGGGAAGCCGCACCATATCCCTTGTTGATTTACTTCCTTTGATTCACAATTATATATATGGGTTTAGGCTAAAATTTATAATGTTATTAGTTTGTTTTTATATAGTTGTATTATTTTATAACTGCTGAAACAATTTAAAAAGTAAATGTAAAATAGTAATTATTTAAATAGTTTTTACATTGTGAAGATTTATTATATGCTATAGTGGTTATGTGGAAAGAAGACAATATTTAATTATGAAGGTGTATATAGATATGTTAATATGTATATATGTATTTAATAAGTCACTTTTGTAATGTGTTATTATGCTGAATAAAGGTATTCATAACTTGATAGTTTAATAGACGAATGCGAATATATATATGGTGCTCTTATCAAGAGTAAGTAAAAGTATTAATTAATGTCATTAAACAAATGCACTTCATCTATGAAAAATCTTTAAACTACTAGTTTGAAAGGTAAAATTTTAAGTTAATGATTAAGGGTATTTTGGTTAGAAGTAATGGTTAATGCTAAATTGATGGTGTTATGGAGTTGGTTAAATTTTTGTATGGGAATGAAACTTACGATGTGGTTGTTTAGATCTCCACTAGCTTGTCTTGTTATGTTTAGTTAAGTTATGTGGCTAATCTTCTATGATGTATGTGGTGGGTTCATGTGGTTTATACTCTTCTTTTTGTTTCACTCTACTTGTTCGGGTGATTTCATGTTGTTCATATTTTGAGTTCATTGGGAACTCACATGGTATAAGTTGCTTACTTGTTAGAGGGTTTTGTTAGCTTCCAGAGGTAGTGGGATAGAGTATTGTACATTGACTATTTTTGTGGTTAGTCCCTTGTGGATCGTTGACTATTTTTCATATCGTGCTTATATGGGTGTACCTATTCCTATGATTTATTGCCTTGGATTATGGCTTGAGTGAGAAGGTTGTGCCTCGCACATGATTGTGAGTTTTATGGTTTTTAGTGCTTATTATGCTTCTATACACCCATTCTTATTATGTATTTTTGTTTGGGGCTAACTGGGAGAGTGGCTCGTCATGGGGATCGACGCACAAAGGGGTAGCCTAGATAACCCATGAGTGAGTTGGTTAAACAAGTGAAAACATAATAAAACACACTAGTGGGTTGGGTAGGTTAACAATAATTAAAGATGAGTCAAATACCTCATCCATGCCATTAGTGCTCTCACAGACTAAGGGTGGAATAAGAAGGTCATGGTTGACAAGGTCGTTACCTCGTCCCCATGAGAGGTTAACAGTCCCGCACGTGTCACCCTATGAGGTCGGTGCCTAGTGAGGGGCAGCCAAGATAACCATAGATTAGGGTTTGCACCGGTAGAGAGGTAGCCAAGATAACCCATAATAGGGTCGTACGATGACACTCTCCCGTAGTACCCCTACCTTTGTCTTTGCATGTCTCTAGAAGTAATCACCTTGTTGTAGTCATGGATGTTGTTGGTCGTTATGTTCTGGTTGTTTTTTGTGGTTTGGTCTTGCGGTCATTTGTTTGACTATCTTGGATTATGGGTATTCCTTGTCTACTCCTGGAATAGGGGGTTGGGCCTTCAGGTCCATGTGATCGGGTGGAATGTGCCATGCACCCCATTGGGTTCCCAGTCAACATTCATTTAGTGCAGTGTTACTCAGATGCAAACTATTCCAAAGTTCGCTATATTTTTTGGTGTATATTCTTTATTTTATCATACTCATATATTGATGGATTACTCCCACATGTGTTGGGAAATGATGATGTAAACTCATGTGATTGATCGATGTAAGGTAATGTAAGCAGATGTAATGTATAAGTGTACCTTTGTATTCCCTATATGATTAATGATTGTGGTTATCGCCATATGAACATGTTGTATCTGTGGAAATATGCTTCTTGTATACTCATGATTATGATATTTATTTATGGTTATTGAGATTGAGTTAATCTTGCTTTTATTGGGTTATCACATCTGAATGCTTTAATGTTAGAATTATGATGGATGTATGGTTTTATTAATATATGCTTCCAGTCACAATTTGTAATGTAATTTGGAATTCGTGCATTATCAATTCATTATGGGTTAGGTTACATAATGTTTCCTCGTGCACCCTAGAGGACTTAGGTGACTAGTGTATTCATTTAATTTAATGTCATGCAATGGAGAACTTAATGTGTGTTTCACCTATGTTAACTTTAAAAAAAATAAAAATTGTGCATTCTTAGTTGTCCTTTGGGGTTTGCGAGATGGGGCATTACAACTTGGTATCAGACCAGGTTTGCAAACGTCGGGTTCTCTAGGTAATTTGAGTCCATTAGGCAACCTTTGTGTTTAACTATTGATCTCACATCTTCCCTCTAATTTTGTGAAGGAACATGCCTCGAGGTAGACGTGGTGGTCGCAGAAGAGGTCGAGGTGGTGGCCACGGGGCCAACCACAAAAGTTCATCACCTCTGAGTTCCCATGGTTTAGAATGTGAGGAACATTAGAGTTCCCAAAACAATCTAGGAGGTGGTGGTCAAAACCCAGAGCAACTGGATCTTGAAGGAGGTCAGTTGTGACACCTTCTTGAGGAGATTCTAGGTCATTTAGGCCCTAGGCCAGAGGAGGAGCAACGAGTGGAAAGAGAGAGATCTTTGAGACATTGGTAAATAGTAGCATAATAGGATGCAGTAGTGGCAGGTCACATGAGAGACTTGTTCAGAGCATGACCACCCACATTTGATGGTTCTAGTGGGGGTCGAGAGGCAAAAACATGGCTGATATATCTGGATCAATGCTTTGCTATGCATCCCTATGGCAGTAATACCAGAGCTAGGTGTGCCATCATCAACCTCAGAGGCTTTGCATCCACTTGGTGGTGACTTGAAGAGCAGAAATTGCATCTTCACATCAACATAGTCACATGGGAATTATTTTTGGATAGATTTAGGGCCCATTTTCTTTTTGATCACTAGAGGCATAGGGAAAATGAATTCCATGAGTTGAGGAAAATGGAAATGTTCGTTGAACAGTATGAGCACCGTTTCTATGAGCTCAAGTAGTATGCGGGAATTGTTAATGATGAGGCTATGCTTGTTCAACACTTTGTCAGGGGCTTAAACACCTGAATCAGTGGTGGATTCCAAGTCTTCGAGTTGAAGAAAATGGAGGTAGCTATTGAGAAGGATCATCTGGTGGAGGAAAACTTAGCCATGGCTTTGGGATGCCACACAGGAGTTTAGATCAACAGTGCATTGACATCTGGTTTTGGTTCTAGAGGTGGCAGCCTCAAGCTACAGGCTCTTCCAAGAGTTATCGTGCACCCTCCAAGGGTTGTCAGCAGCAGTTGCAGTCGAAACACAATAATTCACAGTCTTAGAAGAGTGGTAGATCTTAGGCCAGAAAGATTCAGAATTGGCAACGAACTTGGCAGAACCATTTTGAGCAGCGTGCATAGAGTACGTAGTCGGGACCCAGTCAAGGCAGTTTTCAGTAGTCAAATGCATTATCTGGTGGTAGAGGTTTTGGTCGAGGAACATGTTGTTTCTTCTGCGAGCAACAGCGACATATTGCTAGACAATGTCCACAGAGGAACACTATAGGATTTAGTCAGAGACCAGCCGCTTCTGAGCTGACAGTGACCGATGTGGGTAGATCACTTCAAGTGTTCACAGTGGTTGACAACCGTCAAGATGAACATCAATACATTGTAGTAGAGACATTAGGTGTGTTACATTGCACTAGTATTTCCATTCTATTTGATTCTAGAGCATCAGATTCATTTATCTCTCCTTCAATAGTTGAGCATTGCAAACTGGTGGCAACAAGGCAAGGCGTTAAGTGACAAGTCGAATTGGCCTCCGAGGCAAAGGTAGTTGTTGAGTCACTCATTCAAGAATGTAATTTGAAAATTGGGTCACTTGTCACTATGGTGGACCTCTGAATCCTAGCTCTTGGTTCCTATGATGTTTTAGGGATGGATTGGCCAAGCGCTCACCATGCTTTAATTGATTATCAACACGAGGATGTGTGATGTGTTGACGATTCAAGAAATGAGGTTGAGATCATTGGTATACAAAGACCTATCTCATTACAGATGATCTCAGCCATGCAATTGAAAAGGTGTTTCCATCAGGGTTGTCAGTCGTTTGCTATGTCAGTCAATGACGTGGATTTGGGAGAGAGTTAAGAGGTTTCATTGGATGACTACCCTCTCCTTAAGGAATTCTCTAATGTTTTTATGAGTGAAATAAAAGGGATGCCACCAAAGCGTGACATTGACTTCAGAATTGATCTTGTACCTAGAGCTGAGCCTATATCTCGGGCTCCATATCGAATGACAACAAAGGAACTTCAGGAGCTCTGCTTTCAATTCAAGGAGCTTTTAGAAAAATGATTCATTCATCCTAATGTTTCCCCTTGGGGAATACCAGTGATATTCATGAAGAAGAAGGACAGATCACTCGGTTTGTGCATTGATTACAGACAACTTAACAAAGTGACGGTGAAGAACCAACATCCTTTACCAAGAATTGACGATCTATTCAATCAAATAAAAGGGGCTCATGTATTCTCAAAAAATGATCTTAAATCTGGGTACCATCAGTTGCGAATAGCCGAAGCTGATATACACAAAACTGCATTTCGCACTTGTTACGAGCATTATGAATTCATTGTTATTTCATTCGAGTTGACAAATGCACCATCAGTTTTCATGAGCCTAATGAATGGATTCTTCCAAACCTACTTGGATAGGTTTGTTCTCGTGTTTCTCTTGATGATATCTTGATCTACTTGAAAACAATGGAGGAGCACGAGGAACACTTGAGACTGGTGTTACAGTGCTTGAGGGACAATCAGTTGTATGCTAATTTGGCGAAGTGTGAGTTCTTCAAGACTGAAGTGAAATACTTGGGTCACGTCATCTCTGGTGAAGGTATCGTAGTGGATCCTTCAAAGATCCAAGCCATCATGGATTGGTCGGCACCTAAGAATGTTCCTGAGATTCACAATTTTATGGGATTAGCGAGCTATTATTAGTAGTTCGTACAAGGATTTTCAAGGATTGCACATCCCATCACTTCTCTTCAAAGCAAAGGGAAGAAATTCATTTGGTCAAAGTAGTGCCAGTTAGCTTTCCAAACCCTTAAGGATAAGTTGACCTTGATTCATCGATCCTAGCATTTCCTGATCCTACTGGGGATTTCGTGGTGTGTACATATGCCTCCTTGGAAGGTTTGGGAGTCATCTTGATGCAAGAAGGTCATGTAATTGCATATGAGTCCCGCAAGCTCAAGGATCATGAGCTAAATTACCCCACACATGATTTGGAGTTAGTCGTAGTTGTTCATGCCCTTGGGAGATGGAGGCACTTCTTATTGGGACATCGTTTCGAGCTGCAAAGCAATCATCACAACTTGCAGTAATCTTTATGCAATCAAACCTGAATTCTAGGCAAAGAAAATTGATGGAATTTCTTTGCGAATATGATTTTGAGGTTAAGTACATCTAGGGAAAGGAAAACGTGGTGGCGGATGCTCTAAGTTGATGGAGACATGAGATATCTACAGTGACTCTCAAGGTGGATTTGAGGAGTCAGATCCTCGTAGCACTTCCCATGGACAACTGGTATCAAGAAGTGAAATCAGAAATTGATTCAGGCATAGCTTTGGAGGGAAAAATTGTAGGTTGCTCATTGGAGTCTTATGGTATTTTGAGGTATTTGGGTCGTATGTATGTGCGTCTTGCAAAGGTTCTTCGTATTCTAATCATGACTGAGGCACATCGGGCTCCCTATTCTACTCATCTGTTAGTTAATAAGATGTATGTGACCTACGTTCACCATACTTTTTGGCTGGTATGAAGAGGGATATTGCAGGATTTGTGGTGAGATGTTTGGAATGCCAGAGAGTTAAGATAGAACACCAGCATCTCGCAGGCCTTCTATAGCCTCATCTCGTTCCTGAATGGAAGTGGGATATAATAGATCAATGGATTTTATTGTGGGTTTGCCTATGACTTCTTGTCAACATGATGCTATCATGGTCATTGTTGACACATTGACCAAGGTGGCACACTTCTCCCATGTTCGATCATCTTACACTACTTCTTCAGTTGCTAGAATTTTAACAGAAGATATTGTTCGATTGCACAAAATTCTGTTAAGGATTTTTTTGACACATACTCGGTGTTCACTTTTGCATTGTGGACATCCTTGCAGCATTCCTTAGGGACCCAGCTGAATTTCAGTTCTGCATACCATCCCAAAACAGATGGGCAGACCGAGAGGGTCAACCAGGTTCTTAAGGACATGCTCTGTATGTATGTGATGGATCAACAAACAGTCGCATTGGGAGGACTATTTGCATTTGATGGAGTTTTCCTACAACAACAAATATCATAGCTTGATTAGCATGGCTCCTTTTCAGGCACCATATAGCCATCCTTATCGGACCCCTTTGAGTTGGGACTATCTTGAGGATAAGTTCTCCTTGGACCCGAAATGCTTCAAGATATGGAGCAACAGGTTGCTCGCATCAGAGAGTATTTAGTAGCAACTTAGAATAAGAAAAAAGTACACTGATGCGCATAGGGTCGATCGTCAGTTTTCTGTTGGTGATCAGGTTTTCTTGTGAGTGCGTTTGTGAAAGAGCCCAATCCATTATGGGAAGGGCCCTAAGCTCCTGCCTCATTTTGTGGAACCATTTTAAGTTTTGGAAAGAATTGGCCCCGTTGCTTATCGCCTAGCATTACCACCCAGTCTATTGCACATACATAGAAACATGGGATTCGATGCTTTCATATATAGAAAAATGAGGATAAATTGATTTTGTTTAACATACCCCTACTGCAAATCAATCTCTTTTTTTCCCCTTCATAGATGGTTTGATGTGTGGTCATGATATATTAAGGTGTGTTGTGTTTATGGTAAAAAAATTATGAATGTGAGACTCTCTTTTCTCCCTTGTGTTGTGCACAGCCCAAGGAGGCCGCACCATATCCCTTGTTGATTTACTTCCTTTTATTCATAGTTATATATATATGGGTTTAGGCTAAAATTTATAATGTTATTAGTTTGTTTTTATCTGGCTGTATTATTTTATAACAGCTGAAACAATTTAAAAAGAAAATGTAAAATAGTAATTATTTAAATAGATTTTACATTGTGAAGATTTATTATATGTTATGGTGGTTATGTGGAAAGAAGAAAATATTTAATTATGAAGGTGTATATAGATATTGTTAGTGTGAATTTACTATTTACACTATAGTTAAGCTCACTTAGGTCAATATGAGGTTAGACAACTTCTTGTCTAACTAAATGTGCAACCATTAAGACCTCTAGAGGTTACCAAGTTATTTGGTAAACCTTATGAGCTACCTCTTTGAGGTTGGAAGCATTTCCATCTCACCGAAAAGGTCACTCAACACTTGGCACACAAGGTTGATGACTTGGTCATGGAGGTAGGTCACTCAACACTTGGCACACAAGGTTGATGACTTAGTCATGGAGGTTGTTGGTTTGCACACTCCAAGTGTTCCACCTATAGGACACTTGTCTACTCCTTTGTGACACCTTATGGAACACTTGTCAATACACCTCATAGGTGGATTGCCTCATCCTTGCCTATATAAGCAAGGTATTGTACACATTACAATTGGGTTAACTAATACATTTTATGCTTTGTTCACTTGTGCTTGTCACTTCATCTCCTTGATCCTCCTAAATTCTAATATGGTATCAGAGCCTTAGGGGGAGATAGTAAAATCCTTTAGGTGAACAATTTCATTTTGTTTTTGATAGATTTCATTTCTCTCTGTGTTAAAATTTGCAGGGAATTCGAAATACCCCACTCCTGTGGCATATCTCTGCTCAAAAATTTGTGACACCTCTACTCAGAGGCACAATTTTTGCAGACGAAATTACTACTGGTTTAAACAACATTATTGCAAAGGTTGTTAGCCATCTGTGTTAAAATTTACAAGTGAGCATTTTCTGTGATCTGCAGCTCAATCTCTGCGTAGCCTTTGGCTTCTAATCTCAGTCGAGGTGCATGTGAATTCAAGGGAGGACGCATTGCAAAACATGTAAGGCCATATTCAGGCCGACGTGAGAATCTTCGTGGCTCTTGGCTCTGTGGTCTCGTTGCCCAATCTGCACACCCACGCCTCAAGGGAGCAGCGGAAGTTGATTTCTCTGCAAGTCTCTTTCAGTCATCGACCCCTTGCATCTATAGCTAGGCGTTTAGCTTTTTTTGTGGTTCAGCCTTCACCGAGCCTACTGCACGCCCTCCATATCGACTGCTTCAACACAAAGAGGTTGTTTGGAGGAGACAAGTCGGCTCGAATAGGAGACTACGTGGCCTAATCAAGGCCTGAGACCAAGTGGGGAGGCCGTTGAAAGGTAGAAGTACGAGTCCGCTGGAGAGATCTGTGGTTTAATGCCCACGTGAAGTTTGGAAACAAGGCGGCCATCAATATGCAGAGTGACGTGAAGCTTGATATCAGGCATGGAGGAGGCATGAAGATCATCGCCTACACCAACTCCAGCAGCTCGTAAAGCTCCACACGGCCTGCCTCAGCAAAGAGACGTTGCAGATTTGACCTCCACTCCAAACGGCTCCCTCCTCAAACTTCTCCACTAAATCTTGCAAAAGACCCGGTCAAATCTCAACGGCAGTAACAATTGGCATTTAAATTACTTATGTTAATTTGTTTGCTAGCTGTCATAATTTACTTTCAAAGTAATTTTTTGATTAACCACTTGGGTATACATCAAAATTTGCAAAGAGAACGAGGGGTGTTACTGTTAATCGGTCAAGTTGCAGGGGCTATTGATTGGAGTCATTGTCTTCAACTCAAATCCAAAAGAACTCCTCCATCGACCACCACGTCCTTTGACAAATTCTTACCTTGCATTATACTTCTTGTTTGCTTTAGATAGATAGCATTTAAAAATTGCAATTAATCTTTAAGGTTAACAATTTATGCATATCTAATCAATCATCATTGCAAACATTATTTGTTTGGTTTAGTCTAGTCATTAAGGGGAGAGGTAATTTTTTGTTTTGCCATTGTTAAAAATTTGTAAAAGAACACTCATTTTGTTCTTTTGCAATGAGTTTGCCAAAAAGGAGGATCATATGGGGTTTGTAAAACGCACTAACTTATAAAGTGCCAAAACTGGGGGGCTCATCAAATCTAGGGAGGTTCTTTATGTGTTGATTCTTGGCACATTTCTAATCATGGGATATAAAAATCATTCTTCTGTAATTAAGCTAAACAAGGGAAACTATAAGTCTTGGCGTGAAGGCATCCTAAAACATCTTAGGTATCACAATCTTCTGCCCCATTTGTATGGACTTATCCCTGAACCTGCTAATCAATTTCAGAAAGATAAATGGGTCAATAAAAATGATCATATTATTGGATTAATTAGCTTACATATACCACATGACACTTTGATTGTCATTATGGATATTGTGAGTCCACATGCTTTATGGATCAAACTTTGGGAGATGTATGGAGACTCAAATGTTTCTCCATTCCCACATGATCTTGCAATGATCACAAATGATATCCCACATCATGAAGAATGTCATGTTGACATAGTGGAAGTCTTCATTCCACCTCCTCTTGTTGCTTCATCAGATTTCAGAGTCGTTTCTTTGAGAACTTCCAACACTTCTTTGCAACAAGATATTAGTCTTCCTAGCATTGTTGATTGGGACAGAATCCTACTTGACATTTCTTGTCTATTTGTAGAGTCTCGTATTGCTGACTTGGAAGCACACATAGAGGACATCATTCTTCTATTTGATGACAGTTTCAATGAAGCTGCATCACCATTGGTCTCTTTGGATATTCATGCTCTACATCTATCTTCACATGGTTCTGGATTTTCATCATCTTCATCTATTAGGCATGCACCTGATTTGATTATGAAATCCTTCAGCATCGACATGGGAACACATGAGCACACTTCGAAGACATCATGGGCACCTTCATCATCATTCTTGGATGAGCTTCAACTCTATTCAAGATCATACATACATCTTCTCACATGGGAAGATATCCTGCATCTTCAGTTGGTTTCATTTCTTCCCAAAGGAAGGAACATTGTGACACGTTCTTGGATCTACATCTGCATTCTCTGTCAACTATCCAACTTTAATGTAGTAGGACTTGTATTATGGGGGGGTCTTATAGACCTTTTATCATTTTCTCTCTTATGGAGGAAATCATATATTGTACTTAGTGAAAGAAGTAGTACTTCTTCATGTGTATAATTTTCATGCATCTTTTCTCTCTTTTGGGGGGTAGTTTTTTCCCACAGGGTTTTCTACTTTTCTCCATTTCATGAGAGATTACATTGTAAATGAGTACCTTATCAGGCCTTGTTGTCGGAACTCATATTTTTAGTGTTTTTCTTACTCCCTAAGTATCACTTAAGGGGGGGTGTTAGTGTGAATCTACTATTTACACTATAGTTAAGCTCACTTAGGTCAATATGAGGTTAGACAACTTCTTTTCTAACTAAATGTGCAACCATTAAGACCTCTAGAGGTTACCAAGTTATTTGGTAAACCTTATGAGCTACCTCTTTGAGGTTGGAAGCATTTCCATCTCACCGAAAAGGTCACTCAACACTTGGCACACAAGGTTGATGACTTGGTCATGGAGGTAGGTCACTCAACACTTGGCACACAAGGTTGATGACTTAGTCATGGAGGTTTTTGGTTTGCACACTCCAAGTGTTCCACCTATAGGACACTTGTCTACTCCTTTGTGACACCTTATGGAACACTTGTCAATACACCTCATAGGTGGATTGCCACATCCTTGCCTATATAAGCAAGGTATTGTACACATTACAATTGGGTTAACTAATACATTTTATGCTTTGTTCACTTGTGCTTGTCACTTCATCTCCTTGATCCTCCTAAATTCTAATAGATATGTTAATGTGTATATATGTATTTAATAAGTCACTTTTGTAATGTGTTATTATGTTGAATAAAGGTATTCATAACTCGATAGTTTAATAGACGTATGTGAATATATATATATATATATATATATATGGTGCTCTTATCTAGAGTAAGTAAAAGTATTAATGCCATTAAACAAATGTACTTTGTCTATGAAAAATATTTGAACTACTAGTTCGAAAGGTAAAATTTTAAGTTAATGATTAAGGGTATTTTGGTTAGAAGTAATGGTTAGTGCTAAATTGATGGTGTTGTGGAGTTGGTTAAATTGTTGTATGGGCATGCAACTTACGATGTGGTTGTTTATCTTAAGATCTCCACTAGCTTGTCTTGTTATGTTTAGTTAAGTGTAGACATGCGAAATTGACATCATGCATTCCTCATATTTAATTAAATCATATTCGCCTGATCAATTAAATAAATCAAGTTTAATTGATTAATCTCCTAAGGTCATCCATTTAAATTAAATAAATCCATCTTTATTTGGTTTACCACTAACATCATTCTCTTTGATTAAATAAATCAAATCTTTATTTAATTAATCTAAAATCATTCTCCTCTCAACTTTGATTTATTTAAATCTTAAAATCTAAGTCAAAAGTCAAAATCACCTAATCTCCTATTAAATTAATCAAATCCAAATTAATTTAATCCTAATCACTTGCATTCTCTAGATTTTTCCACTTGCACATGAAAATGCATTTAAATGATTTATTAATGTAGACATGAAAAATTTACTGATTGACATTACACATCTGATCCTGACCACTAACACTATTTCATCCTAAATCATCCCTCGGTCTAACCATTTAATCAAATAACTTTATTTGATTAAAATCATCAATCATCCTCTCTTAATTAAATAAATCATTTATCTAATTAAGTCATCCTTTCTTGTTAATTAAATTAATCAGTTTGATTTAATTGTCCCTATTTAATTAAATAATCAATTTTATTTGATTAAATCTCTAAAGTCTATCTATTAAATTAAATAAATTAAAACCTTATTTAGTTTAATCTAACATCATCTCTTTTAATTAAATAAATCAAAAGTCCTTATTTAATTAATCCTTTTATCATATTCTTCTCATATTTGATTTAAATAAATCCACAAATCTAAGTCAAATTTGTCACATCAGCTAATATCTCATTAACCTTGATTAATTTAATCTCTTTTCATGTCCCATCCTCTAGCTTTTGCAACTTGCACATGAAAATAGATTTAATTCATTTTTTAAATCTCTATTTTCCTCAACAGACATAATAAAGGAATATTCCTCAAATTTGAATTCAAAAATCCAAGCGGACTTTGTTCTTCCAACAAAGCATTTACTCCACCTAGAGAGTCCTTTTGCCTTGAGCCAAGTGGCATTCAATGCACCTTCTTTCCCTCTTTCATGTCATTTCAACAATTTCAAAATTCAAATATATGCATTTATTGACACATTCTTCAAAAGTTGCACATCCTCCATCCATTCACTTGTTGACAAGTGGCACCTTGCCATTTGTTGATTCTTAGTCCCACATTGCTCCATTTTGGACATCTCTTCAACTTGACATTCTATAAATAAAAGGCTTCATTCCTCATTTGATCATCCACAATTTGAGCAAAGTTGTGATACTTCAATTTCATCTTAGAGCTTTAGCATTTGCATCAATCCATCAATTGTAGCTAGGTTATTGCAGGTTTTCTCCATGGAAGGCATTTGAAGCAATCACCAAGTGGATCACAATCATAAAATCTTCATCAAGCTTGCTTAGGAGTTGGGAAAGGGCCAATTTCCACATCAAATTGGCACCAACTCCCCCATAGGATCAAGAGTTTGCATTATTTGAATAAGATTAAATCTCTTTTATTGCTTTTCATTGCATTTCTTGCTTTCATTTCCTATTTCGAATCATGTTAATGGATTTTATGGGGAATCTCTCTTCTAACTTGTATTTGATCTTATTAATGTGTTCATTTGTTGTGTTCTTGCAGGTATAGGATATGGGGTTCACAATTAAAATCTTTATTTATTTTCAACTTGGCATCTTTGAGGAATATTCTCCAAGTTTGAAATCTCCCCCCAAATTGACATGTACATCCAACAAAGCATTTAAGAGCTCTTACATGTCTCTTGCACAAGTCAAACTTAGCCTTTAACTCATATTTTCATCAAATTCATTTTTCAAATCTCCCCCTCTTTGGCACATTGACCAAAATGTGCTCATTCCTCAACCTCTCACATGTTGACAAGTGGCATCTTGTCATTGGTTGATCTTTAGTCCCACATCCTCCATGTTTTTCATTCTTCTATCTTTCTATTTTATAAATAGAGAGTTTCTCTATTGTATTACCCCTCCACAATCTTTGTATATTTCTCCACAAGTTTCTCATCTTGATGCACAATCTTCATCATTTGACATCTTGTTCATCCATCATCAAGAGCTTATCAAAAAGGGGTTGGGAATGGGCTACTTTTCACATCAAAGTAGCACCAATCCCCCCATAAGATCAAGTGTTTGCTATGTTTTAGAATAGGAATAGTTATCTTTGTTTGTATTTGCTCAATTATTTCATCTTTATCCTTGTTCTTTAACAATACAAATGGATTTTATGGGGAATTCTTACTCTAACCTTGGATTTTGATCTAATAATGTGATTGTTTGCTTTGTTCATGCAAGTTTGGAATCAGGGTTCTACATTAAGTTATGTGGTTAATCTTCTATGATGTATGTGGTGGGTTCATGTGGTTTATACTCTTCTTTTGTTTCACTTTGCTTGTTCGGGTAATTTCATGTTGTTCATATTTTGAGTTTGTTGGGAATTCACATGGTATAAGTTGCTTACTTGTTAGAGGGTTTTTTTAGCTACCAGAGGTAGTGGGATAGAGTATTGTACATTAACTATTTCTGTGGTTAGTCCTTTGTGGATCGTTGACTATTTTCTCTATCATGCTTATATTGGTGTACTTGTTCCTATGATTTCTTGCCTTATATTATGGCTTGAGCGAGAAGGTTGTGCCTTGCACATGATTGTGAGTTTTGTGGTTTTTAGTGCTTCTTATGCTGATGTACACCCATTCTTATTGTGTATTTTTGTTTGGGGCTAACTGGGAGAGTGGCTCATCATGCAGGCCGATGCACAAAGGGGCAACCTAGATAACCCATGAGTGAGTTGGTTAAATAAGTGAAAACATAATTAAACACACTAACTAGTGGGTTGGGTAGGTTAACAACAATTAAAGATGAGTCAGATGCCTCATCCACACCGTTAGTGCTTTGATAGACTAAGGATGGACTGAGAAGGACATGGTTGGAAAGGTCATTACCTCATTTGCATGAGAGCTTAACTGTCCTGCACGTGTCACCCTATAGGGTCGACGCCCAATGAGGGGCAGCCAGGATAACCATAGATGGGGGCCTGTGCCGGTAGAGAGGTAGCCAGGATAACCCATAATAGGGTCATGCGATGACACTCTCCCATAGTACCCCTTGTCTTTGTCTTTGCATGTCTCTGGAAGTAGTCACCTTGATGTAGTCATGGATCTTGTTGGGCGTTATGTTCTGGTTGTTTTTTGTGGTTTCATCTTGTGGTCGTCTGTTTGACTGTCTTGGATTGTGGTTCTTCCTTGTCTACTCCTAGAACGAGGGGTTGGGTCTTCAGGTCCATGCGGTCGAGTGGAATGTGCCACACACCCCATTGGGTTCCCTGTCAGCATTCATGCAGTGCAACATTACTTAGATGCAGACTGTTCCAGAGTTCACTATATTTTCTAATGTATATTCTTTATTTTATCATACTCATATATTGATGTATTACTCCCATGTGTGTTGGGAAATGATGATGTAAACTCATGTGATTGATCGATGTAATGTACTGGAAACAGATGTAATGTATAAGTGTACCTTTGTATTCCCTATATGATTAGTGATTGTGGTTATCGCCATATGAACATGTTGTGTCTATGGAAATATGCTTCTTGTATACTCATGATTATGATATATGTTTATGGTTATTGAGATTGAGTTAGTCTTGCTTTTATTGGGTTATCACATGTGAATACTTTAATGTTAGAATCATGATGGATGTATGGTTTTATTTATATATGCTTGGTCACAATTTGTAATGTAATTCAGAATTTGTGCATTATCAATTCGTTATGGGTTAGGTTACATAATGTTTCCTTGTGCGCCCCAAAGGACTTAGGTGACTACTGTATTCATTTAATTAAATATCATGCAATGGAGAACTTAATGTGCATTTTACATATGTTAACTTTAAAAAAAAATGTGCATTATTAGTTGTCCTTTGGGGTTTGCACGATGGGGCATTGCACCCATTATATATTAATCTAAGATATAAACATTATAAAAGATGGCATGAACACAAACCCAAAAACTACACAACACAAAATTGGGGCGAAGTTTAAACCTATATCCCATATGACTAGCCCCCAAAAATAACAAGCAAGCCCTATCAATAGGGGAGCTACAATGCAATCTCATCATAACAACTATGAGAATAAACACAAAAACAAACAACCCCCACCCCATAAATAGGAGACTCAATTCAAATCAAAACAAGCAATAGTGTTAATATTTTCCTCCATATTTAGACTGGGAATGAAGCTACATATTAAACATAATCTCGTTGCTCTCCTTTTATTTATTTATATTTTGCACCAAAATCCAAGCTTCTTTTGAACCCTCTACACACTTCATCTCATTTGTTACTTCCTTACCCTAAGGAGAAGCAAAGGTAGAACACACTGAAGGTACCACAAGCTCCCCAAATTATTTGTCACCATCCACCAATGACAATGTAATTGAGCTCTCTAATCACTCATCAATGACCAAATTTGGACACAACCCAACCTCAACACTATCATGCTTGGAATAGGAAAATGAGTCTTTCCCTTACATGGTGGAGAGGGGAGTGACACATTTGGATTTCTTTGGGGTTTTCTCTAATGAGCCAGATTCTTTCTCCACATAATAATGATGAGGGGATACATCCTTCCACCATGCGGCTTTGTTATCATTTCTCTTATTGGAGCATTGATTTCCTAAATGAACCATGTAGAAGCATCTATGGAATCAGAGAGGGATACCCTCATAGTCTAAAATATGTTTCTAATAACCATCTTTGGTAGAAAGGAGTATCTTTGCATTAATTTCTTTGGAAATATCTACTTCCATCAAAATACAGGAAAAGGTAGTGTGCAGATAATATGAGGAGCCCTCATCAACCCCAAGAAATTTTCCCATCAAATTTCCTATTACTTCAAAACAAGACTCTAAACAAAACTGCAAAAGGTAGGTTAGGAAGTGTAGAGACTTAAAAATGTCTCAATGGATCACACTGGCTAACTAACATCATTTTGTCCTCAAACCCATCCTCTTTTCACTGGTTTATTTAAATAAGCCTAATTATTTAATTAAATGCCTCATTTTAACCTATTAATCTAACTATTAATCTAATTAACCTAATTAGGTTAATTCACCCCCTCTCACACTGACATTTCATTCGATTTAATTAAATAATGAAAATTATTTAATTTAAACCTTAAGTCATCTTATTTAATTAAATAACCTAAACTAATTAATTAAATATCATATTTGCATCTCCTTTTCATTAAATAAATCAATAATTTAATGAATATCCTCACATTCCTCATCTTTCAGATTCAAATTTAGTTTTAATTAACTAAATTGCTAATTTCCCTCTCATCCACTTGCATAGAGAATATTTCAAAGGAATATTCTCCTATTTTCCTCCAAAAAAAAAAAGATAATGATTACACCAAACAAACATTCAAACAATTTTTTAAAGTTGTTGCAAAGTGTGTTTGTTTGCATGAATCTTGTGAGCCCTTGATCTTTTCTTGATCCATGCGATCTTTGATTCTCATCCATTGATGAGAATCCTTGATCCATGTTTCATCCTCCTTTCTTTTGTGGCCATTGATAGATCAAATCAATCTCATCCATTGCCTTTTTATTTGATCTCCATTAAATCAATTATTTTGTGAATATCATATAATTCCCCATAATTTGCATAATATCTATTTCCTCACCCATGAGAATATTCCAAATAATATTATTTCTCCTCAATCATTTGAAAAATGGAATCTAGTCTCTTACATCCCCTTAAGTTATTCTCTTATCTACCATTAATCATCGTCTTAGCTACCATTAATCATCGTTTTAGCTACCATTAATCAGTCCTCTTACATCCCATTAAGTTATTCTCTTAACTACCCTTAAGCCATTCTCTTAACTCACCTTAATCCATCCTATTAGGACCCCTTAAGAAATATCCTCTTAGGTACCCTAAATCCATCCTCTTGGATCCCTTTAAGTCATTTTCCTAACTCCCCTTAATCCATCCTCTTAGGACCCCCTAAGACATATCCTCTTAGGTGCCCTAATCCATCCTCTTGCATCCCCTTAAGTCGTTCTCTTAACTCCCTTCAAACCATCCTCTCAAGATCCCTTTAGTGATTATTTACCTACCTCTTTATATATCATCTCACATCTCCCCCCTCTCTACTCTCCTCGCCATCTCTATTGTTGAAGGTATAAGGTTTAGGGTAGAGTGTATAAGTTTTACAACCTAGGGCTAAGTGTAGGGTTTATAGATGAGGGTAAATGATATAGTGTATAGGGTTGAGGGTATATTGTTTAGGATTGAGTGTATAGGGTCGAGGGTTCATCCCCTAGGATTTAGGGTTGACAAGATGCTTCGAATAAAAAATATCAACAATTAAGATGAAAATGTAATGATGATAAGATGCTTACAATAACAAATCTAAACACTTAAGATATGGTTGATGGATGTGTTTTAGGGTTGAGGTTATATGATATCAGGTTTAAGGTTGAGTGAATATAGTTGAGGGTTTATTATATAGGCCTTAGGGTCCAAGGTTGAGGGATAGGGATTATGTTCAAGAGGGTATATGGTATATGGTTGAGGCTTGAGGGTTTAGCCTATAGGCTTTAGGGCCTAGGGTTGAATGTATAAGGTTTAGTGTACAGTGTATATTTTTTATGACCTAGGTCTAAGTGTATGGTTTAGAGTTGAGGGTAAATGATATAGTGTTTAGGTTTGAGGTTATATTGTTTATGACTGAGTGTATAGGGTTGAGGGTTCATCCCATAGGATTTAGTGCCTAGGGTTGAAGGATAAGGTTTAGGGTTGAAAAGATGGTTAGAATAAAAAATATAAAAAATTAAGGAAAAAATGTAATGATGACAAGATGCTTAGAATAACAAATCTAAATGCTTAAGATATGGTTGAGGTATATGGTTTAGGGTTGAGGGTATATGATATAGGGTTTAGGGTTGAGTGAATATGGTTGAGGGTTTATAATTATATAGGCCTTAGGGTCTAAGGTTGAGGGAGAGTGTTTAGGGTTGAGGGTATATGGTATAATGTTGACGCTTGATGGTTTAGCCTATAGGATTTAGGGCCTAGGGTTGAAGGTATAAGGTTTACAGTAGAGTGTATAGGTTTTATGACCTAGAGCTAAGTTTAGGGTTCAGATTTGAGGGTAAATGATATAATGTATAGGGTTGAGGATACATATCATTTAGGATATAGTGTATAGGGTCAAGGGTTCATCCCTTAGGCTTTAGTGCCTAG
Organism: Sequoia sempervirens; assembly: GCA_007258455.2. NCBI lineage: Eukaryota > Viridiplantae > Streptophyta > Pinopsida > Cupressales > Cupressaceae > Sequoia > Sequoia sempervirens. The sequence continues at coordinate 129,733,701 of VDFB02000015.1, read as the reverse complement.
GGTTGAGGGATAGGGTTTAGGGTCAAGAGAGATAGGGTTTAGGTTGACAAGATTTTTTCAATAACAAATATAAACAATTAAGAGAAAAATGCAATGATGATAAGATGCTTATAATTTCAAATCTAAACACTTAAGAAATGGTTGAGGGATATGGTTTAGGGTTGAGGGTATATGGTATAAGGTTTAGGATTGAGTGAATATGGTTGAGGGTTTATTATATAGGCCTTAGGGTCCAAGATTGAAGGGTTGGGTTTAGGGTCAAGAAGGTATATAGTATAGGGTTGAGGCTTGAGCATTTATCCTATAGGCTTTAGGGCCTAGGGTTGAAGGTATAAGGTTTAGGGTACAGTGTGTATAGGTTTTACATCCTAAGGCTAAGTGTAGGTTTTTTATTTGAGCATAAATAATATAGTGTATAGATTTGAGGGTATATCATTTAGGATTGAGTGTACATGGTTGAGGGTTCATCCCCAAGGCTTTAGGGCCTAGGGTTGAGGGATAGGGTTTAGGGTTGACAAGATTCTTTGAATATAAAATATATAAAAATTAAAATGAAAATGCAAAGATGATAAGATGCTTAAAATAAAAAATCTAAACACTTACGATATGGTTGAGGCATATGGTTTAGGGGGTATATGATATAGGGTTTAGGGTTGAGTGAATATGGTTGAGCGTTTATTATATAGGCCTTAAGGCCCAAGGTTGAGGGATAGGGTTTAGGGTCAAGAGGTTATATGGTATATCATTATCTTAACTTCCCTTAAGCCATCCCTTAGGGCCCCTTTATTCATCATCTTAGCTACCCTTAATCCATCCTCTTGCATCCCCTTAATTCATTCTCTTCACTTCCCTTAAGCCATCCTCTTAGGACCCTTTAAGTCATATCCTCTTAGGTACACTAAATCAATCCTCTTCCACTCCCTTAAGTCATTCTCTCAACTCCTCTTAAGCTATCCTCTTAGGAACCCTTAAGCCATCATCTTAGATACCCTAAATCCATCCTCTTGCATCTCCTTAAGTCATTCTCTTAACTCTTCTTAAGCCATCCTATTAGAGCCCCTTAAGCCATATCCCCTTAGGCCCCCTTAAGTCATCCTAGATTGTGTACCCTTAAATCCATCCTCTTGCATCCCCTTAAGTAATTTCCTAATTATATTTAATCATTTTTATTTCTGGACTCCCAAAACTAAATGGAATTGGTGGTCAATACTTGTGCATTTAACAGCTCATCACAAAATATAGTATATAATTTTTCCTATGTAGGCATCATTGGAATTTGTAAGGAATTTTTGACATCCAATTTTCTAACTTTTATTAAATTTTTCTTTCCTTGCATGACTTGGATTTAAATGACTCATGGGTGCTGCCACAATAATGGGTTACACTTTTTGGGACATCCTGATTTTTGCCTGAAATCACATATTTTTAGAAAATACAATGATTTATGACTTTAAAGGTTCCATTTAAATTATTTTAATTAAAGAGGGATTGATCAAACCCCCTTATATCAAACCCCCTTGGATAGAACCTTGTTAGATTTAAACCATACCTATAATCGAGTCTCCTCTACACCTATCAAAATGGTGATAAAACCACTTTTGATTTACCTTTTGAGTGATCAAATGAATTCATTTAAAATTTATGCTTTGTAAGCCTATAGCCCTTATTATAAGCTTCCTAAAAAGTATAATTTTAAATATGTTTAATTTGATTATTATATTTATTTCTTATTTCTTGTGAATGTAGGATTTTCAATGAACATCAAGTTGTTTATTTCACACATACGAAAAAATAGAAAAATAGAGAAAAAAATTCTAAAAAATACATGTTCCCTAGGTATTGATGTCCTTATTCCAACAAAAAAAGAATAAGTTAATTCAAATGAATACAAAAAAAGTTATGCGTGTCGAAGTACACCTTTGTCCAAATTATAATTACGCTGACTTGGAAAATTAATTAAAAAAATATATGTAACAAAAAATTATGAAAAAATATCCATCACCTAGATATTGGTGTAAAAAAAATGCATTTTAAAAATCAGAATTGTATCCTATGTATAAAAAAAGTTATGTGTGCCGAAGTGAACATCACTTTTTAAAAATGCTGATCAGTAGAAAAAATAAGTTATTAAAAATTACATAAAATGATTCACAATTTATTTTTTATTTTTATTTTTAAAATATAATTATAATCTACGCAAAATATCTAACAAATAACTAGTTTGATTCATCTTCAAAACCTTAATGGTTTAGCTGCTATAGGTGTAAGAAAGTGAATGTCTAGTGAAAAATCCTGATTTTAATGTCAAGTTTGGCCAAAAATTGTAACCCATTATTGTGGGATCACCCTCATAAAATATATAGTTAATTTAGTTACGTTAATTATTTTTGCAAGTTCTCATCAAATCAATCCACCACATGATTGTCACCATAAAAAAAAAAATCATCATATAAATTAAAAGTTATATCAATTTTTGGTCTTGAACTTAAAGTGTACAAGACAATTTTATTTATGTGCACATATTTTTCATCATGTTATAGTTGTATTAAACATCAATATGTTATGTGTCTTCGATGTATGAGTTTCAATGAACTTATAAATCACATTTTATGTTGTTCTAATTTTATCTTATAAAAATTGTGTCTTTGATATATATTGTTTTAAATTCTTATTTGACCATATATATGTGACCTTGGTGTGAGGTCAATAGATTTCTAAGTTTTTAATTATACTAGAGTTGGATTAAATTAAGTGTGTCTAAAAGGATTATGTAGATTTTATGGATCTTAATAAGTCATCTTTTAAGCATGACTTTCATTTATCCAATATTGATATATCGTCATTGATTTTGCTATTGCTCATGAGATTCTCTCATTTATGGAAGGTTGTTACTCACATAATGAAATAATTGAATTAATCCCTAATATCAACATAAGACTACTTTGATAAGTTTGCATTAAGTGGCATATATGTTGTATAGATTTTTGTTTAGTGATGAATATTTGCTAGTTGGAAAATAGTTAAAACTAGGCCCTTAGTTCATTATGAATATGATAAAATATAAGGAATATATAAAATTGTCACATTTAAAACCAATATTTAGTTTAGCATTGGTTAAATCACCTAACCATGTGATTTTATTGAACTTTGAAAGTTATTCATTTTAAGACATCTAAACTTCATTCAAGAATGGTGTCTAAATATTATAATTTTATTAGACAAGAAATTATGGTTCATACTTGAAAATGTCTAAAATCTATATATGTGAGTGCATTTAATCAACATAATAAACATAATATATGTGAGTGCATACAATCAACTATATTAAAGTCCGCACGAAATACTAGATATATCTAGAGCAAGTCTAGAATTTAAAACATGTACGAAAATGTATCTACAAAAATATATTAAAGTCAGCATACAAATAAATACAAATGATCATATAGAACTCATGAAATGTACTAAAATATGTCTAGAAATGGACATGAAATAACATATGAAATGTATGTCAAATGGCACATATATAAATTAAATATACATATACACGTGTATATATGTGTACATATATAGTCCATAAAATAAAAATATCTAGCTGTCAAGATGACTAGAAAAATCAGGACTACTTATCATTCCATGTGGGCTAGATGGACCTATATCATGCTATAGAAGAGTACAAGAAACTTAAAATTAGATAAAATTAAAGAAATTTTGATTTAATTTAACATCACTGATATAATCATGAAATTAAATTTTTAAATCTAAACTCTAGAAAGTATGCATAAATTGTACCATCTGAACATGTGAATATATTGGCACATTTGTTCAACGGGTGGTCTAACTGTCAATTGAGGACCAAATGAATGACCTGCTAATTCCTAGATATTCAAATAAAGAAAACAATAGGTTAGAAAATATTAGTGATAAAAAATGATTTTAATCATATATATGTTTAAAAGACCTAAAAATTGTATATGAAAATTAATAGAGTTTAGGACCTCAAATGACATGGCCTCATGAAAATGACCCTGATCAAGAGCCTGGCTAGCACCAATTAGGATACTGCTATCATCCTGCATATATATATATATATGAAACACATATATTTAAATTTAAAGATTAATTCAATTTAATTTGAATGATAAAATTTAAAATTATAATAGCACATCTAGTGAATTATTAAAGTACATGTAAATTTCAAACTTAAATAACTTTTAAAACACACACCAAAGATGGCCCATGCATAAAAGTTGATGATGTCTCATGAGTGCTTGCCACACCTTGTGGTTGGTCAATCATGGATATCACATGACCTCTCTGCATAGATACAATATATTGTTTCACACATGTATACAATTGAATAAAAATTTATGGACATAAATTAAAATATATAAATATAAGAAATTGAATGATCCAACTTTAAATTAAAACTAAATCCATACACATGCAATTTTCTAGGGTCAATATATATTGGTTTACCTAACTGTAAGGTGTGCCCACTTGTACAGATGTCGATGTAAAACCAACACGATCATATCGAGATGGCCTCCTATGGTCACACATCTACACCAAACACTTAAAATTAATATTATATATAATTTGATGTTATTAAACATGGATTTTTCACATTTCAAACAAATTAAAATGTAACTTGATGTGCATACCTGTGTAGGATGATCATCTGAAGTGGATACCTGAGTAGGCCCATAGCATGGATGACTGCAACTCTAACACAAATGTGGTTGTGGCACATGTGAGCTACTAGGACCATCACCTCCATGCTCTCTATCACCCACTTTAGCTACCATGTGTGTAGCCTAATTAGTGTGATATGTAGAGAGATCACTCAATGTTCCTAATGTTGACTTCATTGCCTGGTGTTGAAATGGTGTTGAAATACCAAGAGATGGAGGATCAAAAATAGGTGGAATTAGAGCACATTGCTGAAGATCGACACGTGCTCCTACTCTATGGTGGGGCATGCCACCCCCAACTCCCTGAAATGACCTCATATCAAAATAGTTGGGGTTTTTACCCAACTCAAACTCAACCCATAATTTTCTCAAAATTAAAGGGGCGCCTAACAATTAGAATGCGGTGAATTATCAAAGACCATCCACCATCAATCCAAAAAATGTGCGGCTATTTGTGGGTGCCTACACCATCTAATTGAAATTCATTTTTTATTTGGAGGAATTGGTTGGTTAGTATGGGGGTTAATGAAATATTGGGCAATGGTTTGTTTGCTAATGTGAAGGTCTGAAATCTCTTTATACGATAATCCATTTGCATAAAATTGTCTCCTCTCTTCTCTCCATCGACAAAAACTATCTAAATCTACATCAATAGATTGAACAGTGTCGACAACAATTTGCATCGAAGATGCAAAATGTGCTAGATGGGGAGGAATATTAGGCTCATTTTTTATAAAATTAATCTTTTCTTGAATGATGTTTATGTTTGCATTGATATTTTCTCGCAACTAAGTCTCATCAAACGCAGGAGGTGGGGGGTTAGGAGGTGGAGAAAGGGTGATCCCACAATAGTGGTTTACAATTTTTGGCTAAACTAGACACTGAAATTCTTATTTTTAACTAAATCTTCACATTCAGGCACCTATAGCGGCTAAACCATGAGGAATTTGAAGATGATGCAAACTAGAGTCTCGTCACATTTTGTCTGCAGATTCTAAAAATATTTTTTCAAAATTTTTGGAATCAAATTGCACTTCTTTTTCCATCTCCCACGAAAACTAGTTTTTTTCATAAAACAACATTTTTAAAAAGTGACACACACCGTATAACACATAACTTTTTTTTTTGTTTTTTTAGGCTGCAAGAATCAGGTAGCACGACTGCCTATAAACTACATTGCACCTGGTAAAATTTTTAACGTGACCGAAAGAATGCATAACTTTTTTTACATGAAGGAAAAAATTCTAATTCTTTCAAATTTAGATTTGTAACTCCAATATCTAGTGCTTCCACTTGGTTAGATATTTTTTTATTGGATATTTTTTCTTTAACCAAGTTTTGAAGTCAAACCAATTACAATTTAGACACAACGCAACCGTATAATGCGTAACTCTTTTTGTATATATCAAATTTCAATTTTTATTTTTTTGTTGGATTAAGGACTTCAATATCTGGTGCACTCATTTTTTTCAAAAAAAAAAATTGATAATATGCTATTTTTCCACATGTGCATAATAGAGACCTTCATTTTCAATGAAAAAGCTATGTTTAATAAAACTAAAAGAACAAATACATAATAAAACCAAAGCATATTAAAATTATATTCATTGGATAGCTCATTTCGAGGACTACTTGATTCCAGTTGGGTTTGTGAAGACACCTCCATTTTCATCCTCAACCCGAGCTTCAAAGTGTAAAAAATTAGGTTTTCAAAGTGCTTGGGGGGGAGAATGAGGGCAAAGGGGGGTTTGGTCAAACCCCTAGGGGTTCACTCGAACCTGGGTTCGACTGAAGCCCCTTCCCAAAAGGGGTTTTTCATTTTTTTGTCTGTGCATGCATTGATTAGGTTCGGTCGAACCTTGGTTCGACTGAATGTTTTTTTGGTTTGTGTGAACCTACAAGTTTGTTCGAACCCCCAAAATATTTTTTTTTTCCATGGACTCATTTTTGTGAGTTTTCCTTCCTCCATCAAATTGTAAACCACTATTGTGGCTTCACTCGAAAGTGGAGGTGTGGGGTTTTGAGGTGGGGAGCTATGATGTGGAGAGGGTAGAGTTGAGAGGTTTTGAGGTTGTTCATTATGTAAAAGATCCTCTATAGTAAACTCATCAACCAATGGTAATTGCTCCATGTCAAGGGCAACCACATGGTAAATAATTAGAAAAAAATTATATCAACAAATAAATTAAATAATTATATACAATTTGAACTAAAAATCACATCAAACACATATTCAAAATACATCATTTAGACACATTAAATTTTAAAACATAAATGTAGACTAATTGATGTCATAGAAAATAAAAAATTAAAGAATATAATCATGTATGAGGCATGTATAAAACACCATATCATGGATTAGAAAAAATATTGCACAATTTGTTCAAGAATGCATTTTTGGCCTAAAGATAAGGTAAATGTTTAACTTAGGTTTTATGGTTAGATATTTATAGTTTCATTTAAAGGTGAAGGGAGAAAATGCACATGCCCTAGTGGTATATCAACAAATCACATGTAAAATTTTGGGCCATTAAGTTGGTTGATAAATTATATGATATTCTCTATATTTTCTAAAAAAGGATATATTATAAAGTACATATGGCTTCCATGAATGAATGTTATGATTACCATATTACATAATGGTTTTTATTCCTCATCCTCAAGAACCCTTTGCCATATAATATTTCAATTTTATGAGAAGAGAAAGGGGGATCTATAGTACTAGGAGCAACTAAACTAATTTCATGATCCATGATGTGTTTTTATGTGATGAAGATGATAGGGGATTTGGGAAAATGTGATTATTAAATGAATGAACATATTTGTGGGAAGAGGAGGGAGAAGACGAAGGGTTCCTTTAGAGGAGGGCATTATCAGTTGTTGAAGAAAGGGTAGTTAAATTATAAGAGGGGACATTAAGGGGTGTGACTATGAGGAGGTAATGACTTATTTATGAAATTTTAGTTGAACATTGATACAAATTTCTACACTAGCTATACTACTATATAACTATGTGCAAAAGTTCCCATATCATTCTCTTTCTTCCCATATACACATGAGATTAGTGCAACATAAGAAACCTAAGTAGTAATGTGTGAAACCTATTTATCCTCTAAGTTTTTAAAAATTTAAGTTTTGAAGAAGTATTAGGAGGTTATTTGGGTGAGCCTTTATTGATGAAATTTTAGTAAAGAGGTGAAATACGTGTGGTACTATAGAGGAAAAGTATAATTTTATATAACTTGACAAAATTGAAACAGGGCTTCATAAACATATATAATATAAATTTTATTAACATTCATAAATTTTGTAAACATCTATGAAGGGTGGAGGGATCAACACACATTCATGCAACCATAGTCATCCACTTGAAGAATATAATAAGTAAGTTTACTAGGTGTGATAGAAAAAGTGTTGTAATTTTGGCATGACCTATTGTGATAGGTAATGCAATATTTTGTAAGGCTTGCTAGAGGATGTCTTTAAGAGAAGGAAAATTATAAAATAGTTCCAAAAGTGATGTTTTAGCTTGGGTGGATTTCAATTGCTCCATGAGATCACATTCTTTATGGTTATTAGAAAAAATATGGGATGAAGGGGGAATATTAATAGTATTAGAGCCTGGAAGAAAGGTTGGGATTGATATGTTTTTATTATTTTGTTGAGTTTCATGGGTATGAATAATTGTGTAATTTAATGCATGTTAATGGGGGAGAATTGTTTATTCAAAGTGGGATAAGATGAAATAAAACCAAGTATAAGTTATAAGTTTTGGCATGGGAGTGGTTTGGACAATAATTTTAGGAGGAGGATAATGTGGTATAATCATGGGTTGTGTGGGAGAGATATAAATATTATGAATATATTGGATTAGAGGGGTCTCTAAATTTTCCAATGGGTCCTTTAAGTACACACATATTGGCATGTGTTTTTTTCCAAGTATCTAGAGAAGGGGAGAGTAACTAATGGGAATTTCATTATGAACTAAGATTCATGTTTTAGATATATGTGTAGGTTTATTGATAAATGTAACTTTAGTATCTCATAAAAGGAATTAAACAACATGGGCCTATGAATGAAACTAATTATAGAACTACTATGTATTTAGATATTAACACACTCTAGATATAAAGGAAAAGACCTTGGCCTAATGTTTAGATGGTATTAATTGAAGAAATGTGCTCCTTAAATAGATCATTAAGTTGATGCATAAAATAATATAAGATCATATTTATATTTTTTCTAATATATAATTCATAAATGGATTTTATCTCGACAACTTGCTCTTCTTTCTTACTTGTCAAAAGAAGCATCAAAATCTAGCCTATAATTGGATAGCAATCGCATTTCACCCTCAATTGCCTATTTTGAAGTAGCCCCCATATGAGATATTAAAGAGCATTTTTATATATTTTTTAATTTATATTTAATGAATGGTTTTTTATCTCAATAAATTTCTCTTCTTGCTTACCACTTAAAATGAGCAACAAAAACTAGTCATTGGCATTGGTTAAGCATTGAGCTTGTACTACACTTATCATGAAAATTTTATATTTTCCCTCATATATGGATTTATCATATGTTACTAACCTCCTTTCACCATATCCTAGATACCTATTAAATTATTTCTATATAATGTCTCTTCTTTTTTATAGAGATATGGTTTTCCAAATGCTACTCCACAAACATCCAATGAGATGGCATCAACAACCACCTCATCATTTAAGACTATGGTGAGTAAACTTACTCACACATTATATTTTGAATAAAGTATAAAAAAATGCATCCAACCCAAATGTCAATTGTCTCCTAGTTTTTAATTCAAGCTCATCAAGACTAGAATTATGTAAATCAAGTTTGCTTGAAAATATCTTTCAATTCAACTATCTACCTTCCTTCCTTTGAGTTGCACCTTGACTATAAGAATCATATCTAATATTCCATTCTCATTCTCAAACTAATGTAAAATTTAATTATATAATGTAAAGTTTAGAGTTTTCAATTTCATGGTACCCATTTTTTTTCAAAATGGGTACCTGTTTCTTTCAGAATTTTTTTTTCCTAAACTTCCCCTTTTTGTGGATCCAACTTCTTCCTTTTATACCCATATGAGGAGAAATAATATTAAAGGAGAGGTGTTCAATATGTAACAATTCCATAGCAAGAGTAGGTGTATGAATTTAACTACTACAATATTCCTCACTAGTATAGTGTTAGTTAAAGTGGTGACACCATTGAACGAGTTGTATGAGATGTAGGTCCCATGCAAAACCTCATAATTAAAGTAGGCATCCAAATAAGAACCCCCACATATTCACATAGATTAAAGAGGAGATACATTATTAATTAAAATATATTTTCTTACCATGGCATTAACTTGATATGAGTACTTGTGAATATATTCATATATAAATATTTCTTGAGAAGTAATTAAAAATTAGAAAATCATGGAATCATCCTAAATTAATTTTAACTATCACTTCAACATTCAATCAAATAATAAAATATTTCTATTGGTTTTCTATTATAGATTCTTCTTGACCTACTCATATTAATGCACACTTGAAATGTAGTTTCTCTTAAAGCTCTCATATGCTTCATAATTGGGTACTTGATCAAAGTGGAATATCTAATTTATCATAGACAATCAATTGAAAGATTATCTCTAAATGTTCAAGGCCTATTGGAAATGAAGATTAGTCTCCAATATATTACATTGAAAACAATAGTGTTTTCAAAGTCTATACAAGTCAACAACTAGCAATCAAACAATATGAATGTCTTTAACTACAAAAGAAAAAGAGAAACCTCTCTATAAACAATGCAAGAATTTAAAAAGTGTTGTACATGAGGTTGAAACTTAGATATTCTTAAACATTTTTTTAAATATTTTACAAAATTGTTCACTCATACTTAGAGAATAAGACATGTTAGCAACTAGATGGATTGAAATGGTATGCATGAAAGAGGATTCAAGTTTATTTGATATTTTTATTTATAATAAGAAAACATAAATTAAATGAGAAAATACATTTGAAAGTAAGAAAATATATATATATATATATTTCAAAATTATGACATTTCAATACTATTTACCTTCCAACCAATATAACATAAATAGCCCAATTAAAAAATAAAAATAAAAACTTTAAAACATTAAAAATTTAAATTTAACAAAATTAGATTTAAAAATAAGACTATATATTTTTATCTCCGAAGTTATCTTCTTTAATCTTCACATAAATGAGACTCTAATATATATTTTTAAAATAACCTCACATGCTTTAGAATATATATTTTCAACATTCAACATACCTCATAGATTCTTGGTAAAAGGGGGCAACCGATCAAACTGGAGATCTTTCAACTTGTTTTCAAATTCAGAAGCTTTTGTGTCCTCATTGTCATCCAGCCATTCTTGAGCACTATTCAATGTCGATAGGATGTCTTTTGCATCAGATATCTTGATATTTTGTTTGGTCTTTGCATGCGTTACCCTACTTTTCATGTTGTAAATATAGCACTCCAGACTATTTCTAGCCAGATTCTTCTTTTTAACCTTTTCGTCGTCCTCTCAAAATTTATCTGCAACAGCTATCATTTTATCTATCTCCTCTTTGCTCAGTCTTCCACTGACGTAGGTTATTGTGATCTCTTTACTTGCTCTACTACCCTCATCCTTTGTAGAGACTATGAGAGTGCCATCCTCGCTTACTTTGAAGGAAACCTTAATACTTGTCACCCCACGTCTAGCCGGCGAAATTCCACTCAATTCAAATTCACCCAAGTAATTGTTTTGCGCGATCAATGGTCTCTCTCCTTCGTAGACGTGAATCCATCTTTTAGTCTGATTATCCTGGCTTGTACTTGCATATTTCTCCCTCCAAGTGGGAATTTGGGTGTTTCGAGGAACAACTACAGCCATGAAACCACCTTTACTTCGAATTCCAAGGCTAAAAGGTGAAAATCCGTGAGCTCTAGGGACACGTCTTCATTGTTCAATGTTGTCTCCTACACTACCGCACCATAAGCAACGACCTCGTCAGGGTTTACTTTGTTGAATAGCTCTTCATGCGCAAAATTTTGTCTCAGTAATTCCTGCAACTTTGTTATACGCAATGAACCTCCCACTAATGCAATGTCATCGATTTGGTCGTGGCTCAAATGGGCATCCTCCAGGCATTCTCTCACTATTTCTATGCACTTCTCAAATAAGTCGGCGTTCAAGTCCTCAAATTTGGCTCTGCTGAGCTTTAGAAAAAGGTCATGCCCCTCGTGGAGATAGTTGATGTTGATGACAATCTCTACCTTAGAGGACAAACTTCTCTTTGCTCTCTTGCATCTTAAACAAAGATTTTGAAGAGCTTTGGCATTCCTACGCATATCCAACTTGTATTTTGTATTGAACTTTTGAACATAATAATTAATGATTCTGTTATCAAAATCTTGACCTCCCAAGTGCATATCCCCTCTAAAGGCTTTGATGGAAATATTACCCTTTCGAACAGACAAAACCAATACATCAAATGCACCTCCACCCAAATCAAAGATGGGAATGCTTCTTTCTCCATTGAATACATCATGGAAGCCATAAGTTATAGCTGAGTCGTTGGTTCGTTAATTATTTACATGACATTGAGACCTGTAATCTTACCGACATCTTTTATGGCCCTCTTCTGCATATCATTAAAATAAGCAAGCACTGTAATAACCGCATTCTTCACCTCGCACTTAAGTTGTTTTTCAAAAATGGTCTTCATTTTCATGAGCAGCATGGATGAGATCTCTTCAGGTGCAAACAATTTAGTTTCTCCTTTGTGATTTGAATGGCAGGCTTATCATCCTTCCCTTGGATGACAATAAAAGGCCAGAATTTCATGTCATCCAAGTGGATAACCAAGCCTAAGGAATGGATCTCTATGATGCCTTGAAAAGATGCATTTTTTATATTCAATAACATTATTAAAATTTAACATCATCAAACTTCTGCATTCTATATCAAAAAATAGTGAAACCACTACCAAAATGATAGGCTATTTCTTAGCTTTTTATCCATATAATTTTTTAATATTAAAACATGAGTTAATTATTTTTTAAATAATATTTTCTTATTCTTCAAATACATATGTATAAATTTTTTCTGATGCCTTTTGATGTGTTTATCCAAATTTTTAAAAATATGTAGCTTTGTTCTACACTCTTGATGTGTTTATCAAGGTGTGTTTACTTTGAAAATTATAAAAAATATATACATATTTAATATATTTTAATAAATATTAGAACTAAACACAACTTTTATTAATCACTTGTTACTATATTTCTACCAACCAATTTTATAAAATTCTTAACACACTAAAAATAGGGTTGTTATATTTTAGTGATAAAAACATAAACAATTTTGTGTGTGCTTATTATTTCACCCTCTTGACCACATAATATTACAATTTTTGTTCTTTCTCATAATATCTTCAAATTTTGAGAGTGTGCATCACAAATTATTCATCTAAGTTTATGTTTAGTTGATTTCAAGGGAAAAAAAATAGTCACAATTGTCTCCCTTTTTTACCCCATTTTCATACACAATTATTTAATGATGATGTAGATTGATGAGTTGTAACATTTTCTATATAAATTCAAGCTATAATTATTTCTTAAATTCAATAATTATTCTATTATTTTTTATTTTTTCAACCAATTTTTATTTTTTATGAGTGACAGTATTCCATAATACATAAAATTCATTACAAAGAAAATATTTCCATGATTCATTTCATATAATTAGAGTTAGTAGGGTTGTAGTGTAGATGATGATTTTGATAATGTTTTTATATGTTTTGACAATCAAGTGATGATTGGTAGTGTCCTAAGGCTTGTTATTAAATGCAAGATCATTGACACTTAATTTAAAATATTTGGCACATAAGCAATTGGATATGGATCAAATTGTTTGAAAGGTTTAGTTAGAGGAGGTAAGAAAATATGTTTGAATTGCAAGGATAGGGTTGTGGACATAGTTCTACGTAAGAGATACATCTACACCATGGTCTAGTCTAGGATGCATGGATGGCTACAATGAGATTCGATCTAAAATATTACTTAGGTTGTGGTAGATGTTGGATAATAGGATTAAATATTGTGTCTTATGCATAAAATTGACAAATTAAGCTTCATGAAAATGTATTTATTACAAGGCCAACATGCATGTAAAATAAGGACAAAAGGGGCACATTGTTCTTCTATAAAATAACATTAAAGTCAACATTCTCATTCTAAAAATATGTTTCTTTAAACATTCATATATTCAAAAGTAAAAAATATATATTGCATAATATTTAAGTGCATTTATCAATTAGATGGTGCTATTGATAGATTCCAATTTAATTTAATTAATAATAAAACTATGGTCTAATAATACATATAATTTATTTTCATACATATTGTCGAAGGGGTTGTCGGAAATTAGTAAAATCACTTGGTTCTCATGTTGGAGACTAAAGTTCAATTTTTACAAGGACATCTTATTGTTGGTAGGGCATATGCTAGAATGATATTCTTGGTCTAATGATAGTGTACAATAGGCATGTAGATAATGGTGTAGAAAGCAAGGAGGATTAAAAGTAGCTATGTTATAGGCAAAGATCGAAGGAGAAAGTGTTTAAGTTATATGAGTGAAAGATGGAGAAGATGTAGCAAATGCCCACATGAGGAGAATGAATATTAGGAGAGGTACATTCAATATGTAATAATGCCATAACAAGATGAGGAGTATGAATGTAAATGAAATAGTATTTCTCATTGATATTGTGTTAGATAAAGTGGTGACACCATATAATGAATTGTATGGGATGTAAGTCCCATTGCAAACCCTAACAATTAAGGGTTGAGTCCCTAATAAGCGTCCCCACTAATTATCATATATATATATATATATATATATATATATATATATATAATGAGATAGATTATTAATTAAAATATCATTTTCTTACTATCACATTAACTTAATATGAGTGCTTGTATATTAATATATAAAAAAAAATTGAGAAGTGACCAGAAAAATAGAAAATTATGACATCATCCTAAAATTTATTTTTACTATTACTTCAATATTCAATCAATTGGTAAAAGCTTTCTATTGGTGTCTATTACAATTTTTTTTTTGACTTACTCATAATAATGTACATTTGAAATGCAATTACCCTTAAAGCAGATAAATGAATATTTTTTTAGCAAAATGGAAAATTTAATTTATCATAGAAAATCAATTGAAAGGTTATCTCTAAATGTTCAAGGCCTATTGGCAATGAAGATTAGTTTCCATTATATTATTTTGAAATCAATTGTCTTGTCAAAGTCTATACAAATCAACAACTAATAACCAAACAATATGGATATCTTTAACCACTAAAGAAAAATAGAAACTTCTCTATAGACAATATATGGATTTAAAAAGTGTTGTACATGAGGTTAAAGTTTATACATTCATACACATTTTTTTCTTTTCAACAAAATTGTTCACTCATGCTTATATAAGACATAGTAGCAAGTAGATGGATTGAAATGATATCTATAATAAACATAAATTAAATTGGAAAATAAATTTGAAAGTTAAGAGAAATGTTTGAATTTCAAACTTATGACATTTCATTCTATTTTAATAAATTGATATTGACATTAAATAAATGATTTTAGAAAATCCCCATAATTCAATTCTTATTAAAAAATACAATATTTACACTCCAACCAATAAAACACAAATAATTCAATTAAAAAATAAAATTAAAAACTAAAAAACAGTAAAACTTTAGATTTAGTAAAGTTAGATTTAAAAATAAAAATATATATATATATATTTATTACTTTTATCTGCCAAGGTATCTGCTTTAATCTTCACAAACATAGGACTATAATATAAAACTTTAATCTCTCAAGATAGCTGCTTTAATCTTCACCTCAAACGTTCTTTATGATTTAGTCTTTAATCATGAATCATATTTTCTGGAAAAGACAAAAAAAACAAAAAGCTTGAATAACAAGTTAGGCTACAAAGATGGCGCAAGAGAGTCCTAACGATAAATTTCAAATTGACCTCACAACACTTTGTTCAACGACTTTCTCTGTCTCATCCCCAGAATTCAAAATATATATTTTCAGCATTCGACATACCTCATAGATTCCTGGTAAAAGGGGGCAACCGATCAAACTTGAGCTCTTTCAGCTTGTTTTCAAATTCAGAAGCTTCTGCGTCCTCATTCTCATCCAACCATTCTTCAGCACTATTCAGTGTCGATAGTATGTCTTCTGCAGCAGATGCCTTGATATTCTGTTTGTTCTTCGCCTCCGTTATCCTACTTTTCATGTTGTATATATAGCACTCTAGAGTACTTCTGGCCAGATTCTTCTTTTTAGCTCTTTTGTCGTCCTCCCGAAATTTCTCTGCATCAGCTATCATTTTATCTATCTCCTCTTTGCTTAGTCTTCCACCGGCGTTGGTTATAGTGAGCTCTTTACTTGATCCGCTACCCTCGTTCTCTGCAGAGACTGTGAGAATACCATCCTCGCTTATTTTGAAGCAAATATTAATTCTTGGCACCCCACGTCTGGCCGGCGGAATTCCACTCAAGTCAAATTCACCCAACAAATTGTTTTGTGTGATCAATGGTCTCTCTCCTTCGTAGACGCCAACACCCATAACAGTCTGATTATCACGCAACGTAGTGAAATATAACTCCTCCTGAGCGGGAATTGAGGTATTTCGAGGAACAACTACGGTCATGACACCACCTTTAGTTTCAGTTCCAAGGCTTAAAGGTGTAACATCCGTGAGCGCTAGGGACACATCTTCATTGTTCAATGCTGCCGCCTGCACGGCCGCACCATAAGCAACGGCCTCGTCGGGGTTTACTTTATTGCATAGCTCTTCCTGCCCAAAATTTTGTCTGAGTAATTCTTGCAACTTTGTTATACGCGACGAACCTCCCACTAATACAATGTCGTCAATTTGGTCGTTGGTCAAGTGGGCATCCTCCACGCATTCTCTCACTATTTTTATGCACTTCTCAAATAAGTCGGCGTTGAGTTCCTCGAACTTGGCTCTGCTAACCTTCAGAAAAAAGTCATGTCCCTCATACAGACAGTCGATGTCGATGACAGTCTCTTCGTCAGAGGACAAACTCCTCTTTGCTCTCTCGCATTCTGAACGAAGCCTTCGAAGAGTTTTGGCATTCCTATTCATATCCAACTTGTATTTTGTGTTGAACTTTTGAACACAGTAATTAAGCATTCTGTTATCGAAATCCTGACCTCCCAAATGCATATCCCCTTTAACGGCCTTGACGGCAATCTTACCCTTTTGAACAGACAAAACAGACACATCGAACGTACCTCCACCTAAGTCGAAGACGACAATGCTTCTTTCTCCAGTGAAGACATCATGAAAGCCATAAGTTATAGCTGCCGCCGTTGGTTCGTTAATTATTCGCATGACATTGAGGCCTGCAATCTTACCAGCATCCTTTGTGGCCCTCTTCTGCGCATCATTAAAATAAGCAGGCACAGTGATAACCGCATTCTTCACATCGCAGTTAAGATATTTGTCAGAAATGGTCTTCATTTTCATGAGCAGCATGGATGAGATCTCTTCAGGCGCAAATAACTTAGTTTCTTTTTTGTAAGTGACTTGGATAACAGGCTTATCATCCTTCCCTTGGATGACAATGAAAGGCCAGAATTTCATGTCGTTCTGTACGCAAGAATCGGAAAAGCGCCTTCCAATTAGTCGCTTGGCATCAAAGACAGTGTTAACAGGATTGGTTGAAATCTGGTGCTTGGCAGCATCGCCAACAAGTCTTTGAGAGGAAGTAAAAGCGACCATAGAAGGAGTGGTTCTGTTTCCTTGGTCATTAACAATAATCTCAGCCATATTATGCTGCGGCTGCCATACCCCCACACAACAGTAGCTTGTTCCCAGATCTATGCCAATGACCTTCCCCTTCCCTTTTCCCTCCTCCTTTCCCTCCATACTTAATGGTCTCTGGTTTGAATCTAGAAAGAAAAGAAAAAAACACAGAAACGCACTGTGAACCGTCTATCCAGCTACCACGATGCTGTAGATTTCAAAAAACAGACAAAAAACAAGAAAACAGGGAACAGGGAATTTTTTTTACAAACACAGAGCCGAGAAATAATCAAATTCATTATATGGAAACTCTGAAACTTAATACAACGGCTTGCTAATATTCTCCTTCAGCTTTAAAAACCTGACTTCAACAATGCATATTTACCTTACACCTTTCTGCACTTAGCTGCGATCTGTTTCTGTGGCGGCGGCTTCCTCCTTTAAGCACTCAAAATACATGTATGCGTCAATTTTTTCCAGTGATCTTCATACCTTCGGCAGCTATATTATCTTCAGATCTACGGCGCTTTCTTTCTCAAACAGCGGCTGCAATCTTTCAACATCAATTGTCCCTGATCTTCTGATACCAATTGTAGATTTCAAAAACCAGACAAGAAACAAGAAAACAGAGACAAAAAACAGGGAACAGAGAAGTTTTTTACAAACAGATGCACGGATGAGGAAGACAAACACCGCTCAGCGCGCCAAAATTAAAACTAAAAACCGCCTAAATTTCCCGCTCTATGCATTTTCACGGCATAAAATCCGATAATGAGGCTATCCTCCCTTAAAAAAACGCGTAGATTCTAAAGCAAACCTAAAAACATACATACCATCATCATTCACAGGGCCCACCAAGGAAGGGAGCGGAAGTAACGTGAAGGGGCAATAATGGATTCACATAAGTATTATAAAATTGCTTATGATAAAAAAATAAGTATTTTAGAGTGAATAAGATATCAAGTCGATTTTAAATCGTTTTTAAATCTGCTTTAAATCTGTTTGAAAAAACGTCTCTATACAATGATTGTAGTTATGCTAGTTGCATTCATTTGAATGTCAAATTCAAACTAAACAGTTTTTCCTTACATTAAATTTTGCTTTTTCATGGATACCATTGTAATACACCTCTCAACGTAATTATATTATTTTTATTATTATTATATATTTTAATAATGTAATTAAATTTGTATTATTATTTTATAATAATTATAATATTATATTATCTTATCATATATTTATTATTATATAAATAAATTTATATTATTATCTAAATATAATATTAATAATAAATTGTATTTATATATCATTATTATAGTGATTATAATAATTATGTCTATATAAATATGTTTTAATTGTATTTATTTTTAATTTTTTAATAATAATATAGATATTAATATTAATTTATTAATTAAATTGTTATCTATATTTCTACTTTTAAGCTTTATCTCATTTAACTAGAAAAGTTATTTTGTTGACTATAATCAATTTATTACTTAGAGATATTTTACTTTAATTTAGAATTATTTAATTATTTAATTTTATTTACATTGTTTACTTTTGTTTTTTAATTTAAAATTATATTAAGAATTATTTTATTTAGAGTTATTTTATTTTATTAAAAAATGTTTTATAATCAATTTACTTACTTTAAAATTTTAAAATTACAATTTATCATAAAGTTGTAGAATATCATTTTTTTCTAAAATTGAATTATTTTTAAAATAAATATAAGAAATAAATATTAATACATATTTAAATACATACAAAGGAATTATTATATTTCAAACCATAAATCTAGAATTGAATTGTTGTGTGTGTATGTTTCATTATTTCAAATTAAACATATTTAATTATAAAAAAAATATTCTTATTAAACTAGCTTAACTTTAAAATGTGTGTGTATATATATAGTTATATAGTTATAGTTTTATTTATTTATTCTATTATTTCACATTTAAACATATTTAATTTTAAAAAAACAAACCTATTATACTAGCTTAACTTACTATTTAAAATGTGAAGATTACTATTTAAAATATTCATAAATATATGGGAATGAATTCATTTTCTCTTTACATACCAATTATGAGAAGATATAATAAACTCTTATGTTAATATTTACAATTAAATGGGCTCTTATATTGGAAGAATAGGGGAAAAAATGATAAATTTATATTAAATCTAAACATCTATTAAACTATATTTTATTTTTTAGTTTTTCCTTATTTTCAATTTTATGTCTAATTATTAACAATTTAGATATATTTTTCACTCATATGGACACTTCTTATATTCCAACATACTATAGTCAACCCTTATCTACTTAGTTGTATATAGAAGGGAAGGAAGTGTAATGTTATGGAATAGGAAGAAAAAATTAACCTATTTTATTAGGTATATAGAACTAGTTGTCCTCTAGCTATTTCCATATAAAATTCATGAAGTAATGAACAATGAGGTATAATAATGAACTTGGATGGTCGAATATGTAGTGAATAGTTGAATATTAAAATTATATACTTTGAATTAAGTTCATGACCTTGATCAAGTTCAAATTTAAAGGGGACTCAAGTATTGATATGTGAAAATAATAATATAAGAAAATCAAAGAGTATAAAAATATAGTTATTTTTTATAAATGAGAACATAGAAGAATTAAAATATTATATTATTAAATTCAAAGGAGACAATCAATTCATAAAAAGGATCAATATAGAAGTTGATAAGAAAAAGAAAGAAATAAGAAAGATGATGGAAGTATATATGGTAAATTATAAAGATGATGGAAGAAACAATTATATTGATAAAGGAGGATAAAGGTCAAATTAAAAAAACATAGTTTGAAAACATATAACATGTTTTAATCACCACTTAAAATCCCTTTCATGTAGTGCACAAACTAAGTGTCAAACCTTAAATAAAAAAGAAACAAAAAGTGTAATTTTCAATAGTGTTAAAACATTTTTTTTTCTAAGGGAATTCAAGAATGGAAAGAAAAGAGAGAAAGTCCTACCTCCATAATCTCGTTCCAAACCTAAGTTTTAATTTTTTTATTTTTTTTAAGAATCCAATTGGACAAGAGAGAAAAAGAAAAATATCTTATATTATTTATACTATATTATAATATAAATTTTATATTATTTAATAGAATAAAATATTTGGGTGATCCCACAATAGTGGTTTACAATTTTTGGTCAAACTGGACACTGAAATAATTTCTTAACTAAATCTTCACTTTCGGGCATCTATAGCGGCTAAACCGTGAGGAATTTGAAGATGATGCAAACTAGAGTTTCGTGACATTTTGTCTCTAGATTCTAAATATGTTTTTTTCAAAAATTCTGGAATCAAATTGCACTTCTTTTTCCATCTCCCTCGAAAACTAGTTTTTTTTAGAAAACAACATTTTTAAAAAGTGACACTTACCGTATAACACATAACTTTTTTTCTATGAAAGATAAAATTTTAATTCTTTTGAATTTAGATTTAATTCTGATATCTAGTGTTTCCACTTGGTTAAATAGTTTTCTATTGAATTTTTTTTCTTTAATCAAGTTTTGAAGTCAAACCAATTACAATTCAAACATAGTGCAACCGTATAACACGTAACTTTTTTTTTGTATGTATCGAAATTCTTTTTTTTTGTTGGATCAAGGACTTCAATATCTCGTGCACTTATTTTATTTATTTATTTTTTGATAATATGCTATTTTTTCACATGTGCAGAACAGAGAGCTTTATTTTCAGTGAAAAACCTATGTTTAATAAAACTAAAACATAATAAAACCAAAACATATTAAAATTATATTTGTTGGATAGCTCATTTTGAGGACTATCTGATTCTAGTTGGGTCTGTGAAGTCTCTGCCATTTTCATCTTCAACTCGAGCTCTGAAGTGCAAAAAATTTGATTTTTTTTTAACAAGGTTAAAAATCAGAGAAAGGGGGGGTTTGAGTGAAATCCCCAGGGGTTTGAACAAACCAGGGTTCATTCAAACCCCCTTCCATAAAGGGGTTTCCATTTGTTTTTTGGTCGATTGGTTCGTACATGCATTAAATGGGTTCGCTTGAACCCTCTTTTGGTTTGTTTAAACCAACTATTTCGTTCAAAGCCCCAAAATAAAATTTTTTGGCATGGGGTCATTTTTTACAAGTTTTCCTTCCTCATTCAAATTGTAAACCACTTTTGTGGGTTTACCCATTTATATAATATAATATAATATTTGTATTATATAATATTTATATCATTTTACCCCTTTAAATTATATATTATTTAGTATAATGTATACTATATTATATTATATATTATATTATATTTTTTTTATCAATACAAAAGTAGCTAAGGAGATGCACCCATTATATTAATCAAAGATATAAACATTACAAAAGATGGCATGACCACACACCCAAGAACTACACAATGCAAAATTGGGGCCAAAGTTTAAACCTATTCCCCATATGACCAGCCCCCAAAAATAACAAGCAAGCCCTATCAATAGGGGAGCTACAATGCAGTCCCATCATAGCAACTATGAGCATAAACAAAGAAACAAACAACCCCCACCAGAGCAGACCCCATAAATAGGAGACTCAATTTAAATCAACACAAGCAATAGTGTTAATATTTTGCTCCATATTTAGAATGGTAATGAAGTTGCATATTAAACATAATCTCGTTGCTCTCCTTTTATTTCTTTTTCTTTTGCACCACAATCCAAGCTTCTTTTGAACCCTCTACACACTTCAACTCATCTGTTACTTCCTTACCCTCACGAGAAGCAAAGGTAGAACACACTGAAGGTACCACAAGCTCCCCAAATGGTTTGTCACCGTCCATCAATACCAATGTAATTGAGCTCTCTAATCGCTCATCAATTACCAAATTTGGATAAAACCCTACCTCAACACTATCATTCCCAATAGGAAAAGGAGTCTTTCCTGTACATGGTGAAGAGGGGAGTGACCCATTTGTATTGCTTTGTGGGTTTAACACCATTCTTCTCTAATGAGCCATATTCTTTCTCCACACTATAATGATGAGGGGAGACATCCTTCCACCATGTGGCTTTGTTATCATTTCTCTATTTGGAGCATTGAGTTGCTAAATGAACCATGTAGAAGCATTTGTGGCATCAGAGAGGGATACCCTCATAGTCTAATATGTTTCTAATAACTATCTTTGGTAGAAAGGAGTATCTCTACATTAAGTTCTTTGGAAATATCTACTTCCACCAAAATACAGGAAAAGTTGGTGTGTATATAATATGAGGAGCCCTCATCAACCCCAAGAAATTTTCCCATCAAATTTCCTATTACTTCAAAACAAGACTCTAAACAAAACTGCAAAAGGTAGGTTAGGAAGTGTAGACACTTAAAAATGTCTCAATGGAACACACTAGCTAACTAACATCATTTTGTCCTCAAACCCATCCTCTTTTCACTTGTTTAATTAAATAATCCTAATTATTTAATTAAATGCCTCATTTTCACCTATTAATCTAACTATTAATCTAATTGACCCAATTAGGTTCATTCATCCCCTCTCACACTGACATTTCATCTTATTTAATTAAATAATACAAATTATTTAATTTAAACCCTAAGTCCTCTTATTTAATTAAATAACCTAAACTATTTAATTAAATATCATATTTTCATCTCCTTTTCATTAAATGAATCAATAATTTAATGAATATCCTCACATTCCTCATTTTGCACATTCAAATTTAGCTTTAATTAACTAAATTGCTAATTTCCCTATCATCCACTTGCATAGGGAATATTCCAAAGGAATATTCTCCTATTTTCCTCCAAAAAAAGAGGTAATGATTACTCCAAACAAACTTTGAAACAACTTTTTAAAGTTGTTGCAAAGTCTGTTTGATTGCATGATTGTGAGCCCTTGATCTTTTCTTGATCCATGTGATCTTTGATTCTCATCCATTGATGAGAATCCTTGATCCATGTTTCATCCTCCTTTCATTTGTGACCATTAATAGATCAAATCAATCTCATCCATTTCCTTTTCATTTGATCTCCATTAAATCAATTATTTAGTGAATATCATATAATTCCCCTAATTTTCATAATTAAAACTTTGTTTTAATTTGCAAAATATCTAT
Source organism: Sequoia sempervirens (assembly GCA_007258455.2). Classification (NCBI taxonomy): domain Eukaryota; kingdom Viridiplantae; phylum Streptophyta; class Pinopsida; order Cupressales; family Cupressaceae; genus Sequoia; species Sequoia sempervirens. Next base: position 129,709,988 of record VDFB02000015.1, on the reverse strand, counting down.
TTCCTCACCCATGAGAATATTCCAAAGAATATTCTTTCTCCTCAATTATTTGAAAAGGGGAATATTCTCTTACATCCCCTTAAGTTATTCCCTTAGCTACCATTAATCATCGTCTTAGCTACCATTAATTAGTCCTCTTACATCCCCTTAAGCCATTCTCTTAACTCCTGTTAGGACATCTTATTAGGACCCCTTAAGATATATCCTCTTAGGTACCCTAAATCCATCCTCTTGCATCCCTTTAAGTCATTTTCTTAACTCCCCTTAATCCATCCTCTTAGGACCCCCTAAGACATCCTCTTAGGAGCCCTAATCCATCCTCTTGCATCCCCTTAATTCATTCTCTTAACTCCCCTTAAACCATCCTCTCAGTATCCCTTTAGTGATCATTTACCTACCTCTTTATATATCATCTCACATCTCCCCCCTCTCTACTCTCCTCACCATCTCTATTGTTGAAGGTATAAGGTTTAGGGTAGAGTGTATAAGTTTTACAACCTAGGGCTAAGTGTAGGGTTTATAGATGAGGGTAAATGATATAGTGTATAGGGTTGAGGGTTCATCCCCTATAATTTAGGGCCTTGGGTTGAGGGATAGGAGTTAGGGTTGAAAAGATGCTTCTAATAACAAATATAAAAGATTAAGATGAAAATGTAATTATGATAAAATACTTAGAATAACAAATCTAAACACTTAAGATATGGTTGATGGATATGTTTTAGGGTTGAGGTTATATGATATAGGGTTTAGGGTTGAGTGAATATGGTTTCAAGGGTTTATTATATAGGCCTTAAGGCCCAAGGTTGATGGATAGGGTTTATGTTCAAGATGGTATATGGTATATGGTTGAAGCTTGAGGGTTTAGCCTACAGGCTTTAGGGCCTAGGGTTGAAGGTATAAGGTTTAGTGTAGAGTGTATAGTTTTTACGACCTAGGTCTAAGTGTATGGTTTAGAGTTGATGGTAAATGATATAGTGTATAGGTTTGAGGCTATATCATTTATGACTAATTGTATAGGGTCGAGGGTTCATCCCCTAGGCTTTAGTGCCTAGGGTTGAAGGATAAGGTTTAGGGTTGAAAAGATGGTTCAAATAACAAATTATATAAAAAAATTAAGACAAAAATGTAATGATGATAAGATGCTTAGAATAACAAATCTAAATTCTTAAGATATGGTTGAGGTATATGGTTTAGGGTTGAGGGTATATGATATAAGGTTTAGGGTTGAGTGAATATGGTTGAGGGTTTATTATATAGGCCTTAGGGTCTAAGGATTTTGAGGGAGAGGGTTTAGGGTTGAGGGTATATGGTATAAGATTGAGGCTTGAGGGTTTAGCCTATAGGATTTAGGGCCTAGGGTTGAAGGTATAAGGTTTGGAGTAGAGTGTATAGGTTTTATGACCTAGAGCTAAGTTTAGGGTTCAGATTTGAGGGTAAAAGATATAGTGTATAGGGTTGAGGGTATATCATTTAGGATTGAGTGTATAGGGTCAAGGGTTCATCCCCTAGGCTTTAGTGCCTAGGGTTGAGGGATAGGGTTTAGGTTGACAAGATTTTTTGAATAACAAATATAAACAATTAAGACAAAAATGCAATGGTGATAAGATTCTTAGAATAACAAATCTAAACACTTAAGATATGGTTGAGGGATATGGTTTAGGGTTGAGGCTATATGATATAAGGTTTAGGGTTGAGTGAATATGGTTAAGGGTTTATTATATAGGCCTTAGGGTCCAAGATTGAAGGATTGAGTTTAGGGTCAAGAAGGTATAATATAGGGTTTAGGCTTGAGGGTTTAGCCTATAGACTTTAGGGCCTAGGCTTGAAGGTATAAGGTTTAGGGTAGTGTGTATAAGTTTTACATCCTGAGGCTAAGTGTAGGTTTTCGATTTGAGGGTAAATGATATAGTGTATAGATTTGAGGGTATATCATTTAGGATTGAGTGTACATGGTTGAGGGTTCATCACCTAGGCTTTAGGGCCTAGGGTTGAGGGATAGGGTTTAGGGTTGACAAGATTCTTTGAATAAAACTATAAACAATTAAGATGAAAATGAAATGATGATAAGATGCTTAAAATAAAAAATCTAAACACTTAAGATATGGTTGAGGGATATGGTTTGGGGTTGAGGGTATATGATATAGGGTTTAGGGTTGAGTGAATATGGTTGAGGGTTTATTATATAGGCCTTAAGGCCCAAGGTTGAGGGATAGGGTTTAGGATCAAGAGGTTATATTCTATATTATTATATTAACTTCCCTTAAGCCATCCCTTAGGGCCCCTGTATTCATCATCTTATCTACCCTTAATCCATCCTCTTGCATCCCCTTAATTCATTCTCTTAACTCCCCTTAAGCCATCCTCTTAGGACCCTTTAAGTCATATCCTCTTAGGTACCCTAAATCAATCATCTCGCATCCCCTTAAGTCATTCTCTCAACTCCTCTTAAGCTATCCTCTTAGGAACCCTTAATCCATCATCTTAGCTGCGCTAAATCCATCCTCTTGCATCTCCTTAAATCATTCTCTTAACTCCTCTTAAGCCATCCTATTAGAGCCCCTTAAGCCATATCCTCTAAGGCCCCCTTAAGTCATCCTAGATTGTGTACCCTTAAATCCATCCTCTTGCATCCCCTTAAGTAATTTCCTAATTATATTTAATCATTTTTCTTTCAAGTCTCCCAAAACTAGATGGCATTGGTGGTTAGTACTTGTGCATTTAACAACTCATCACAAAGTATAGTATATAATTTTTCCTATGGTAGGCATAACTTGAATTTGTAAGGAATTTTTCACATCCAATTTTCTAACTTTTATTAAATTTTTCTTTCCTCGCATGACTTGGATTTAAATGACTCATAAAATATATAGTTAATTTACTTATATTAATTGTTTTTGCAGGTTCTCATCGAGTCAATCCACCACATGATTGTCATTGTAAAAAAAAAATCATCATATAAATTAAGTTATATCAATTTTTGGTCTTGAACTTAAAGTGTACAAGACAATTGTATTTATGTGCACATATGTTTCATCATGTTATAGTTGTATTAAACATCAATATGTTATGTGTCTTCGATGTATGAGTTTCAATGAACTTATAAATCACATTTTATGTTCTAATTTTATCTTATAAAAATTGTGTCTTTGATATATATTGTTTTAAATTCCTATTTGACCATCTATATGTGACCTTGGTGTGAAGTCAATAGATTTCTAAGTTTTTATTTATATTAGAGTTGGATTAAATTAAGTGTCTAAAAGGATTACACAGATTTTATGGATATTAATAAATCATCTTTTAAGCATGACTTTCATTTATCCAATATTGATATATCGTCGTTGATTTTGCTATTGGTCATGAGATTCTCTCATTCATGGAAGGTTGTTACTCACATAATGAAATAATTGAATTAATCCCTCATATCAACATAAGACTACTTTGATAAGTTTGCATTAAGTGGCATATATGTTGTATAGATTTTTGTTTAGTGATGAATATTTGCTAGTTGAAAATAGTTAAAACTAGGCCCCTAGTTCATTATGAATATGATAAACTATAAGGAATATATTAAATTGTTACATTTAAAACCAATATTTAGTTTAGCATTGGTTAAATCACCTAACCATGTGATTTTATTGAACTTTGAAAGTTAATAATTTTAAGACATCTAAACTTCATTCAACAATGACATCTACATATTATAATTTTATTAGACAAGAAATTATAGTTCATACTTGAAAATGTCTAAAATCTATATATGTGAGAGCATTTAATCGTCATAATGAACATAATATTTATGAGTGCATTTAATCAACATAATAAACATAATATATGCGAGTGCATTTAATCAACTATATTAATGTCCACACAAAATACTAGATATATCTAGAGCAAGTCTAGAATTTAAAACATGTACAAAAATGTATCTACAAATATATATTAAAGTCAACATATAATAAATACAAATTATCATATAGAACTCATGAAATGTACTAAAATATGTCTAGAAATGGACATGAAATAACATATGAAATGTATGTCAAGTGGCACATATATAAATAAAATATACATGTATACACGTGTATACATGCGTACATATATAGTCCATAAAATAAAACTATCTAGTTGTCAAGATGACTAGAAAAATCAAGACTCCTTTTCGTTCCACGTGGGCTAGATGGCCCTGTATCATGCTATAGAAGAGTACAAGAAACTTAAAATTAGATAAAATTAAAGAAATTTTGATTTAATTTAACATCACTGATATAATCATGAAATTAAATTTTTAAATCTAAACTCTAGAAAGTATGCATAAATTGTACCATCTGAACATGTGAATATATTGGCACATTTTGTTCAACGGGTGGTATAACTGTCGAATGAGGACCAAATGAATGACCTACTAATTCCTAGATATTCAAATAAAGAAAACAATAGGTTCGAAAATATTAGTGATAAAAAATGATTTTAATAATATATATGTTTAAAAGACCTAAAAATTGTATATGAAATTTAATAAATTTTAGGACCTTAAATGACAATGCCTCATCAAAATGACCCTGATCAAGAGCCTGGTTAGCACCTATCAGGATACTGCTATCATTCTGCATATATACATATATATATGAAACACATATATTTAAATTTGAAGATAAATTCAATTTAATTTGAACTTTAAAATTTAAAATTATAATAGCGCATCTAGTGAATTATTAAAGTACATGTAAATTTCAAACTCAAATAACTTTTAAAACACACACCAAAGATGGCCCATGAATAAAAGTTGGTGATGCCTCAGGAGCATTTGCCACACCTTGTGGTTGGTCAATCATGGATATCACATGACCTCTCTGCATAGATACAATATATTGTTTCACACATGTATACAATTGAATAAAATTTTATGGACATAAATTAAAATAAATAAATAAGAAATCGAATGATGCAACTTTAAATTAAAACTAAATCTATACACATGCAATTTTCTAGGATTAATATATATTGGTTTACCTGATCGTAAAGTGTGCCCACTTGTACAGATGTCGATGTAAAACCAACACGATCATAACGAGATGGCCTCCTATGGTCACACATCTACACGAAACACTTAAAATTAATATTATATATAATTTGGTGTTATTAAACATGATTTTTTTACGAACAAACAAATTAAAATGTAACTTGATGTGCATACCTGTGTAGGATGATCATCTGAAGTGGATGCCTGAGTAGGCCCATAGCATGGATGACTACAACTTTGACACAAATGTGGTTGTGCCACATGTGAGCTGCTACGACCATCACCTCCATGCTCTCTATCACCCACTTCAGCTGCCATGTGGGTAGCCTGATTAGTGTGATCTCTTGAGAGATCACTCCATGCTCCTAATGTTGACATCACTGCCTAGTGTTGAAATGGTGTCGGAATACCAAGAGATGGAGGATCAACAATAGGTGGAATTGGAGCATGTCATTGAGGATCGACACGTGCTCCTACTCTATGTTGGGGCATACCACCCCCAACTCCCTAAAATGATCTCATATCAAAATAGTTGGGTTTTTTACCCAACTCAAACTCAACCCATAACTTTCTCAAAAAGTAAAGGGGCACCTCACAATTAGAATGTGGTGGATGATCAAAGACCATCCACCATCGATCCCAAAAATGTGCGGCTATTTGTGGGTGCCTACACCATCTAATTGAAATTCATTTTTTATTAGGAGGAATTGGTTGGTTAGTATGGGGGTTAATGAAATATTGGGCAATGGTTTGTTTGCTAATGTGAAGGTCTGAAATCTCTTTATATGATAATCCATCTGCATAAAATTGTCTCCTCTCTTCTCTCCATCGACGAAAACTATCTAAATCTACATCAATAGATCGAATAGTGTCGACAACAATTTGCATCGAAGATGCAAAACGTGCTAGATGGGGGGGAATATTAGGCTCATTTTTTATAAAATTTATCTTTTCTTGAATGATGTTTATGTTTGCATTGATATTTTCTCGCAACTGAGTCTCATCAAATGCAGGAGGTGGTGGGTTAGGTGGTGGAGAAAGTGGAGGTGTGGGGTTTTGAGGTGGGGAGCTATGATGTGGAGAGGGTGGAGGTGAGGGGTTTTGAGGTTGCTCATTATGTAAAAGATCCTCTATAGTAAACTCATCAGCCAATGGTAATTGCTCCATGTCAAGGGCCACTACATGTTAAACAATTAGAAAAAATTATATCAACAAACAAATTAAATAATATACAATTTGAACTAAAAATCACATCAAACACACATTCAAAATACATCATTTAGACACATTAAATTTACCATAAATGTACAACATAGATTTAGACTAATTTATGTCATGGAAAATAAAAAATTAAAGCATATAATCATGTATGAGGCATGTATAAAACACCATATCATGGAGTAGAAAAAATATTGCACAATTTGTTCAAGAATTCATTTTTGGGCCCAAAGATAAGGTAAATGTTTAACTTAAGTTTCATGGTTAGATATTTATAGTTTCATTTAATGGTGAAGGTAGAAAATGTGCATGCCCTAGTGGTATATCAACTAATCACATGTAAAATTTTGGGCCATTTGTGGTTGATAAATTATATGATATTCTCTATATTTTCTAAAAAAAGGATCTATTACAAAGTACATATGGCTTCTATGAATGAATGTTATGATTACCATATTACATGATTTTTTTTATTCCTCATCCTCAAGAACCCTTTGCCATATAATATTTCAATTTTATGAGAAGAGAAAGGGGGGTCTATAGTACTAGGAGCAGCTAAACTAATTTCATGATCAATGATGTGTTTTTATGTGAAGAAGATGATAGGGGATTTGGGAAAATATGATTATTAAATGAATCAACATATTTGTGGGAAGAGGAGGGAGAATATGAAGGGGACCTTTAGAGGAGGGCATCTATCAATTGTTGAAGAAAGGGTACTAGTTAAATTATAAGAGGGGACATGACGAGGTAAGACTGTGACGAGGTAATGACTTATTTATGAAATTTTAGTTGAACATCGATACAACTTTCTACACTAGATATACTACTATATAACTATGTGAAAAAGTTCCCATATCAAATTCTCTTTCTTCCCATATACACATGAGACTAGTGTAACATAGGAAACCTCAGTAGTACTTAATGTGTGAAACCTATTTTTGCTCCAAGTTTTTAACAATGTAAGTTTTGAAGAAGTATTATTAGGTGATTTGGGTGAGCCTTTATTGATGAAATTTTAGTAAAGAGGTGAAATACGTGTGGTCCTAGAGAGGCAAAGTATAATTTTATATTACTTGAAAAAATTAAAAAAGGGCTTCATAAACATGTATAATATAAATTTTATTAACATTCATAATTTTTTTAAACATCTATGAAGGGTGGAGGGATCGACACACATTCATGCTGCCATAGTCATCCATGACTTGAAGAATATCATAAGTGAGTTTACCACGTGTGATAGAAAAAGTGTTGTAATTTTGACATGACCAATTAGGTAATGTAATATTTTGTAAGGCTTGTTGGGGGATGTCTTTAAGAGAAGGAAAATTCTAAAATAGTTCCAAAAGAGATGTTTTAGCTTGGGTGGATTGCAATTGCTCCATGAGATCGCATTCTTCATGGTTATTAGCAAAAATATGGGATGAAGGGGGAAGATTAATAATATTAGAGGAAAGGGAGGTTGGGATTGATATGTTTTTATTATTTTGTTGAGTGTCATGGGTATGAATAATTGTATAATTTAATGCATGTTAAGGGAGGAGAATTGTTTATTCAAAGTGGGAGAAGATGGAAGAAAACCAAGTATAAGTTATAAGTTTTGGCATGGGAGTGGTTTGGACAATAATTTTAGGAGGAGGATAATGTGGTATAATCATGGGTTGTGTGGGAGAGATATAAAGATTATGTATATATTGGATTAGAGGGGTCTCTAAATTTTCCAATGGGTCCTTTAAGCACACATGTATTGGCATGTGTTTGGTTCCAAGAATCTAGAGAAGGGGAGAGTAACTAATGGGAATTTCATTATGAACTGAGGTTCATGTTTTAGATATATGTGTAGGTTTATTGATAAATGTAACTTTAGTATCTCATAAAAGGAATTAAACAACATGGGCCTATGAATGAAACTAATTATAGTTACTATGTATTTAGATATTAACACACTCTAGCTATAAAGGAAAAGAACTTGGCCTAATGAAGATAGTATTACTTGAAAAAATGTGCTCCTTCAATAGATCACTAAGTTGATGCATGAAATAATATAAGATCATATTTATATTTTTTCTAATATATAATTCATGAATGGATTCTATCTCGACAACTTTCTCTTCTTTCTTTCTTGTCAAAAGAAGCATCAAAATCTAGCCTATAATTGGATAGAAATCACATTTCACACTCAATTGCCTATTTTGAAGTATCCCCCATATGAGATATTAGAGAATTTTTATATATGTTTTAATTTATATTTAATGAATGGTTTTTTATCTCAATAAATTTCTCTTCTTGCTTACCACTTAAAATGAGCAACAAAAACTAGCCATTAGCATTGGAACTTGTACTACACTTATCATGAAAATTTTATATTTTCCCTCATATATGGATTTATCATATGTTATTAACCTCCTTTGACCATATCCTATACCTATTAAATTATTTCTATATAATGTATCCTCTTTTTTATAGAGATAGGGTATTCCAAATGCTACTCCACAAACATCCAATGATATGATATCAACAACCACCTCATTGTTTAAGACTATGGTGAGTAAACTTTACTCACACATTAAATATTTTGAATCAAGTCTAAAAATATGCATCCAACCCAAATGCAAATTGTCTCCTAGTTTTTAATTCAAGCTCATCAAGACTAGAATTATGTAAATCAAGTTTGCTTGAAAATATCTTTCAATTCAACTATCTACCTTTCTTCCCTTGAGTTGTACCTTGACTATGAGAATCATATCTAATATTTCATTCTCATTCTCAAACTAAGAATCATACCTAATATTTCAAGTAACTTTCCTTAGGTTGGAACATGAAAACCAATCATTTAGGCTAAAGGTCCACTCGATATTGTTCACCTTCTTCTTGGAAGATGTATTTTTTAGATGAAGCTTTCAAAATGACTCTTTTTGGTGTCATTCTTTGATACAATGTTTTAAAAAATTCTCATTTTTCTTGGTATATATTGTGTTTGTCTAGTGTTCATTTCTCTCTTCAATGTTAGTTTCCTTATTTAAATATTCACCATGTATTTTTTCTTACATTGGTAATTTTGTTAATAAGAAGTGGTTGTCTTGATTCCCATATCAATATAGCGTTTAAGGTTTAGGTTTTATGGTTTGGGGTTAGGGTTTAGGGTTTAGGGTTTTAATTTTTAGGTCTAGGTTCTAGGTTTTAGTTTATTATATATGTTTACAAATGGAATTTAAAAACTATATAATTCAACCTAATTACAACAATTAAGATAAACAATAATATAGACCATGAAATTAAAAACCCTAAACTTTACGTGCTCTCAATTAAATTTTAAACCATAATTACAAAAAAAATGTTAAATATAAAGCAAAAAAAGCACAAATACTAACCTGGAGGTCACTGAGATCGAATACGTCGATGGAGGAGGTGGCAGGCACAATTTGGTGGCATATAAGGCTTTAAAAATGGGTACCCATTCTCCTCTAGTCACCACA
>VDFB02000015.1:129629237-129700171 GCA_007258455.2 Sequoia sempervirens | reverse complement strand
CAACAAAAAATGATGGTTCAGTTGGCTAGAAGAGAGGGATGAAGGTAGGATAATTAGACTATAAAGTGACATGAATGTGGATAATACATCCTCTACCTTGTAATATCCCTAGCTCCTCAAGATGGGTGATGATGTTATTTGTTGAGTATGTGAGTGATGAGATTTAGGATAATAACACACTAAATGGACACTAACCTAATTGTGATAAGCTATATATGTTGTCACTAGTCTATGTTTACTCAAAAAGAAAGTTTTGTTGAATGATGAAAAAATTAAAAAATCAAAGTAGAACTAACTAATTTTTGGACATTAGAATGAGAGTTTGTCATTTAGAGAGAAATTATTTTAATGATGAAAAAGGAACAAATAATGAAGGTTAAGATTCACATCAAGTTCACTACAAATATAGATAGAAAATAGACAGCCTACATAATTTAAGTTTAGGAAAGCCTTTTCAATTGTCTATATTAGGATTCAACAAGTAGTCTATCATAAATGGGTTTACTTAAGTTAACACAAACACAAAAAATATATCTACCAATTAAATAACAAAATATTTTTCTTTCTATGTAGATTGCTTAGCATGTCAAGTACTTAAAATCAATTCTTGATCTAAATGAGATTTAGTTGGGAAATGATAACAGAACAAGAAATTGATTCATTTAATAGCAATTAAATTTATGAATGACGATTGTAAAGACATTTAAAAGGCAATAAGAATGAAAGATAGAAACTAGATAAGCTAGCTTATGAAAAGTAATAGGAGGATCTTATTGAAAAACTTAGGTTACATGTAGGAGGAACAAAGTCTAATTTTTATATAAGGATGTTGGCACCCTTTAGAGTGCAACCATACCATTATTATATGCATTTAAAAAAAAAAAGGTATGATAGATAACAACAAAAAAAATAATGCTAAAATGTTGGAGAAATGAAGAATAGAATAAGGTTGTAAAAGTCCTTGTAAATGTGTAAGAAATGTGGTTTCAAGTTGCAACTACAACATCTAACAAAATTCCTATATCTTTTATGCTTTGCTAGACCTGTTCCAAAGCTCCCATTTCGACATAAGCAAGAATGATGCTGACAAAGGTTGCAAATTCTATCTTTACATCTGCCAATTACATTTGCTTGAAAGTTCCTAAAGCCTTTTTAAAAAATTGACTTTGTGAATAATCAACAATCAGGGCATTCCATGAGAATACATTTCTTCAAGGCATTTTGTTAAACTTCTCTATGTTTCCACATTTTGTGTATCCTACAATCATGGTGATCCATGAGACCACATTTCTTTTAGGTATTCTATCAAATAGTTCACACCCCTTGTCTATGCTTCCACATTTTGCATACATGTCTACCGATTTAGTTGCAACTACAACATCTGAAAAAATTCCCATGTCCTTTATCTTTTGACACATTCTAGATAATTAAAATATTCCTCTCTACAACTAAAAACAAACTTTAACTTGCAATCAATATTTTTGTTTAAAACGCTGCAAAAATCTTGTATAAAACTCATCCAAAATGTTTAACAGGGTTATGTAGAACTAATATGGTGACAACAATACAAGGTAGTTTTGATATCTCGTTAACTTCATATTTACATATCCTGCCAATTATCTTTGGTTTCAACTTGTTATGTTGATATTTTCCCTCTTATGTCTATACATAGGAAGCGATAATATGGTTTAACTTTTTTTAATTTTTTTACACCACAAATTTCCAAGTAACTCGTGGTTGTTGCATATGTTAGCAATGGAATAATCCATCTAATTGCTAGATTATGGCTATTTGAAAAAACTTTGAATAGATAGTTAGTTACTTATTTTATACAGTTGTCCATGTTCATTTCAAGCTAAAAGGGAAAATGCACCCTCCAAATGGCTTTGATGAGACAAATTTAACATAACAACACACTCCAAGTATTAATCCTTGCCCAGGTTGAAAGAAGGTAGCAACAAGCTATAAAATTTTGTCTTGGACCAATCATAATTTTTTGCATAAGATTCATCTCACTCTATTTGGATGTCTAAAATGAACTGATCACTTGCAAAGGTGAGATATGTGAGACACCTTCAATCTAAATTGTTCAGACTTTGCATATTGAATTGCTTAAATTTTGATAAATCTTGCCACCCTCAGATAAAAATGCTTGAGTTTTATAATATTCAATCCTAGGAATTAAAAATTGATTCCTTAAAAATTCGATCAAGCATATCAATCTTCACAAAGTACCCTCTTAGAGATTATTGTTTTCATCTACAACAACTTTCTTGCATTTTCTGCGAGGATGACTAATGTAGTCTATATAAATTATTATCTATTGTGAAATACCTACTATCAATAAGATTTGCACCCTGCCAAAAATGAAAGTTCAACAATCTATTGACACATGGAAACGTTCTCGAGTTGTGGGTAACTCTTTGTGAGAACGAATCTCCAAAGTGAGTTGGTTCTTTGAATGATGGATCCTATTCGAAGTGATTTTCTGGGAAAAAGGATAGAGAATATGACTGAAATGAAATCTTATCTAATGTGATCTCAACTTAATAATGACTTTGATATTTCACCCACAAACAATCTTCAGAAAAAACAACAATGACCTCACAATCTCTCATGAACATCAATGCAAAATTGATTTGCATGAAGGTCTGAACCTAAACACAGCATGCAACCTGCATTAAATGAACTTTTTGTATCAATAATCTGCAATATTAGGACATAAAAAGGATCTATAAAATAGAATCACAAGATGAACATCATACTAAAACTGCAAATAGAGACACAAATTGGAGATAGCAATGTTGCTTTTATTGGATGAAGGAGTGAAAACTCTCAAAACCTAAGTACAAAGAAGTTTACAAGCTCAAGAATGTGTAAGAGCAAGAAACTAGAATCTGAACTGGAAAAACACTAAGTTTTTTACAAGATATATCTCCAAAACCCTAATCCGAGCTCAAGAAGAAAGCTCAAGGAAAGGTATCAAAAATTGCGTCAAAAGTCTGCACAAAAGCGGAAAAAACACACTTTTTACAAATACATACTGAAAAGCTCCTAAAAAAAAACGTCAAATCTTCTTTTAAAGCAAAAAAACACCTTATCTCTCCAGCAGGAATCTCAAATCCGACCAAGGAAATATCTCTCACAAATCTACTAAAAATAGCGAAGAATAAAACAATTTGTTTTATTCTTGCTTTACATAGCTTGCAGATTTAAAGTTCTCTCCATTTGACTCAATTTTTTGCAACTAAAGATTTTGAAATCTTTTGCAAAAAACACAACCTTATCTCTCCAATACATAATTGATTTTCTTAAAAAAAAATCATAAAAATAATAAGGCATATCTCTTCTCATCTATATTCCCCAATTGATTTCTATAAAATCAATTGAAAATAAAATTCCTAAGGCATGAAAGTCTATCCTCCAAGGCAAAATTATTTTCAACATTTACATTTAATTGATTTCTTCAAAATCAATCTTAAAATAAACCAAGGCACATATTATTAGGGTTTGATATGTCAATGGGAACCTAAACATAGGAAACCCGCCACCATGGTATTTTATTTGGCATAGAGATTTCAAAAATTAAAGCAATATATCCCCTAAGTCGAATTAGTGTTGGGGAAAACCCTAATGAACAAAACCAAGGGATCCCACTCATTTCGGCGTCATTTTGAAGTGGAGACTTTGGAAAAGAAATGCTCTAAGCCGCTGCCATGTAGGAGCTAGGGTTTCAGTCTAAAACCTCCATTCGAGCTCCCATTCTGTCGAATCTCCATGGTCTTTTGATGGTAAGAACATCCTCAAGCTCTTTCGAGCTTCTTTGCTATGTTTTTGAGCCTTTTCTAGCCTTGAGGCCGTGGCTATGTGATGATTATTTGATATATTTTGTGGCTCTATGTCTTTTTCTTTGGTCTTTGCTTCTCTGCTCTTGGTCGCCATGGTGAGAACTCGATCATCTCTGCATTGTGTTTGAGAGCTCTTCAAGAAAGTCTTGTCGATTACGCCTCTGCAAATCATGGGTAAGCTCGACTGTTACTTTTATTGTTCCATGGCTTCTTTTAAAGAAGAATTTGGCTCCTCTGGTCGCGGCCTTAACATATTTTTCTAATGCATCTCCTTGGTCTCTGTATTTCCATTCCTTCTGGTTGCCAAATATGAGCTCGACCCCCTCATTTGGAAGCTATGTGAGAGCTTGGTCATGGCATGATGTCTCTCCATATGCATGAAATGGTAAGTTCTCATTCCTTCATTGCTTTTCCCGTATGAAACAAAGCTTCAAAATAGTTGCTTTCTTTGAAATAAAACTGGCCCATTACAGGTTGCACCATCTTCATGCATCAAAATGGGTTTTTGTTACTTTTTGGGCTCGGCCCAATAGAGCATAGAGTATATTCTTTATTTCTGGAACAAAACCAAGAGCTTGAGCTTGACCCACCATATGGGTATCTACTATCTCGAAGAAATAATGTATATTTGGTTGTTTCTGTAGAAAACCCCATGTGGGTACTTGTAAAAATGAAGAAATTCTGCATCTTACGAAAAACCCCAAGGTGGGTATCTCTGAAAATTGTACTATCTGCATTTTAATTCAAAACCCCAATATGGGTATTATGAAAAAAAAAGACATCTGTAATTATTTAAAATCAAACCCCCATGTGGGTTCACTAGAAAATGAAAGGGAATTCACCTATTTCTATATTTAATGCAAAACCCAACATGGGTACTCAACATTCTTTGAAGAAAATTGTTTATTCCTTAATAGAGCTAGACCCATTATGGCATTCCATCTTCATTTCTGACTTCTGTGTAAAACCCCTTCCATGGATAAATAGTGTTCTGGAAGAAGACTGCATTTGATTTGAAACTCTTTTCATGGCATTCTGTATTTCAAACATAGTTGTATTTAGTTTCAAAACCCAAAGTGGGTATTTGACATACTCAAAATTGTGAATCTGTAGCTCTATTTTTAATCTCCACGACACCATATGCCTACTTCTTTTTGTCAAAACATAAACTTTAAAAAAAAACTTTGCACTATGTACAAAGATGCTCCCCTTGTATGAAAACACAAACTGCTTCTGTTTCAGATGAGAAGAAATAACAAAACACCTAGGTGGGTTTCAAGATTCTAAAAATGTTTGTGATTTGGCCCAAACCTCTTGTATTTTCCTAAGACAGTAAAAACAACCTTCAGAAAAACACAAAAATGTGTTGAAACTTTACACTCCTGAAGGTGGACACTGTGATTTTACTTTATTCACACCTTCCTTATGAACAAAAGCTTTCAAGCCTACTGTTTTAAGAGAATGACCACTCATCTTTTACTGTATAATTGATTGCTTGTAGGATCAAAACTCATGTGATGTAAGCATGGTAAAGAGTCTACATTCTGAAAATTGAACTTGGCCCACCACTTCCTATTTACATTTTGAATTATGTAAAGCAAAACCCCTGTATAGGTAAATATTACCTTGAAGAAGACCACAGTTCTGAGATAAAAAAAACTCATATGGGTATCGAAATTTCTGTACAAACTATATTTTTGTTCTTTAGTTGAGATCTCCATATATTTGCATTCGTTTAAAAATCCTTCATGTATCTTTTGTTTGCACTTTTTAAGGTGTCATTGTCATGTTGTTTTGCACCCTCCTTGCACACAGAAACCCCTTTTGATTTAAACCTATAGATTACTTGTTTGCTCTAGTCTCTTATGCACTCACACTCTTCAGGGATGCACTCCAAACCTACACCCATGCTATGTTCAATGTAAATTCTACCCATTCTAGAAATGACTTCTTTGTATTTTAATCCTTGTCAAATTTGTTCCATATTTTATTTTCCTTCAACTTCATGCACTAAATATCCTTGGGATGATAAAACAAGCCTTCAAGACAGTGTACTCTTGGAACTATTTCCACCCATTTAATACAACAGTTGCATTCAGACATTTAGTGAGTACTTGTGAATCACCTGATGCACTCACCTTCCATTCAAATGAGAAACTGAAGCTCTCTTCATGCTCGACTGTCCACACATTTTTATGCTCTTCAACCTGGCACTCTTCATGCATTTTTATGCTCCATTTAATAAAAATTGTCTTATGCCTTGCTCTCTTCTAAAATGAAAATCTGAAACAGTGCTCTTTATTGAGGCATTATGTATGCTTGTTCACTATCACCATTATGAGATAGAACACTGCTGCTCCAAAACAGAAAAATATGAAACAACATTTAATGTGAACAAACCTTAAGCAACAAACAATACTATGGCTGCAATATCAAACCGTGTAGCAATATTTGAGATTTGCAATCATGAAAATGATGTATTCAGTTGAATTGATTGAGCTCATTTAAGTCCACTGTCCATCTGTAGCTTTCAAGAAGCATACTACTTGATTGTTATGAGTGAACAGTCAACTTGATGACTTAGATGAATGAACTATGTTTTACTCTTTTAGTTAAGTAGTTCAGATGAACATGATAATTGCATTCCTTCAGTCGACCCCATCTGTAATGTATAAGGGGCAGCATGTCGAGCTCTACCCTTGTGGGAGCCCATTTTTTCCCACATGCTTGGTCTTCAAAAGATAATCAACTACATGACTCTTCCTATACCTGCACAAGGAAACAAACAATGTTAGCATAAAAATAATGTATGATGATGATGTTTTCTCTTTTTAGTTCATGTTTCGTTCCTTCCTTTAGTTGATTCCATGCATTTCGAAGAGTGAAATATATGTTTGTTGGTAGAGCTTGTAGTATAACTCATACCCAGAGCTCTTAATTGACACCCCTCTCAATCTCTTGCAGGCACACCCAAGAGCAGAAGCAGGACGAAGCAAGCAGTAGTGTCTCAACCGAAGATGAAGAATCAGGGAATGATGGATATGTCTTTCGCTATTTGTTTTCTCATTTATTTTTACCTTCAGTTGTATAGTTTACTTTCCTCAATGAATGGAATTAGCTAAAACCACGACTTGTGTGGATATTTAAATTTTGTTCTTTCATTTCCATTTTGAAAGAAATGCATTGAAATGCAATGTTGTACTTGTCATTTGTATTCTTGCAATCAAATGAACATATGTAATGTGAATCATTTCATGAAATAAACGAAAGCATTCTATTATGCTTTATCATTGGTGTATTCAATTATGTACTCCATTTGGTTTATGAAATATTTAAGCAATACTTATGAAATTTAACTTTCTCAAAACACTTGCATAACTGTCACTTGATACTTAACAAATAAGGTGCAACGACACCTAAGCATATGCAAAAATAATTGTAATTTCACTTTCAAATATAACAATATTTAATTAGCTCCACCATTTGAGCTATAGCGAAAAATTGGTAACAATACCCATAGCTCTATTCAGGAAAAAAGGTTCAAGTGTGAGAGGGAGTTTATTTCTCTTGTTTAATGTAAACTCAAATCTATTGTATGCGCTTTACATTTTCTTGTGTGTTTTGGGTGTTAAATAATAAAAAATATCACTCTAAGCTATATATCTAAAATTCAGGTTGTTTTCTAGAAGTATTAGTATGTTTGCATTATATATAGATGCATTAGCTTGTTTGCATTATATATGTGGTGTGATACTAATAGTATGCACATATAAACTTGTACTCTTTAACATATTAACTTATATATAATTTTTTATTGGCATTTAACCCTTACACCTCCTTCCAATGCAAGTGCTAGTATAAACACCTTAATATATGGTTTCCACAATGTTCTATTTTTTGTTGAATCCAAAAGCTTACATCTAAGTCAATGTACTTGTTTACAAACTCTTTCTCACATCGTCTCATGACCACAACACACTGATAGTATAAGTTCTTATTCAAATAGAAGCTTAAATACTAAATCCTCTCATATGGCATTACATGCTCCAATAGAGTTTTCTTGTGTTGTCTAGCTTGTTATATTGTTCAAATATACAAAACCTTGTAGAAATTTTACTCTTATACCTTAAAGAAAATTTTAGTTCAATTGTTGGTGAGCATAATTAATTAATGAAAGTTTGTTTAACAACAAATTAAGTAAAACTTCTTATCATTCAAATTCTTTGATATGTTTCATATATGTTGAACATAATTAAAATTAATGGAAGAGTTTAAACATCTGGAAAGTTGTAAGACTTCTCATCTTTCAAATGTTCTTACACATTGCATATATGTTGAATATAATTATAATTAATGGAAGATTTTAAATATTTGATAAGTTCTAAGACTTCTTATAAGTCAAATGTTCTTATTTATTTCATATATGTTGAATATAATTAATAGAAAAACTTAAATATATGATAAGATATTAAAATAGATTTTAGTAGAAAACAAAATACGATTAAAAAAGTTAAGATAAAAATGACTACACATTTTTTTTTAAATTGATTTGTATAAGATAAACAGGCCCACACTACACAAAAATGCACAAGCAAATGCCAAGCTCAAACCACACTACATTGAATCGGTTGATAAACTCACCCAAATTTACCTAGAATATAAACAGACCAAACAAGAATAAACAAGAAAATTCCAAACTTAATCTGCATTACATTGAAGCAGCCAATAACTTCACCCAAGATTTAACAATAAAACAAAACACTGCTGCACTCCAATAAAAGAAAACTACAGCCTTGACAAGACTTCCAGCCATATATAAGGATAAGTAAACTCCAAAATTCATCTCCTTGAGGCTCCTACTCCTAAGCAGTAAATAGTAATACAATTAAAACCTATTTTAGCACCAAGATATCTGCTTTAATCTTCACAAAAATAAGACTATAAAATATAACTTTTATATATAAGGATAAGTAAACTCCAAAATTCATCTCCTTGAGGCTCCTACTCCTAAGCAGTAAATAGTAATACAATTAAAACCTATTTTAGCACCAAGATATCTGCTTTAATCTTCACAAAAATAAGACTATAAAATATAACTTTTATATATAAGGATAAGTAAACTCCAAAATTCATCTCCTTGAGGCTCCTACTCCTAAGCAGTAAATAGTAATACAATTAAAACCTATTTTAGCACCAAGATATCTGCTTTAATCTTCACAAAAATAAGACTATAAAATGTAACTTTTATCTCTCTAAGATAGCTGCTTTACTCTTCACCTCAAACAGTTCTTTATGATTTAATCTTTAATCATGAAACATATTTTCTGAAAAAGACCAAAAAAAGCCTCGATAACAAGTGAGCAACGATAAATTTCAAATTGACCTCACAACATTTTGTTCAGTGACTACTCTCTCTCATCTCCAGAATTTAAAATATATATTTTCAGAATTCGAAATACCTCATAGATTCCTGGTAAAAGGGGGCAACCGATCAAACTGGAGCTCTTTCAACTTGCTTTCAAATTCAGAAGCTTCTGCGTCCTCATTCTCATCCACCCATTCTTCAGCACTATTCAGTGTCGATAGGATGTCTTCTGCATCAGGTACCTTGATATTATGTTTGGTCTTCGCCTCCGTTACCCTACTTTTCATGTTGTAAATATAGCGCTCCAAACTGTTTCTGGCCAGATTCTTCCTTTCAACATTTTTGTCGTCCTTTCCAAATTTCTCTGCATCCGCTATCATTTTATCTATCTCCTCTTTGCTCAGTCTTCCACCGGCGTTGGTTATTGTGATCTCTATACTTGCTCCGCTACCCTCGTCCTCTGCAGAGGCTGCGAGAATGCCATCCTCGCTTATTTTGAAGAGAATCTTAATTCTTGGCACCCCACATCTGGCCGGCTGAACTCCACGCAATACAAATTCACCCAACAAATTGTTTTGTGCGGTCAATGATCTCTCTCCTTCATAGACGGAAATACTTATTGCAATCTGATTATCCCGGCTTGTGCTGACATATTTTTCCCTCTGAGTGGGAATCGGGGTGTTTCGAGGAACAACTACGGTCATGATACCACCGCTAGTTCTAATTCCAAAGCTCAAAGGTGTAACATCCGTGATCGTTAGGGTCATGTCTTCATTGTTCAACGCTGCTGCCTGCACGGCCGCACCATAAGCAACGGCCTCGTCGGGGTTCACTTTGTTGCATAGCTCTTCCTGCCCAAAATTCTGTCTCAGTAATTCCTGCAACTTTGTTATACGCGACGACCCTCCTACTAATACAATGTCATCGATTTGGTCATTGGTCAAGTGGGCATCCTCCAGGCATTCTCTCACTATTTCTATGCACTTCTCAAATAAGTCGGCATTCAGCTCTTCGAACTTGGCTCTGCTAACCTTTAGAGAAAAGTCATGTCCCTCATAAAGACAGTCGATGTCTATGACAGTCTCTACCTCAGAGGACAAACTCCTCTTTGCTCTCTCGCATTCTGAACGAAGTCTTCGAAGAGCTTTGGAATTCCTACTCATATCCAACTTGTATTTTGTGTTGAACTTTTGAACACAGTAATTAAGCATTCTGTTATCAAAATCCTGACCTCCCAAATGCATATCCCCTTTAACGGCTTTAACAGCAATATTACCCTTTCGAATAGAAAGAACCGACACATCAAACGTACCTCCACCCAAATCGAAGACGAGAACGCTTCTTTCTCCAGTGAATACATCATGGAAGCCATAAGTTATAGCTGCTGCCGTTGGTTCGTTGATTATTCGCATGACATTGAGGCCTGCAATCTTACCAGCATCCTTTGTAGCCCTCTTCTGGGCATCATTAAAATAAGCAGGCACAGTAATAACCGCATTCTTCACCTCACACTTGAGATATTTTTCAGAAATAGTTTTCATTTTCATAAGCAACATGGATGAAATCTCTTCCGGTGCAAATAATTTAGATTCTCCTTTGTAAGTGACTTGGATGACAGGCTTATCATCCTTCCCTTCGATGATAATAAAAGGCCAGAATTTCATGTCGTCCTGTACGCAAGAATCAGAAAAGCGCC
Source organism: Sequoia sempervirens (assembly GCA_007258455.2). Lineage (NCBI taxonomy): Eukaryota > Viridiplantae > Streptophyta > Pinopsida > Cupressales > Cupressaceae > Sequoia > Sequoia sempervirens. The sequence continues at coordinate 129,689,262 of VDFB02000015.1, read as the reverse complement.
TTCCAATGAGTCGCTTGGCATCAAAGACACTGTTAACAGGATTGGTTGAAATCTGGTGCTTGGCAGCATCGCCAACAAGTCTTTGAGAGGAAGTAAAAGCGACCATAGAAGGAGTGGTTCTGTTTCCTTGATCATTAACAATAATCTCAGCCATATTATGCTGCGGCTGCCATACCCCCACACAACAGTAGCTTGTACCCAGATCTATGCCAATGGCCTTCCCCTTCCCTTTTCCCTCCTTTCCCTCCATAATTAATGGTCTCTGGCTTGAATCTAGAAAGAGAAAAAAAACACAGAAACGCACCGTGAACCGTCTATCCAGCTACCACGATGCTGTAGATTTCAAAAACCAGACAAAAAACAAGAAAACAGAGACAAAAAACAGGTAACAGAGAATTTTTTTTTACAAACACAGGGCCGAGAAATAATCAAATTCATTATATGGAAACTCTGAAACTTAATACAACGGCTTGCTAATATGCTCCTTCAGCTTTAAAAACCTGACTTCAACAATGCATATTTACCTTACACCTTTCTGCACTTGGCTGCGATCTGTTTCTGTGGCGGCGGCTTCCTCCTTCAAACACTCAAAATACATGTATGCGTCAATTTTTTCCAGTGATCTTCATACCTTCGGCGCCTATATTATCTTCAGATCTACAGCGCTTTCTTTCTCAAACAGCGGCTGCAATCTTTCAACATCAATTGTCCCTGATCTTCTGATACCAATTGTAGATTTCAAAAACCAGACAAGAAACAAGAAAACAGAGACAAAAAACAGGGAACAGAGAAGCTTTTTACAAACAGATGCACGGATGAGGAAGACAAACACCGCTCAGCGCGCCAAAATTAAAATTAAAAACCGCCTAAATTTCCCGCTCAATGCATTTTCACGGCATAAAAGCCGATAATGAGAATTATGCTGGCTGAAGAGAACGGTTTGGGTTCTCTATCACTACCTATCAATAAATATCTCGGTACTGATAATTTAATATGCTGACACCCCACAGGAAAGGACGCGGCTATCCTCCCTTAAAAAAAGGCACAGATTCTAGAACAAACCTAAAAGCAGACATACCATCATGCATAGGGCCCACCAAGGAAGGGAGCGGAAGTAACGGGAAGCGGCAATAATGGAAGACGGCAGAAACGGCGCGTTAAGAGCAGCTTTTGTCACGACCTTTATTTTTTCAATGTATTATTGTATTTAAGATGTAACTGAATTTGTTTTATTATATTATATTATATAAATAAAATTATATTATTATTTTATAATTAATAGTATATTAAATTATAAATTAAATTTTAAGAATATTACAATTATAAAATTAATTTATCGTTATTATATTCTTTTACTATATTATTATAATATTAAAATCATTATATTTTGTTATATATTTATTATTGTTTTTTTATTATTATATATTTTAATAATGTAATTAAATTTGTATTATTATTTTATAATAATAATTATATTATATTATCTTATCATATATTTATTATTATATAATTGAATTTATATTATTATCTAATTATAATATTAATAATAAATTGTATTTATATATCATTATTATAATGATTATTATATATATATATGTTTTAATTGTATTTATTTTTAATTTTTTAATAATAATATAGATATTAATATTAATATATTAATTAAATTGTTATCTATATTTCTACTTTCAAGATTTATCTCATTTAACTAGAAAAGTTATTTTGTTGACTATAATGAATTTATTACTTAGAGATATTTTACTTTAATTTAGAATTATTTAATTATTTAATTTTATTTACATTGTTTACTTTTGTTTTTAATTTAAAGTTATATTAAGAATTATTTTATTTAGAGTTATTTTATTTTATTAAAAAATATTTTATAATTACTTTACTTACTTTAAAATTTTAAAATTACAATTTATCATAAAGTTGTAGAATATCATTTTTTTCTAAAATTGAATTATTTTTAAAATAAATATAAGAAAAAAATATTAATACATATTTAAATACATACAAAAGAATTATTATATTTCAAAACATAAATCTAGAATTAAATTGTTGTGTGTATGTGTGTTTCATTATTTCAAATTAAACATATTTAATTATAAAAAAAATTCTTATTAAACTAGCTTAACTTTAAAATGTGTGTGTGCGTATAGTTATATAGTTATAGTTTTGCCGGTATTGGCATGGTGTGATGGTTTATAGGTGGCATTGGTGTTCTTGCCACCAAGGTTCAAACCCCGTTGGGGTGGTATTGTTGAATGGTTGTATTCCGGTTCATAGCTCCGGCCAAAAGCATTTACCCCTTGAATAAAAAAATATAATTATAATTTTATTTATTTATTTCATTATTTCATATTTAAACATATTTAATTTTTTTAAAAAATCCTATTATACTAGCTTAACTTACTATTTAAAATGTGAAGATTACTATTTAAAATATTCATATATATATGGAAATGAATTCATTTTCTCTTTACATACCAACTATGAGAACATATAATAAACTCTTATGTTAATATTTACAATTAAATGGGCTCTTATATTGGAAGAATAGGGGAAAAAAAAAATTATATTAAATCTAAACATCTATTAAACTAGATTTTATTTTTAGTTTTTCCTTATTTTTCAATTTTATGTCTAATTATTAACAATTTAGATATGTTTTTCACTCATATGGACACTTCTTATATTCCAACATACTATAGTCAACCCTTATCTACTTATTTGTATATAGAAGGGAAGGAAGTGTAGATGTTATGGAATAGGAAGAAAATTTTGACCTATTTTATTAGGTATATAGAAGTAGTTATCCTCTAGCTATTTCCATATAAAATTCATGAAGTAATGAACAATGAGGTATAATAATGAACTTGGATGGTCCAATATGTAGTGAATAGTTGAATATCAAAATTATATACTTTGAATTAAGTTCATGACCTTGATCAAGTTCAAATTTAAAGGGGACCCAAGTATTGATAGGTGAAAATAATAATATAAGAAAATCAAAGAGTATAAAAATACAAAAAAAAAATTATAAATGAGAACATAGAAGAATTAAAATATTATAATATTAAATTCAAAGGAGACAATCAATTCATAAAAAGGATCAATATAGAAGTTGATAAGAAAAATAAAGAAATAAGAAAGATGATGGAAGTATATATGCTTTTATAAAGATTATGGAAAAAACAATTATATTGATAAAGGAGGATAAAGTTCAAACTAAAAAAACATAGTTTAAAAACATATAACATGTTTTAATCGCCACTTAAAATGCCTTTCATGTAGTGCACAAACTAAGTGTCAAACCTTAAATAAAAAAGAAACAAAAAGTGTAATTGTCAATAGTGTCAAACCCTTTTTTCTTTCTAAGGGAATTCAAGAATGGAAAGAAAAGAGAGAAACTCCTACCTCCATAATCTCGTTCCAAACCTAAGTTTTAATTAGTATTTTTTTTTAAGAATCCAATTGGACAAGAGAGAAAAAGAAAAATATCTTATATTATTTATACTATATTATAATATAAATTTTATATTATTTAATAGAATAAAATATTTATATAATATAATACAATATTTATATTATATAATACAATATTTATATTATATAATACAATATTTATATTATATAATACAATATTTATATTATATAATATAATAATTATATTATTTAATATTTATATCATTTTACCCCTTTTTTTTTTTAAATAAAAAGGGGTAAAAATTTATTGAATCAACCAGCAAAGTACAAAAGAAAGGGCCGCAAGCCCAGAAGGGAAAACAAAACTAACAAAAGGAAGCCCACGAAGAGGCACAACTAGTCCTCCATATCTTCCTTGACTAGCCTCTCAAGATCCAGAACATACTCCGAAGGCAGATGGGCCCAATCTCCTGCCATCCATCCCTCCCCACGGTCTGAAGCCCACTTAGCCAAGCAATCCACAGCCCTATTCCACTCACGAGGAACATAGCAGAAAGAGACTGCATCCAAAGAAGCACTCAGCTTAAGAATTTGCCTACCCACCACAGCCAGATGCCAATCCATATTCTCCATCCATTGAAGATTCAACATATCCACCACCACTTGGGAATCAGACTCACAGATAATCTTACTCCATCCCAGAGCACATCCTCTTTCAAGAGCCAAGAGGACAGCAAGCGCCTCCATATAATTATTGGTCTGTAACCCCTTATAATAAGAGAAGAAGAAAATAATCTCACGAGAGCAATCCCTGCCAATTCCTCCAACCCCAGCATGCCCAGGATTTCCCCTGGAAGACCCATCAGTATTGATCTTAAGGGTTCCCAGAGGAGGGAGGGACCACTTTCCCTCCCTACAAACCTTTCTTTTAGCTTGCTTGCTTCTAACCTGTTGCTTCTTATACAGGGCATCACTACAACCAGCACAAGAAATATTCAGGTTGTGAACCACTCGCACATCTCCAGGATCAATATCCTCAGAGAGATCACACTTCGCAGCCAGGGTTTCCTGAAGCATATTTATCACTTGCAACCACACCTGTTGCACCATCTTCGACTTATCTTGAAATATCCTGCGGTTCCTTTCCAGCCACACCTACCAGATAATAAAACCTGGACCAATGTCCCAGGCCACCTCGAGAAAGGAGGTCTTAGAAGGGGGTCTACCAATACTATTCCAGAACTCAGCCAGAGAGTTAGCATGAATACAGGCATGCTCCCAAGCTTCCCACCACCAGTGCCAAATTGCCCTGGTGAAAGAGCAGTGGAAAAAGAGATGTGAGCTATTTTCATCACTGTTATTACATAAAATACAGGTAGAAGGCCCCTGAAAGCCCCTCTTCTGAAGATTCTCCCAGGTAAGGCATTTATTTTGCACCACTAGCCACAAGAAAAAATTACATTTAGGCCAAGCAGAATTATTCCAAACTTGCTTCCACCAGGAACTGTCAAACCTATCAAACGCTAATCTTTCTAACTCTTGATAGCCAGATGCCACATAAAACTTCCCCTTCGGATTAGGTCCCCAAGCTAGGGTATCAGCTTCTCTCAAAGAGTTACAAGCTCTACCAACAAGAATCATATCATTTTACCCCTTTAAATTATATATATTATTTAGTATATATTGTATATTATATTATATTTTTTTGATCGATACAAAAGTAGCTAAGGGAATGCACCCATTGTAATACCCCTCATGTTGTTGTTGCTTTTCTAATACTCTTTTATGTGTTACTTTGGACTTGAGACTTGGATGGTGATTGTTTCACCAGTTGGAATTGTGTGGATTTGCAGTTTAATTGTTTGGATGTTGATGGTACTACTTTATGATGAGTGATGACATTATGACATGTGGTGTTCATTTTACCTGGTTATGTTATTGTTTTGATGCAATACTATGTTGTGAGGTTATAGCTTAATGATTGTTGTTGGATATTCATGATGACATGTTTTCTAGTTGAGTCTTGGTGAAAGGACAGGGTAGCATCGCTCGTTCGCAAGCACCTTGCTACATCATGACTACCTTTCACAGTGTGTTTATAATTGGAGATTTATATGTATTTGATGTTGGTTTGATGCAAGATGCAGGTACTGGACACCGACTCCACCTGTGTTGCCAAGTCTGAGCGTGTCACACAATCCCAACAGGTATGAAGTTGAAAATAGAGTTGACAAGGAAGTCCCTATCTGAGTCTGTCATCCCATCGTTGTGTCTAACAATGTCGTTCATCTACGACCCCGTCACCGTTATGGTATCATCCCGTTTGGTGTCATTTGTTTTAATCGTTTATTTAACCTGGTTTTAATTTAATGTTATTGTTATTATTGTTGGAGTGTTAAGTTTATCGTCACTCTAATTTTTGGTTAAGTTAACAATGTTTGTGTGTAGTATGTGGGTTTTGTTAATGTTTCAAAATTAAATTGCTAAATTTGGGTTGTTAATTTAGTAAATGAATGTTGTTAGTTATTTAGCTATTAGATTATTTTGTGAAATTAATGATTAGATAATATAGATTATTTTGTACTTTGGTTATTGAGAATTATTTTAATGATGTTAATGGAAATTATTCTGCCATTTAATATTAATTTTTAGATTTAAATAAATAGAGAAGATTACTATTATTATTATTATTTTTTATTCAAGGGGTAAACGCTTTTGACCGGAGCTATGAACCGGATACAACCATTCAACAATACCACCCCAATGGGGTTTGAACCTTGGTGGCAAGAACAACAATGCCACCTATAAACCATTACACCATGCCAATACCGGCTAACAAGATTACTATTATTATTGTTCATAAAGGTTATTTTAATTTGTTTTTATTGTATTGAATAATTTTATTTTAATAAATAACTAAATTGGAATTTAGAAACAAAAATTTGAAGATAAATAACAATATAATGAGCTTTTAAATTAATATGATTGTTTTAATGTAAATAAAAGAAAAATATTCAAAAAATAAATAAATAAATAAAGATGGAAATCTTCAGCATGCAATTGCATGTGGAATTTAGAAACAAAAATTTGAAGATAAATAACAATATAATGAGCTTTTAAATTAATATGATTGTTTTAATGTAAATAAAAGCAAAAGATTAAAATAAATAAATAAATAAATAAAGATGGAAATCTTCCGCATGCAATTGCATGCGTAAGCTTGAACTAGAAATAAAATGACAACTTGTTGTCTTTGTGTATTTTAATGACTTATTTTGTGATTTTTATCTCCAAAAAAGATATGCAATTTCCTCAATTTAAAACAGGAGAAAAAAGATAGAATGGATTTTTAATTGGAATTTCAATTTTAAATTGGGGGTTTTTCTATGAACAAATTTTTGGCTTGGCTAAAAAAAATTCATTCTTCCTTCTCTGTAACAAGAAGAAAATAAAATTATTACTTGGGGAAAAACTCTCTGCAAAAATTTGATTCTTTTTCTTTCTCTACAAGAGAACATGTTGAATTTTGAGGGGTTGCAGAAGAGAATTCGTCTGCACGTCTACACCATTGCAAACACCGTCTTTCTCTAGGTTAGTGATTTTATTTTGAACTTCCAATCTGTATTCGCTCTAAATTCTCCAACTTATAATTTGTAAATTTTACTCATTCTGGATGTTGCGTACCATCTAAAATGTAGACTATGTTGTTGAGTGCACCCCTCAATCCCTTTTTTGATTCTTTTTCATTTACATTCTTGAGGATGCTTTCTTACGTCTAGTTTATGAATTGTTTGGTTAGCTTTATTTCTTGTTTTTATGAGTAATAAGCTCAAACTATTTCGTACCCAATTATCTTAGAAGATACAACAGTACTAGTAGTAGTCAAAAACTTTAATAGTTTTCAATTTTTCATGTATCCATTATAGCCTAGTTTGATAATTGGTTCCTATGGCTTCTTTTTGTTTTTGGTTCATAAAATTTAGCTTTTTCCAGCATACTTGTGGAACCATGTATTTTTTAGCCAGTGGGTATCGACCTCCTTGGAATTGCCCTATCTTTGATCTAGACATGTTTATCCTTTGTTGGGGCGTGGCTCTCCCAACCATTACTAAGCTTGCATTCTCTTTCTCTGATATTATTGTTTTCTTCCTTTGATTTCCCGTTTTGGCTGCTAGGGGTCAAGCCATGTGGAAACCCTTTCATTTGTTTATCATTGTCTTAAACTATTCAGGTATTTCATGAGGCATATTCTTCTTTGAAACTATACTTGTCATCAACATTTTATGTAACCATCTTCTGTGTGAATGAGATTTGATGCCTTTGTATAAAGAAACATGATGGATAAATTGATTTTGTTTAACATACCCCTACTGCAAATTGATCTCTTTTTTGCCCCTTCATAGATGGTTTGATGTGTGGTCATGATATATTAAGGTGTGTTGTGTTTATGGTAAAAAAATTATGAATGGGAGACTCTATTTTCTCCCTTGTGTTGTGCACAGCAGCCCTTAGGCTATTGTGTGTAGCCCAGGGAGGCCGCACCATATCCCTTGTTGATTTACTTCCTTTGATTCACAATTATATATATATGGGTTTAGGCTAAAATTTAAAATGTTATTAGTCTATTTTTATCTAGCTGTATTATATTATAACAACCGAAACAATTTAAAAAGCAAATGTAAAATAGTTTTCTATTGATCGGGTTTTCCTGCAAGTGCGTCTGCGAAAGAGCCCAATCCGTTATGGGAAGGGCTCTAAGCTCACGCCTCATTTTGTGGGACCGTTTGAAGTTTTGGAAAGAATTGGCCCCGTTGCTTATTGCCTAGCATTACCGCCCAGTCTATCGCACGTACATAGAAACATGGGATTCAATTCCTTCATATATAGAAACATGAGGATAAATTGATTTTTTTTAACATACCCCTGCTGCAAATCAATCTCTTTTTTCCCCTTCATAGATGGTTCGATGTGTGGTCATGATATATTAAGGTGTGTTGTGTTTATATGGTAAAAAAATTATGAATGTGAGACTCTCTTTTCTCCCTTGTGTTGTGCGTGGCAACCCTTGGACTACTGTGCGCAACCCAGGGAGGCCGCACCATATCCCTTGTTGATTTACTTCCTTTGATTCACAATTATATATATATGGGTTTAGGCTAAAATTTATAATGTTATTAGTTTGTTTTTATCTAGTTGTATTATTTTATAACCGCTAAAACAATTTAAAAAGCAAATGTAAAATAGTAATTATTTAAATAGTTTTTACATTGTGAAGATTTATTATATGCTATAGTGGTTATGTGGAAAGAAGAAAATATTTAATTATGAAGGTGTATATAGATATGTTAATATGTATATATGTATTTAATAAGTCACTTTTGTAATGTGTTATTATGCTGAATAAAGGTATTCATAACTTGATAGTTTAATAAACGAATGTGAATATATATATGGTGCTCTTATCAAGAGTAAGTAAAAGTATTAATGTCATTAAACAAATGCACTTTGTCTATGAAAAATATTTAAACTACTGGTTTGAAAGGTAAAATTTTAAGTTAATGATTAAGGGTATTTTGGTTAGAAGTAATGGTTAATGCTAAATTGATGGTGTTGTGGAGTTGGTTAATTTTTTGTATGGGAATGAAACTTACGATGTGGTTGTTTAGATCTCCACTAGCTTGTCTTGTTATATTTAGTTAAGTTATGTGGTTAATCTTCTATGATGTATGTGGTGGGTTCATGTGGTTTATACTCTTTTTTTTGTTTCACTTTGCTTGTTCGGGTGATTTCATGTTGTTCATATTTTAAGTTCGTTGGGAACTCACATGGTATAAGTTGCTTACTTGTTAGAGGGTTTTGTTAGCTTCCAGAGGTAGTGGGATAGAGTATTGTACATTGACTATTTTTGTGGTTAGTCCCTTGTGGATCGTTGACTATTTTCCATATCGTGCTTATATGGGTGTACCTATTCCTATGATTTCTTGCCTTGGATTATGGCTTGAGTGAGAAGGTTGTGCCTCGCACATGATTGTGAATTTTGTGGTTTTTAGTGCTTATTATGCTTCTATACACCCATTCTTATTGTGTATTTTTATTTGGGGCTAACTGGGAGAGTGGCTCGTCATGGGGGTTGACGCACAAAGGGGTAGCCTGGATAACCCATGAATGAGTTGGTTAAACAAGTGAAAACATAATAAAACACACTAGTGGGTTGGGTAGGTTAACAACAATTAAAGATGAGTCAGATACCTCATCCATTTCATTAGTGCTCTCACAGACTAAGGGTGGACTAAGAAGGTCGTGGTTGACAAGGTTGTTACCTCATCCCCATGAGAGGTTAACGGTCTCGTACGTGTCACCCTATGGGGTCGGCGCCTAGTGAGGGGTAGCCAAGATAACCATAGATTGGGGTTTGCACCGGTAGAGAGCCAACCAGGATAACCCATAATAGAGTCATGCGATGACACTCTCCCATAGTACCCCTTGCCTTTGTCTTTGCATGTCTCTAGAAGTAGTCACCTTGTTGTAGTTGTGGATGTTGTTGGTCGTTATGTTCTGGTTGTTTTTTGTGGTTTGGTCTTGTGGTCGTTCGTTTGACTGTCTTGGATTGTGGGTATTCCTTGTCTACTCCTGGAACGGGGGGTTGGGCCTTCAGGTCCACGCGATCGGGTGGAACATGCCACGCACCGCGTTGGGTTCCCAATCAACATTCATTCAGTACAGTGTTACTCAGATGTAGACTATTCCAAAGTTAGCTATATTTTTTTATGTATATTCTTTATTTTATCGTACTCATATATTGATGCATTACTCCCACGTGTGTTGGGAAATGATGATGTAAACTCATGTGATTGATTGATGTAAGGTAATGGAAGCAGATGTAATGTATAAGTGTACCTTTGTATTCCCTATATGATTAATGATTGTGGTTATCGCCATATGAACATGTTGTATCTATGGAAATATGCTTCTTGTATACTCATGATTATGATATTTTTTAATGGTTATTGAGATTGAGTTAATCTTGCTTTTATTGGGTTATCACATCTGAATGTTTTAATGTTAGAATTATGATGGATGTATGGTTTTATTAATATATGCTTGGTCACAATTTGTAATGTAATTTGGAATTCGTGCATTATCAATTCGTTATGGGTTAGGTTACGTAATGTTTCCTCGTGCACCCTAGAGGACTTAGGTGACTAGTGTATTCATTTAATTTAATGTCATGCAATGGAGAACTTAATGTGTGTTTCACCTATGTTAACTTTAAAAAAATAAAAATTGTGCATTATTAGTTGTCCTTTGGGGTTTGCGCGACGGGGCATTACAACTTGGTATCAGAGCATGGTTTGCAAACGTCGGGTTCTCTGGGTAATTTGAGTCCATTAGGCAACCTTTGTGTTTAACTCTTGATCTCACATGTTCCCTCTAATTTTGTGAAGGAACATGCCTCGAGGTAGAGGTGGTGGTCGCAGAAGAGGTCGAGGTGGTGGCCACGGGGCCAACCGCCAAAGTTCATCACCTTTGAGTTCCCATGGTTTAGAATGTGAGGAACGTTAGAGTTCCCAAAACAATCTGAGAGGTGGTGGTCAAAACCCAGAGTGCAGTAGTGGTAGGTCACATGAGAGACTTGTTCAGAGCATGACCACCCACATTTGATGGTTCTGGAGGGGGTCTAGAGGCAAAAACATGGCTGATTGATGTGGATCGATGCTTTGTTATGCATCCCTATGGCAGTAATACCAGAGCTAGGTGTAACATCATCAACCTCAGAGGCTTCGCATCCACTTGGTGGTGACTTGAAGAGCAGAAATTGCATCTTGACATCAACATGGTCACGTGGGAATTGTTTTTGGAGAGATTTAGGGCTTGTTTTCTTTCTGATCACTAGAGGCATAGGGAAAATGAATTCCATGAGTTGAGGCAAATGGAAATGTTCGTTGAACAGTATGAGCACCGCTTCTATGAGCTCAAGTAGTATGCAGGAATTGGTAATGATGAGGCTATGCTTGTTCAACACTTTGTCAGGGGCTTAAACACCCGAATCAGTGGTGGAGTCCAAGTCTTTGAGTCGAAGACAATGGAGGTGGCTATTGAGAAGGATCGTCTGGTGGAGGAAAACTTGGCCATGGCTTTGGGATGCCGCACAGGAGTTTAGATTAGTAGTGCACTGACATCTGGTTTTGGTTCTAGAGGTGGCAGCCTCAAGCTGCAGGCTCTTCCAGGAGTTATCGTGCACCCTCCAAGGGTGGTCAGCAGCAGTCGTAGTCTAAACACAATAATTCACAGTCTCAGAAGAGTGGTAGATCTTAGTCTAGAAAGAATCAGAATTGGCAATGAACTTGGTAGAACCATTTTGAGCAGTGTGCACAGAGTACGTAGTTGGGACCCAGTTGAGGCAATTTTTAGTAGTCAAATGCATTATCTGGTGGTAGAGGTTTTGGTCGAGGAACATGTTTCTCCTACGAGCAATAGGGACATATTGCTAGACAATGTCCACAAAGGAACACTACAGGATTTAGTCAGAGACCAGCCGCTTCTGAGCCAACAGTGGTCGATGTGGGTAGATCACATCGAGTGTTCGCAGTGGTTGATAACCATCAAGATGAACATCAATACATTGTAGTAGAGACATTAGGTGTGTTACATGGCACTAGTATTTCCATTCTATTTGATTCTGGAGCATCAGATTCATTTATCTCTTCTTTAGTAGTTGAGCGTTGTAGACCGATGGCAGCAAGGCAAGGCATTAAGTGGCAAGTCGAATTGGCCTCTGGGGCAAAGGTAGTTGTTGAGTCGCTCATTCAGGAATGTAATTTGAAAATTGGGTCACTTGTAACTATGGTGGACCTTTGAATCCTACCTCTTGGTTCCTATGATGTTTTAGGGATGGATTGGCTGAGTGCTCACCGTGCTTTAATTGATTATCAACACGAGGATGTGTGATGTGTTGACGATTCAGGAAATGAGGTTGAGATCATTGGTATACAGAGACCTATCTCATTACAGATGATCTCAGCCATGCAATTGAGAAGGTGTTTCCATTAGGGTTGTCAGCCGTTTGCTATGTCAGTCAATGATGTGGATTTGGGAGAGAGTTAAGAGGTGTCATTGCATGACTACCCTCTCCTTAAGGAATTCTCTAATGTTTTTATGAGTGAAATTCCGGGGATGCCACCAAAGCATGACATTGACTTCAGAATTGATCTCGTACCCAGAGCTGAGCCTATATCTCGAGCTCCATACTGAATGACAACAAAGGAACTTCAGGAGCTCTATTTTCAATTCAAGGAACTTTTAGAAAAATGATTCATTCATCCTAGTGTTTCCCCTTGGGGAATACCAGTGATATTCATGAAGAAGAAGGACAGATCACTCTGTTTGTGCATTGATTACATAAAACTTAACAAAGTGATGGTGAAGAACCGACATCCTTTACCAAGAATTGACGATCTATTCAATCAGATAAAAGGAGCTCATGTATTCTCAAAAATTGATCTTAAGTCTGGGTACCATCAGTTGTGAATAGCTGAAGCTGATATACACAAAACTACATTTCGCACTCGTTACAGGCATTATGAATTCACTGTTATTTCGTTCGAGTTGACAAATGCACCATCAGTTTTCATGAGCCTAATGAATGGAGTCTTCCAAACCTACTTGGATAGGTTTTTTCTCGTGTTTCTCTTGATGATATCTTGATCTACTCGAAAATAATGGAGGAGCATGAGGAACACTTGAGACTGGTGTTACAGTGCTTGAGGGATAATTAGTTGTATGCTAATTTGGCGAAGTGTGAGTTCTTCAAGACTGAAGTGAAATACTTGGGTCACGTCATCTCTGGTGAAGGTATCGCATTGGATCCTTCAAAGATCTAAGCCATCATTGATTGGTCGACACCCAAGAATGTTCCTGAGATTCACAATTTTATGGGATTAGCGGGCTATTATTGGTGGTTCATACAAGGATTTTCAAGGATTGCACATCCCATCACTTCTCTTCAAAGGAAAGGGAAGAAATTCATTTGGTCAAAGCAGTGCCAGTTAGCTTTCCAAACCCTTAAGGAAAAGTTGACCTTGATGCATCGATCCTAGCATTTCCTGATCCTACTGGGGATTTCGTGTTGTGTACATATGCCTCCTTGGAAGGCTTAGGAGTCGTCTTGATGCAAGAAGGTCGTGTAATTGCATATGAGTCCCACAAGCTCAAGGACCATGAGCTAAATTACCCCACGCATGATTTGGAGTTAGTCACAGTTGTTCATGCCCTTGGGAGATGGAAGCACTTCTTATTGGGACATCGGTTCGAGCTGCATAGCAATCATCACAACTTGCAGTAATCTTTACGCAATCAAACCTGAATTTGAGGCAAAGAAAATTGATGGAATTTCTTTGCGAATATGATTTTGAGGTTAAGTACATCTAAGGCAAGGAAAACGTGGTGGCGGATGCTCTGAGTTGATGGAGACATGAGATATCTGCAATGACTCTCAAGGTGGATTTGAGGAGTCAGATCCTCGTAGCACTTCCCATGGATAGCTGGTATCAGGAAGTGAAATCAGAAATTGATTCAGGTATAGCTTTGGAGGGAAAATTTGTAGGTTGCTCACTGGAGTCTGATGGTCTTTTGAGGTATTTGGGTTGTATGTATGTGCCTCCTGCAAAGGTTCTTCGTATTCTAATCATGACTGAGGCACATCAGGCTCCCTATTCTGCTCATCTGGGAGTTAAGATGTATGTGACCTACGTTCACTATACGTTTTGCTTGGTATGAAGAGGGATATTGCAGAATTTGTGGCGAGATGTTTGGAATGCTAGAGAGTTAAGGCAGAACACCAGCATCTCGCAGGCCTTCTATAGCCTCATCTCGTTCTTGAATGGAAGTGGGATATAATAGATCAATGGATTTTATTGTGGGTTTTCCTATGACTTCTCGTCGACATGATGCTATCATGGTCATTGTTGACACATTGACCAAGGTGGCACACTTCTCCCACGTTTGATCATCTTACACTGCTTCTTCGGTTGCTAGAATTTTCACGGAAGACATTGTTCGACTGCACAGAATTCTGTGAAGGATTTTTTTGACAGATATTCGGTGTTCACTTCGACATTGTGGACATCCTTGCAGTGTGCCTTAGGGACCCAGCTGAATTTCAATTCTGCATGCCATCCTGAAACAGATGGGCAGATCGAGAGGGTCAATCAGGTTCTTGAGGACATGCTTCGTATGTACGTGATGGATCAACAGTCGCATTGGGAGGACTATTTGCATTTGATGGAGTTTTCCTACAACAACAAATATCATACCTTGATTGGCATGGCTCCTTTTCAGGCACCATATAGCCATCCTTATCAGACCCCTTTGAGTTGGGATTGTCTTGAGGATAGAGTTCTCCTTTTACCCGAAATGCTTCAAGATATGGAGCAACACGTTGCTCACATCAGAGAGTATTTAGTAGCAACTCAGAATAAGAAAAAAGTACACTGATGTGCATAGGGTCGATCGTCAGTTTTCTATTGGTGATCGGGTTTTCCTACGAGTGCGTCTACGAAAGAGCCCAATCCATTATGGGAAGGGCCCTAAGCTCGTGCCTCGTTTTGTGGGACCATTTGAAGTTTTGGAAAGAATTGGCCTCGTTGCTTATCACCTAGCATTACTGCCCAGTCTATTGCACGTACATAGAAACATGGGATTCGATGCCTTCATATATAGAAACATGAAGATAAATTGATTTTGTTTAACATACCCCTGCTGCAAATCAATCTCTTTTTTTCCCCTTCATAGATGGTTTGATGTGTGGTCATGATATATTAAGGTGTGTTGTGTTTATGGTAAAAAAATTATGAATGTGAGACTCTCTTTTCTCCCTTGTGTTGTGTGTAGCCTAGGGAGGCTGCACCATATCCCTTGTTGATTTACTTCCTTTGATTCATAGTTATATATATGGGTTTAGGCTAAAATTTATAATGTTATTAGTTTGTTTTTATCTAGCTGTATTATTTTATAACAGCTGAAACAATTTAAAAAGCAAATGTAAAATAGTAATTATTTAAATAGTTTTTACATTGTGAAGATTTATTATATGCTATGGTGGTTATGTGGAAAGAAGAAAATATTTAATTATGAAGGTGTATATAGATATGTTAATATGTATATATGTATTTAATAAGTCACTTTTGTAATGTGTTATTATGTTGAATAAAGGTATTCATAACTCGATAGTTTAATAGACAGATGTGAATATATATATATATGGTGCTCTTATCCAAAGTAAGTAAAAGTATTAATGTCATTAAACAAATGTACTTTGTCTATGAAAAATCTTTGAACTACTAGTTTGAAAGGTAAAATTTTAAGTTAATGATTAAGGGTATTTTGGTTAGAAGTAATGGTTAATGCTAAATGGATGGTGTTGTGGAGTTGGTTAAATTGTTGTATGGGCATGCAACTTACGATGTGGTTGTTTATCGTAAGATCTCCACTAGCTTGTCTTGTTATGTTTAGTTAAGTGTAGACATGCGAAATTGACATCATGCATTCCTTATATTTAATTAAATCATATTCACCTGATCAATTAAATAAATCAAGTTTAATTGATTAATCTCATAAGGTCATCCATTTAAATTAAATAAATCCATCTTTATTTCGTTTACCACTATCATCATTCTCTTTGATTAAATAAATCAAATCTTTATTTAATTAAATCTAAAATCATTCTCCTCTCAACTTTGATTTATTTAAATCCTAAAATCTAAGTCAAAAGTCAAAATCACCTAATCTCCTATTAAATTAATCAAATCCCTATTAATTTAATCCTAATCACTTGCATTCTCTAGATTTTTCCACTTGCACATGAAAATGCATTTAAATGATTTATTAATGTAGACATGAAAAATATACTGATTGACATTACACATCTGATCCTGACCACTAACACCGTTTCATCCTAAATCATCCCTCGGTCTAACCATTTAATCGAATACCTTTATTTGATTAAAATCATCAATCATTCTCTCTTAATTAAATAAATCATTCATCTAATTAAGTCATCCTTTCTTGTTAATTAAATTAATCAGTTTGATTTAATTGTCCCTATTTAATTAAATAATCAATTTTATTTGATTAAATCTCTAAAGTCTATCTATTAAATTAAATAAATTAAAACATTATTTAGTTTAATCTAGCATCATCTCTTTTAATTAAATAAATCAAAAGTCCTTATTTAATTAATCCTTTTATCATATTCTTCTCATATTTGATTTAAATAAATCCACAAATCTAAGTCAAATTTGTCAAATCAGCTAATATCTCATTAACTTTGATTAATTTAATCTCTTTTCATGTCCCATCCTCTAGCTTTTGCAACTTGCACATGAAAATAGATTTAATTCATTTATTAAATCTCTATTTTCCTCAAAAGACATAATAAAGGAATATTCCTCAAATTTGAATTCAAAAATCCAAGTGGACTTTGTCCTTCCAACAAGGCATTTACTCCACCTAGAGAGTTCTTTTTCCTTGAGCCAAGTGGCATTCAATGCACCTTCTTTCCCTCTTACATGTCATTTCAACAATTTCAAAATTCAAATATATGCATTTATTGACACATTCTTCAAAAGTTGCGCATCCTTCATCCATTCACTTGTTGACAAGTGGCACCTTGCCATTTGTTGATTCTTAGTCCCACATTGCTCCATTTTGGACATCTCTTCAACTTGACATTCTATAAATAAGAGGCTTCATTCCTCATTTGATCATCCACAATTTGAGCAAAGTTATGATACTTCAATTTCATCTTATATCTTTAGCATTTGCATCAAATCCATCAATTGTAGCTAGGTTATTGCAGGTTTTCTCCATGGAAGGCATTTGAAGCAATCACCAAGTGGATCACAATCATAAAATCTTCATCAAGCTTGCTTAGGAGTTGGAAAAGGGCCAATTTCCACATCAAATTGGCACCAACTCCCCCATAGCATCAAGAGTTTGCATTATTTGAATAGGATTAATCTCTTTTATTGCTTTTCATTGCATTTCTTGCTTTCATTTCCTATTTCGAATCATGTTAATGGATTTTATGGGGAATCTCTCTTCTAACTTGCATTTGATCTTATTAATGTGTTCATTTGTTGTGTTCTTGCAGGTATAGGATATGGGGTTCACAATTAAAATCTTTATTTATTTTCAACTTGGCATCTTTGAGGAATATTCTCCAAGTTTGAAATCTCCCCCCAAATTGACATGTACATCCAACAAAGCATTTAAGAGCTCTTACATGTCTCTTGCACAAGTCAAACTTAGCCTTTAACTCATATTTTCACCAAATTCATATTTCAAATCTCCCCCTCTTTGGCACATTGACCAAAATGTGCTCATTCCTCAACCTCTCACATGTTTACAAGTGGCATCTTGTCATTGGTTGATCTTTAGTACCACATCCTCCATGTTTTGCATTCTTCTATCTTTCTATTTTATAAATAGAGAGTTTCTCTATTGTATTACCCCTCCACAATCTTTGTATCTTTCTCCACAAGTTTCTCATCTTGATGCACAATCTTCATCATTTGACATCTTCTTCATCCATCATCAAGAGCTTATCAAAAAGGGGTTGGGAAAGGGCTACTTTTCACATCAAAGTAGCACCAATCCCCCCATAAGATCAAGTGTTTGCTATGTTTTAGAATAGGAATAGTTATCTTTGTTTGTATTTGCTCAATTATTTCATCTTTTTCCTTGTTCTTTAACAATACAAATGGATTTTACAGGGAATTCTTACTCTAACCTTGGATTTTGATCTAATAATGTGATTGTTTGCTTTGTTCATGCAAGTTTGGAATTGAGGTTCTACATTAAGTTATGTGGTTAATCTTCTATGATGTATGTGGTGGGTTCATGTGGTTTATACTCTTCTTTTTGTTTCACTCTGCTTGTTCGGGTGATTTCATGTTGTTCATATTTTGAGTTTGTTGGGAATCCACATGGTATAAGTTGCTTACTTGTTAGAGGGTTTTTTTAGCTACCAAAGGTAGTGGGATAGAGTATTGTACATTGACTATTTCCGTGGTTAGTCCCTTATGGATCATTGACTATTTTCTATATCATGCTTATATTGGTGTACTTGTTCCTATGATTTCTTGCCTTAGATTATGGCTTGAGCGAGAAGGTTGTGCCTTGCACATGATTGTGAATTTTGTGGTTTTTAGTGCTTCTTATGCTTTTGTACACCCATTCTTATTGTGTGTTTTTGTTTGGGGCTAACTGGGAGAGTGGCTCATCATACGGGTCGACGCACAAAGGGGCAACCTGGATAACCCATGAACGAGTTGGTTAAACAAGTGAAAACATAATAAAACACACTAGTGGGTTGGGTAGGTTAACAACAATTAAATATGAGTCAGATGCCTCATCCACACCGTTAGTGCTCTCATAGATTAAGGATGGACTGAGAAGGTCGTGGTTGGCAAGGTCATTACCTCGTCTGCATGAGAGGTTAATTGTCTTGCATGTGTCACCCTATAGGGTCAATGCCCAGTGAGGGGCAGCCAGGATAACCATAGATGGGGGCTTGTGCTAGTAGAGAGGTAGCCAGGATAACCCATAACAGGGTCATGCGATGACACTCTCCCATAGTACCCCTTGTCTTTGTCTTTGCATGTCTCTGGAAACAGTCACCTTGATGTAGTCATGGATGTTGTTGGCCGTTATGTTCTGGTTGTTTTTTGTGGTTTGATCTTGTGGTCATTCATTTGACTGTCTTGGATCGTGGGTCTTCCTTGTCTACTCCTGGAACGAGGGGTTGGGTGTTTGGGTCCATGCGGTCAAGTGGAATGTGCCACACACCCCGTTGGGTTCCCTATCAACATTCGTGCAGTGCAGCGTTACTCAAATGCAGACTGTTCCAGAGTTCACTATATTTTTTGATGTATATTCTTTATTTTATCATACTCATATATTAATGTATTACTCCCATGTGTGTTGGGAAATGATAATGTAAACTCATGTGATTGATCGATGTAATGTACTGGAAGCAAATGTAATGTATAAGTGTACGTATACTCATGATTATGATATATGTTTATGGTTATTGAGATTAAGTTAGTCTTGCTTTTATTGGGTTATCACATGTGAATACTTTAATGTTAGAATCATGATGGATGTATGGTTTTATTAATATATGCTTGGTCACAATTTGTAATGTAATTCAGAATTCGTGCATTATCAATTTGTTATGGGTTAGGTTACGTAATGTTTCCTTGTGCACCCCAGAGGACTTAGGTGACTAGTGTATTCATTTAATTAAATGTCATGCAATGGAGAACTTAATGTGCGTTTCACATATGTTAACTTTTAAAAAAAATGTGCATTATTAGTTGTCCTTTGGGGTTTGCGCGATGGGGCATTGCACCCATTATATATTAATCTAAGATATAAACATTATAAAAGATGGCATGAACACAAACCCAAAAACTGCACAACACAAAATTGGGGCTGAAGTTTAAACCTATATCCCACATGACCAGCCCCCAAAAATAACAAGCAAGCCCTATCAATAGGGGAGCTACAATGCAATCTCATCATAACAACTATGAGCATAAACACAAAAACAAACAACCCCCACCCCATAAATAGGAGACTCAATTCAAATCAACACAAGCAATAGTGTTAATATTTTCCTCCATATTTAGAATGGGAATGAAGCTACATATTAAACATAATCTCGTTGCTCTCCTTTTATTTATTTATATTTTGTACCACAATCCAAGCTTCTTTTGAACCCTCTACACACTTCATCTCATTTGTTACTTCCTTACCCTCAGGAGAAGCAAAGGTAGAACACACTGAAGGTACCACAAGCTCCCCAAATGATTTGTCACCATCCACCAATGACAATGTAATTGAGCTCTCTAATCACTCATCAATGACCAAATTTGGGCACAACCCAACCTCAACACTATCATGCTTGGAATAGGAAAACGAGTCTTTCCCTTACATGGTGGAGAGGGGAGTGACCCATTTGGATTTCTTTGGGGTTTTCTCTAATGAGCCAGATTCTTTCTCCACATAATAATGATGAGAGGATACATCCTTCCACCATGTGGCTTTGTTATCATTTCTTTGATTGGAGCATTGAGTTGCTAAATGAACCATGTAGAAGCATCTATGGCATCAGAGAGGGATACCCTCATAGTCTAAAATATGTTTCTAATAACCATCTTTGGTAGAAAGGAGTATCTCTGCATTAAGTTCTTTGGAAATATCTACTTCCATCAAAATACAGGAAAAGGTAGTGTGCAGATAATATGAGGAGCCCTCATCAACCCCAAGAAATTTTCCCATCAAATTGCCTATTACTTCAAAACAAGACTCTAAACAAAACTGCAAAAGGTAGGTTAGGAAGTGTAGAGACTTAAAAATGTCTCAATGGATCACACTGGCTAACTAACATCATTTTGTCCTCAAACCCATCCTCTTTTTCCTTGTTTATTTAAATAAGCCTAATTATTTAATTAAATGTCTCATTTTAACCTATTAATCTAACTATTAATCTAATTGACCTAATTAGGTTAATTCACCCCCTCTCACACTGGCATTTCATTTGATTTAATTAAATAATGCAAATTATTTAATTTAAACCTTAAGTCATCTTATTTAATTAAATAACCTAAACTATTTAATTAAATATCATATTTGCATCTCCTTTTCATTAAATAAATCAATAATTTAATGAATATCCTCACATTCCTCATCTTGCACATTCAAATTTAGTTTTAATTAACTAAATTGCTAATTTCCCTCTCATCCACTTGCATAGGGAATATTCCAAAGGAATATTCTCCTATTTTCCTCCAAAAAAAAATGTAATGATTACACCAAACAAACATTCAAACAATTTTTTAAAGTAGTTGGAAAGTGTGTTTGTTTGCATGAATCTTGTGAGCCCTTGATCTTTTCTTGATCCATGTGATATTTGATTCTCATCCATTGATGAGAATCCTTGATCCATGTTTCATCCTCCTTTCTTTTGTGGCCATTGACAGATCAAATCAATCTCATCCATTTCCTTTTCATTTGATCTCCATTAAATCAATTATTTTGTGAATATCATATAATTCCCCTAATTTGCATAATATCTATTTCCTCACCCATGAGAATTTTCCAAAGAATATTATTTCTCCTCAATCATTTGAAAAATGGAATATTCTCTTACATCCCCTTAAGTTATTCTCGTAGCTACCATTAATCATCGTCTTAGCTACCATTAATCATCATTTTAGCTACCATTAATTAGTCCTCTTACATCCCATTAAGTTATTCTCTTAACTCCCCTTAAGCCATTCTCTTAACTCCCCTTAATCCATCCTATTAGGAACAATTAAGACATATCCTCTTAGGTACCCTAAATTCATCCTCTTGCATCCCTTTAAGTCATTTTCCTAACTCCCCTTAATCCATCCTCTTAGGCGCTCTAATCCATCCTCTTGCATCCCCTTAAGTCATTCTCTTAACTCCCCTTAAACCATCCTCTCAGGATCCCTTTAGTGATTATTTACCTACCTCTTTATATATCATCTCACATCTCCCCCCTCTCTACTCTCCTTGCCATCTCTATTGTTGAAGGTATAAGGTTTAGGGTAGACTGTATAAGTTTTACAACCTAGGGATAAGTGTAGGGTTTATAGATGAGGGTAAATGATATAGTGTATAGGGTTGAGGACTATATATTGTTTAGGATTGAGTGTATAGGGTCGAGGGTTCATCCCTTAGGATTTAGGGCCTAAGGTTGAGGGATAGGAATTAGGGTTGAAAAGATGCTTTGAATAACAAATATCAACAATTAAGACGAAAATATAATGATGATAAGATGCTTACAATAACAAATCTAAACACTTAAGATATGGTTGATGGATGTGTTTTAGGGTTGAGGTTATATGATATCAGGTTTAAGGTTGAGTGAATATGGTTGAGGGTTTATTATATAGGCCTTAGGGTCCAAGGTTGAGGGATAGGGATTATGTTCAAGAGGGTATATGGTATATGGTTGAGGCTTGAGGGTTTAGCCTATAGGCTTTAGGGCATAGGGTTGAATGTATAAGGTTTAGTGTATAGTGTATAGTTTTTATGACCTAGGTCTAAGTGTATGGTTTAGAGTTGAGGGTAAATGATATAGTGTTTAGGTTTGAGGTTATATCGTTTATGACTGAGTGTATAGGGTCGAGGGTTCATCCCCTAGGATTTAGTTCCTAGGGTTGAAGGATAATGTTTAGGGTTGAAAAGATGGTTCGAATAAAAAATATAAAAAATTAAGGAAAAAATGTAATGATGATAAGATGCTTAGAATAACAAATCTAAATGCTTAAGATATGGTTGAGGTATATGGTTTAGGGTTGAGGGTATATGATATAGGGTTTAGGGTTGAGTGAATATGGTTGAGGGTTTATAATTATATAGGCCTTAGGGTCTAAGGTTGAGGGAGAGTGTTTAGGGTTGATGGTATATGGTATAAGGTTGACGCTTGATGGTTTAGCCTATAGGATTTAGGGCCTAGGGTTGAAGGTATAAGGTTTACAGTAGAGTGTATAGGTTTTACGACTTAGAGCTAAGTTTAGGTTTCAAATTTGAGGGTAAATGATATAGTGTATAGGGTTGAGGGTACATATCATTTAGGATTGAGTGTATAGGGTCAAGGGTTCATCCCCTAGGCTTTAGTGCCTAGGGCTGAGGGATAGGGTTTAGGGTCAAGAGGAATAGGGTTTAGGTTGACAAGATTTTTTCAATAACAAATATAAACAATTAAGAGAAAAATGCAATGATGATAAGATGCTTAGAATTTCACATCTAAACACTCAAGAAATGGTTGAGGGATATGGTTTAGGGTTGAGGGTATATGATATAAGGTTTAGGATTGAGTGAATATGGTTGAGGATTTATTATATAGGCCTTAGGGTCCAAGATTGAAGGGTTGGGTTTAGGGTCAAGAAGGTATATAGTATAGGGTTGAGGCTTGAGCGTTTAGCCTATAGGCTTTAGGGCCTAGGGTTGAAGGTATAAGGTTTAGGGTAGTGTGTATAGGTTTTACGTCCTAAGGCTAAGTGTAGGTTTTTTATTTGAGTGTAAATAATATAGTGTATAGATTTGAGGGTATATCATTTAGGATTGAGTGTACATGGTTGAGGGTTCATCCCCAAGGATTTAGGGCCTAGGGTTGAGGGATAGGGTTTAGGGTTGACAAGATTCTTTGAATATAAAATATAAAAAATTAAAATGAAAATGCAATGATGATAAGATGCTTAAAATAAAAAATCTAAACACTTATGATATGGTTGAGGCATATGGTTTAGGTTTGAGGGTATATTATATAGGGTTTAGGGTTGAGTGAATATGGTTGAGCATTTATTATATAGGCCTTAAGGCCCAAGGTTGAGGGATAGGGTTTAGGGTCAAGAGGTTATATGGTATATATCATTATCTTAACTTCCCTTAAGCCATCCCTTAGGGCCCCTTTATTCATCATCTTAGCTACCCTTAATCCATCCTCTTGCATCCCCTTAATTCATTCTATTCACTCCCTTTAAGCCATCCTCTTAGGACCCTTTAAGTCATATCCTCTTAGGTACACTAAATCAATCCTCTTCCACCCCCTTAAGTCATTCTCTCAACTGCTCTTAACCTATCCTCTTAGGAACCCTTAATCCATCATCTTAGCTACCCTAAATCCATCCTCTTGCATCTCCTTAAGTCATTCTCTTAACTCCTCTTAAGCCATCCTATTAGAGCCCCTTAAGCCATATCCCCTTAGGCCCCCTTAAGTCATCCTAGATTGTGTACCCTTAAATCCATCGTCTTGCATCCCCTTAAGTAATTTCCTAATTATATTTAATCATTTTTATTTCTGGTCTCCCAAAACTAGATGGAATTGGTGGTCAATACTTGTGCATTTAACAACTCATCACAAAATATAGTATATAATTTATCCTATGTAGGCATCACTGGAATTTGTAAGGAATTTTTGACATCCAATTTTCTAACTTTTATTAAATTTTTCTTTCCTTGCATGACTTGGATTTAAATGACTCATAAAATATATAGTTAATTTAGTTACATTAATTATTTTTGCAAGTTCTCATCGAATCAATCCACCACATGATTGTCACCATAAAAAAAAAAAAATCATCATATAAATTAAAAGTTATATCAATTTTTGGTCTTGAACTTAAAGTGTACAAGACAATTGTATTTATGTGCACATATTTTTCATCATGTTATAGTTGTATTAAACATCAATATGTTATGTGTCTTCGATGTATGAGTTTCAATGAACTTATAAATCACATTTTATGTTGTTCTAATTTTATCTTATAAAAATTGTGTCTTTGATATATATTGTTTTAAATTCTTATTTGACCATCTATATGTGACCTTGGTGTGAGGTCAGTAGATTTCTAAGTTTTTAATTATATTAGAGTTAGATTAAATTAAGTGTGTCTAAAAGGATTATGTAGATTTTATGGATCTTAATAAGTCATCTTTTAAGCATGACTTTCATTTATCCAATATTGATATATCGTCATTGATTTTGCTATTGGTCATGAGATTCTCTCATTTATGGAAGGTTGTTACTCACATAATGAAATAATTGAATTAATCCCTAATATCAACATAAGACTACTTTGATAAGTTTGCATTAAGTGGCATATATGTTGTATAGATTTTTGTTTAGTGATGAATATTTGCTAGTTGGAAAATAGTTAAAACTAGGCCCTTAGTTCATTATGAATATGATAAAATATAAGGAATATATAAAATTGTCACATTTAAAAACAATATTTAGTTTAGCATTGGTTAAATCACCTAACCATGTGATTTTATTGAACTTTGAAAGTTAATCATTTTAAGACATCTAAACTTAATTCAAGAACGACGTCTAAATATTATAATTTTATTAGACAAGAAATTATGGTTCATACTTGAAAATGTCTAAAATCTATATATGTGAGTGCATTTAATCAACATAATAAACATAATATATGTGAGTGCATTTAATCAACATAATAAACATAATATATGCGAGTGCATACAATCAACTAGATATTAAAGTCCACATGAAATACTAAATATATCTAGAGCAAGTCTAGAATTTAAAACATGTACGAAAATGTATCTACAAAAATATATTAAAGTCGGCATACAAATAAATACAAATGATAATATAGAACTCATGAAATGTACTAAAATATGTCTAGAAATGGACATGAAATAACATATGAAATGTATGTCAAGTGGCACATATATAAATAAAATATACATATACACGTGTATATATGTGTACATATATAGTCCATAAAATAAAAATATCTAGTTGTCAAGATGACTAGAAAAATCAAGACTCCTTATCGTTCCATGTGGGCTAGATGGACCTGTATCATGCTATAAAAGAGTACAAGAAACTTAAAATTAGATAAAATTAAAGAAATTTTGATTTAATTTAACATCACTGATATAATCATGAAATTAAATTTTTAAATCTAAACTCTAGAAAGTATGCATAAATTGTACCATCTGAACATGTGAATATATTGGCACATTTGTTCAACGGGTGGTATAACTGTCAATTGAGGACCAAATGAATGACCTGATAATTCCTAGATATTCAAATAAAGAAAACAATAGGTTAGAAAATATTAGTGATAAAAAATGATTTTAATCATATATATGTTTAAAAGACCTAAAAATTGTATATGAAAATTAATAAAGTTTAGGACCTCAAATGACATGGCCTCATGAAAATGACCCTGATCAAGAGCTTGGCTAGCACCAATCAGGATACTGCTATCATCCTGCATATATACATATATATATATATATATGAAACACATATATTTAAATTTAAAGATTAATTCAATTTAATTTGAATGTTAAAATTGAAAATTATAATAGCGCATCTAGTGAATTATTAAAGTACATGTAAATTTCAAACTTAAATATCTTTTAAAACACACACCAAAGATGGCCCATCATAAAAGTTGATGATGTCTCATGAGTGCTTGCCACACCTTGTGGTTGGTCAATCATGGATATCACATGACCTCTCTACATAGATACAATATATTGTTTCACACATGTATACAATTGAATAAAATTTTATGGAAATAAATAAAAATATATAAATAAGAAATTGAATGATCCAACTTTAAATTAAAACTAAATCCATACACATGCAATTTTCTAGGGTCAATATATATTGGTTTACTTGATTGTAAGGTGTGCCCACTGGTACAGATGTCGATGTAAAACCAACACGATCATATCGAGATGGCCTCCTATGGTCACACATCTACACCAAACACTTAAAATTAATATTATATATAATTTGATGTTATTAAACATGGATTTTTCACATTTCAAACAAATTAAAATGTAACTTGATGTGCATACCTGTGTAGGATGATCATTTGAAGTGGATACCTAAGTAGGCCCATAGCATGGATGACTGCAACTCTGACACAAATGTGGTTGTGGAACATGTGAGCTGCTAGGACCATCACCTCCATGCTCTCTATCACCCACTTCAGCTACCATGTGGGTAGCCTAATTAGTGTGATCTATAGAGAGATCACTCAATGCTCCTAATGTTGACATCATTGCCTGGTGTTGAAATGGTGTTGAAATACCAAGAGATGGAGGATCAACAATAGGTGGAATCGGAGCACGTTGCTGAGGATCGATACGTGCTCCTACTCTATGGTGGGGCATGCCACCCCCAACTCCCTGAAATGACTTCATATCAAAATAGTTGGGTTTTTTACCCAACTCAAACTCAACCCATAATTTTCTCAAAAATTAAAGGGGCGCCTAACAATTAGAATGCGGTGAATGATCAAAGACCATCCACTGGTATCAATCCCAAAAATGTGCGGCTATTTGTGGGTGCCTACACCATCTAATTAAAATTCATTTTTTATTTGGAGGAATTGGTTGGTTAGTATGGGGGTTAATGAAATATTGGGCAAGGGTTTGTTTGCTAATGTGAAGGTCTGAAATCTCTTTATATGATAATCCATTTGAATAAAATTGTCTCCTCTCTTCTCTCCATCGACAAAAACTATCTAAATCTACATCAATAGATCGAACAGTGTCGACAACAATTTGCATTGAAGATGCAAAACGTGCTAGATGGGGAGGAATATTAGGCTCGTTTTTTATAAAATTAATCTTTTCTTGAATGATGTTTATGTTTGCATTGATATTTTCTCGCAACTAAGTCTCATCAAATGCAGGAGGTGGGGGGTTAGGAGGTGGAGAAAGGGTGATCCCACAATAGTGGTTTATAATTTTTGGTCAAACTAGACACTGAAATTCTTATTTTTAACTAAATCTTCACATTCAGGCACCTATAGCAGCTAAACCGTGAGGAATTTGAAGATGATGCAAACTAGAGTCTCAAATTTTGTCTGTAGAATTCTAAAAATATTTTTTTTTCAAAATTTTTGGAATCAGGTTGCACTTCTTTTTCCATCTCCCACAAAAACTAGTTTTTTCATAAAACAACATTTTTAAAAGTGGCTACACCGTATAACGATAACTTTTTTTCCATGAACGTATAAAATTCTAATTCTTTCAAATTTATATTTTTAACTCCAATATCTAGTGCTTCCACTTGGTTAGATAGTTTTTTATTGGATATTTTTCTTTTAATCAAGCTTCAAAGTCAAACCAATTATAATTCAGACATAGACGGACCATATACCACATAGCTTTTTTTGTATGTATCAAATTTTTTTTTTTTTTTTTGGATTAAGGACTTCAATATCTGGTGCACTCATATTTTTCAAAATTTGTTTTTGATAACTGTTATTTTCAACATGTGCATTAGAGACCTTCATTTTCGATGAAAAACCTATGTTTAACAAAACTAAAAAATCAAATACATAATAAAACCAAAGCATATTAAAATTATATTAGTTGGATAGCTCATTTTGAGGACTACCTAATTCCAATTTGGTTTGTGAAGACTCCTCCATTTTCATTTTCAACCTAAGCTTTGAAGTGTAAAAATTTAGGTTTTCAAAGTGCCCGGGAGGGGGAGAATGAGGGCAAAGGGGTGTTTAGTCGAACCTGGGTTCAGTCCAACCCAAGTTTGACCGAACCCCCTTCCCAAAAGGGGTTTTCAAATTTTTTTTGTCCATGCATGCATTGATTTGGTTTGCTTGAACCCTGGTTCGACTAAACATTTTTTTGGTTCTTTCAAACCAACAAGGTTGTTTGAACCCCCAAAATCAATTTTTTTTCCATGGGCTCATTTTTGTGAGTTTCCTTCCTCCATCAAATCTGTAAACCCCTATTTTCGCTTTCCACCAAAGTGGAGGGGTGTGTGGGTTTTGAGGTGGGGAGCTATGATGTGGAGAGGGAGTTGAGAGAGGTTTTGAGGTTGTTCATTATGTAAAAGATCCTCTATAGTAAACTCATCAAGCAATGGTAATTGCTCCATGTCAAGGGCAACCACATGTTAAATAATTAGAAAAAATATTTCAACAAACAAATTAAATAATTATATACAATTTGAACTAAAAATCACATCAAACACACATTCAAAAAATACATCATTTAGACACATTAAATTTTAAAACATAAATGTACAACATAAATTTAGACTAATTGATGTCATAGAAAAATAAAAAAATTAAAGAATATAATCATTTATGAGGCATGTATAAAACACCATATCATGGAGTAGAAAAAATATTGCACATTTGTTCAAGAATACATTTTTGACCTAAAGATAAGGGTAAATGTTTAACTTAAGTTTCATGGTTAGATACTTATAGTTTCATTTAAAGGTTAAGGGAGAAAATGCACATGCCCTAGTGGTATATCAACTAATCACATGTAAAATTTTGGGCCATTAACTTGGTTGATAAATTATATGATATTCTCTATATTTTCTAAAAAAGGATATATTATAAAGTACATATGGCTTCCATGAATGAATGTTATGATTACCATATTACATAATGGTTTTTATTCCTCATCCTCAAGAACCCTTTGCCATATAATATTTCAATTTTATGAGAAGAGAAAGGGGAATCTATAGTACTAGGAGCAACTAAACTAATTTCATGATCCATAATGTGTTTTTATGTGACGAAGATGATAGGGGATTTGGGAAAATGTGATTATTAAATGAATGAACATATTTGTGGGAAGAGGAGGGAGAAGATGAAGGGGACCTTTAGAGGAGGGCATTATTAGTTGTTGAAGAAAGGGTAGTTAAATTATAAGAGGGGACATTAAGGGGTGTGACTATGAGGAGGTAATGACTTATTTATGAAATTTTAGTTGAACATTGATAAAAATTTCTACACTAGATATACTACTATATAACTATGTGCAAAAGTTCCCATATCATTCTCTTTCTTCCCATATACACATGAGATTAGTGTAACATAAGAAACCTTAGTAGTAATGTGTGAAACCTATTTATCCTCTAAGTTTTTAACAATTTAAGTTTTGAAGAAGTATTAGGAGGTGATCTGGGTGAGCCTTTATTGATAAAATTTTAGTAAAGAGGTGAAATACGTGTGGTACTATAGAGGAAAAGTATAATTTTATATAACTTGACAAAATTGAAACAGGGCTTCATAAACATATATAATATAAATTTTATTAACATTCATAAATTTTGTAAACATCTATGAAGGGTGGAGGGATCAACACACATTCATGCAACCATAGTCATCCACTCAAGAAGAATATCATAAGTGAGTTTACTAGGTGTGATAGAAAAAGTGTTGTAATTTTGGCATGACCTATTGTGATAGGTAATGCAATATTTTGTAAGGCTTGTTGGAGGATGTCTTTAAGAGAAGGAAAATTATAAAATAGTTCCAAAAGAGATGTTTTAGCTTGGGTGGATTGCAATTGCTCCATGAGATCACATTCTTTATGGTTATTAGAAAAAATATGGGATGAAGGGGGAATATTAATAGTATTAGAGCCTGGAAGGAAGGTTGGGATTGATATGTTTTTATTATTTTGTTGAGTTTCATGGGTATGACTAATTGTATAATTTAATGCATGTTAAGGGGGGAGAATTGTTTATTCAAAGTGGGAGAAGATGAAATAAAACCAAGTATAAGTTATAAGTTTTGGCATGGGAGTGGTTTGGACAATAATTTTAGGAGGAGGATAATGTGGTATAATCATGGGTTGTGTGGGAGAGATATAAATATTATGTATATATTGGATTAGAGGGGTCTCTAAATTTTCCAATGGGTCCTTTAAGTACACACGTATTGGCATGTGTTTTTTTCCAAGAATCTAGAGAAGGGGAGAGTAACTAATGGGAATTTCATTATGAACTGAGATTCATGTTTTAGATATATGTGTAGGTTTATTGATAAATGTAACTTTAGTATCTCATAAAAGTAATTAAACAACATGGGCCTATAAATGAAAATAATTATAGAACTACTATGTATTTAGATATTAACACACTCTAGATATAAAGGAAAAGACCTTGGCCTAATGTTTAGATGGTATTAATTGAAAAAATGTGCTCCTTAAATAGATCACTAAGTTGATGCATGAAATAATATAAGATCATATTTATATTTTTTCTAATATATAATTCATGAATGGATTTTATCTCGACAACTTTCTCTTCTTTCTTACTTGTCAAAAGAAGCATCAAAATCTAGCCTATAATTGGATAGCAATCACATTTCACCCTCAATTGCCTATTTTGAAGTAGCCCCCATATGAGATATTAAAGAGCATTTTTATATATTTTTTAATTTATATTTAATGAATGGTTTTTTATCTCAATAAATTTCTCTTCTTGCTTACCACTTAAAATTAGCAACAAAAACTAGTCATTGGCATTGGTTAAGCGTTGAGCTTGTACTACACTTATCATGCAAATTTTATATTTTCCCTCATATATGGATTTATCATATGTTACTAACCTCCTTTGACCATATCCTAGATACCTATTAAATTATTTCTATATAATGTCTCTTCTTTTTTATAGAGATATGGTTTTCCAAATGCTACTCCACAAACATCCAATGAGATGGCATCAACAACCACCTCATCATTTAAGACTATGGTGAGTAAACTTACTCACACATTATATTTTGAATAAATTCTAAAAAAATGCATCCAACCCAAATGCCAATTGTCTCCTAGTTTTTAATTCAAGCTCATCAAGACTAGAATTATGTAAACCAAGTTTTCTTGAAAATATCTTTCAATTCAACTATCTACCTTCCTTCCCTTGAGTTGCACCTTGACTATAAGAATCATATCTAATATTCCATTCTCATTCTCAAACTAAGAATCATACCTAATATTTCAAGTAACTTTCCTTAGGTTGGAACATGAAAACCAATCATTTAGGCTGAAGGTGCACTCAATATTGTTCACCTTCTTCTTGTAAGATGTATTTTTTAGATGAAGCTTTCAAAATGACTCTTTTTAGTGTCATTCTTTGATACAATGTTTAAAAAAATTATCATTTTCCTTGGTATCCATTATGTTTGTCTAGTGTTCATTTCTCTCTTCAATGTTAGTTTCCTTATTTAAATTTTCACCTTGTATTTTTTCTTACATTGGTAATTTTGTTAATAAGAAGTGGTTGTGTTGATTCTCATATCAATATAGTGTTTAAGGTTTAGGTTTTATGGTTTGGGGTTTAGGGTTTAGGGTTTAGGGTTTTAGTTTTTAGGTCTAGGTTCTAGGTTTTATTTTATTGTACATGTTTACAAATGGAATTTAAAAACTATAGAATTCAACCTAATTACAACAGTTAAAATAAATAAATAATGTTAAATATAAAGAATAAATAGCACAAATACTAACCTGGAAGTTACTGAGATTGAATACTTTTGGAGGAGGTGGCCCAAGCACAATTTTGTGGCATATAAGGCTTTAAAAATGGGTACCCATTCTCCTCTAGTCACCATGAAAGTTGCAGGTGAAAATGAACCGATAATCGATTTTAAAAAAATAAATACCTTTTCGAAACGGGTACCTGTTTAGTAGCAAGTACTCGAAGCGAAACGAGCACCCATTCAAATTTAGGCTCAAGAACCTATTTCTAAATGGGTACCTACTACTAAACGAGTACCGTTTCAAAAAGGTATTTTAAAAAAAAAAAGTCAATAGTTGGTTCATTTTCACCTGCAACTTTTTCGACGACATAGAGCAACCAGAGGAGAACGGATACCCATTTTTAAAGCCTTATACACCACCAAATTGCACCTGCCACCTCCTACCCTTTGACATATTCAATCTTAGCGACCTCCAAGTTAGTATTTGTGCTTTTTTTATTTATATTTAACATTTTTTTTTGAAATTATGGTTTAAAATTTAATTATATAATGTAAAGTTTAGAGTTTTCAATTTCATGGTACCCATTTTTTTTCAAAATGGGTACCTGTTTCTTTCAGAATTTTTATTTTCCTAAACTTCCCCTTTTTGTGGATCCAACTTCTTTCTTTTATACCCATATGAGGAGAAAGAATATTAAAGGAGAGGTGTTCAATATGTAACAATTCCATAGCAAGAGTAGGTGTATGAATTTAACTACTACAATATTCCTCACTAGTATAGTGTTAGTTAAAGTGGTGACACCATTGAATGAGTTGTATGAGATGTAGGTCCCATGCAAAACCTCATAATTAAAGTAGGCATCCCAATAAGAACCCCCACATATTCACATATATTAAAGAGGAGATACATTATTAATTAAAATATATTTTCTTACCATGACATTAACTTGATATGAGTACTTGTGAATATATTCATATATAAATATTTCTTGAGAAGTAATTAAAAATTAGAAAATCATGGCATCATCCTAAATTAATTTTAACTATCACTTCAACATTCAATCAACTAATAAAATATTTCTATTGGTTTTCTATTATAAATTCTTCTTGACCTACTCATATTAATGCACACTTGAAATGTAATTTCTCTTAAAGCTCTCATATGCTTCATAATTGGGTACTTGATCAAAGTGGAATATCTAATTTATCATAGACAATCAATTGAAAGATTATCTCTAAATGTTCAAGGCCTATTGGAAATGAAGATTAGTCTCCAATATATTATATTGAAAACAATAGTGTTTTCAAAGTCTATACAAGTGAACAACTAGCAATCAAACAATATGAATGTCTTTAACCACAAAAGAAAAAGAGAAACCTCTCTATAAACAATGCAAAAATTTAAAAAGTGTTGTACATAAGGTTGAAACTTAGATATTGTTAAACATTTTTTTAAATATTTTACAAAATTGTTCACTCATATTTAGAGAATAAGACATGTTAGCAACTAGATGGATTGAAATGGTATGCATGAAAGAGGATTCAAGTTTATTTGATATTTTTATTTATAATAAGAAAACATAAATTAAATAAGAAAATACATTTGAAAGTTAAAAAAAAAAATCATATTTCAAAATTATGACATCTCAATACTATTTACCTTCCAAAATTAACCTTCCAACCAATATAACATAAATAGCCCAATTAAAAAATAAAAATAAAAACTTTAAAACATTAAAAATTTAAATTTAACAAAATTAGATTTAAAAATAAGACTATATATTTTTATCTCCGAAGTTATCTTCTTTAATCTTCACATAAATGAGACTTTAATATATATTTTTAAAATAATCTCACATGCTTTAGAATATATATTTTCAACATTCAACATACCCCGTAGATTCTTGGTAAAAGGGGGCAACCGATCAAACTGGAGCTCTTTCAACTTGTTTTCAAATTCAGAAGCTTTTGTGTCCTCATTATCATCCAGCCATTCTTGAGCACTATTCAGTGTCGATAGGATGTCTTTTGCATCAGATATCTTGATATTCTGTTTGGTCTTTGTGTGCGTTACCCTACTTTTCATGTTGTAAATATAGCACTCCATACTGTTTCTAGCCAGATTCTTCTTTTTAACCTTTTCGTCGTCCTCTCAAAATTTCTCTACATCAACAATCATTTTATCTATCTCCTCTTTGCTCAGTCTTCCACCGACGTAGGTTATTGCGATCTCTTTTCTTTCTCTGCTACCCTCATCCTTTGTAGAGACTATGAGAGTGCAATCCTCGCTTACTTTGAAGGAAACCTTAATACTTGGCACCCCACGTCCAGCCGGCGGAATTCCACTCAATTCAAATTCACCCAAGTAATTTTTTTGTGCAATCAATGGTCTCTCTCCTTCGTAGACACAAATACATCCTTTGGTCTGATTATCCCAGGTTGTACTTGCATATTTCTCCCTCCAAGTGGGAATTTGGGTGTTTCGAGGAACAACTACAGCCATGAAACCACCTTTACTTCGAATTCCAAGGCTAAAAGGTGTAACATCTGTGAGCTCTAGGGACACGTCTTCATTGTTCAATGTTGTCTCCTACACTACCGCACCATAAGCAATAACCTCGTCAGGGTTTACTTTGTTGAATAGCTCTTCCTGCTCAAAATTTTGTCTTAGTAATTCCTGCAACTTTGTTATACGCGAGGAACCTCCCACTAATACAAAGTCATTGATTTGGTCGTGGCTCAAATGGGCATCCTCCAGGCATTCTCTCACTATTTCTATGCACTTCTCAAATAAGTCGGCGTTCAGGTCCTCAAATTTGGCTATGCTGAGCTTTAGAAAAAGGTCATGCCCCTCGTGGAGATAGTTGATGTCGATGACAGTCTCTACCTTAGAGGACAAACTTCTCTTTTCTCTCTTGCATTCTAAACAAAGCTTTCGAAGAGCTTTGGCATTCCTACGCATATCCAACTTGTATTTTGTATTGAACTTTTGAACACAGTAATTAACGATTCTGTTATCAAAATCTTGACCTCCCAAGTGCATATCCCCTCTAAAGGATTTGATGGAAATATTACCCTTTCGAACAGACAAAACTAATACATCGAATGCACCTCCACCCAAATCAAAGATGGGAATGCTTCTTTCTCTAGTGAATACATCATGGAAGCCATAAGTTATAGTTGAGTCGTTGGTTCATTAATTATTTGCATGACATTGAGACCTGCAGTCTTACCGACATCTTTTGTGGCCCTCTTCTGCGTATCATTAAAATAAGCAGGCACTGTAATAACCGCATTCTTCACCTCGCACTTAAGTTGTTTTTCAAAAATGGTCTTCATTTTCATGAGCAGCGTGGATGAGATCTCTTCAGGTGCAAACAATTTAGTTTCTCCTTTGTAAGTGATTTGAATGACAGGCTTATCATCCTTCCCTTGGATGACAATAAAAGGCCAGAATTTCATGTCATCCAAGTGGATAACCAAGCCTAAGGATTGGATCTGTATGATGCCTTGAAAAGATGCATTTTTTATATTCAATAACATTATTAAAATTTAACATCATCAAACTTCTGCATTCTATATCAAAAAATAGTGAAACCACTACCAAAATGATGGGCTATTTCTTAGCTTTTTATCCATATAATTTTTTAATATTAAAACATGAGTTAATTATTTTTTAAATAATATTTTCTTATTCTTCAAATACATATGTATAAATTTTTCCTTATGCCTTTTGATGTGTTTATCCAAATTTTTAAAAATATATAGCATTGTTCTACACTTTGCTCTACACTCTTGATGTGTTTATCAAGGTGTGTTTACTTTGAAAATTATAAAAAATATATACATATTTAATATAATTTAATAAATAGTAGAACTAAACACAACTTTTATTAATCACTTCTTACTATATTTCTACCAACCAATTTTATAAAATTCTTAACACACTAAAAATAGGGTTGTTATATTTTAGTGATAAAAACATAAACAATTGTGTGTGTGCTTATTATTTCACCCTCTTAACCACATAATATTACAATTTTTGTTCTTTCTTATAATATCTTCAAATTTTGAGAGTGTGCATCACAAATTATTCATCTAAGTTTATGTTTAGTTGATTTCAAGAGAAAAAAAATAGTCACAGTTGTCTCCCTTTTTTACCCCGTTTTCATACACAATTATTTTATGATGATGTAAATTGATGAGTTGAAACATTTTCTATATAAATTCAAGCTATAATTATTTCTTAAATTCAATAATTATTTTATCATTTTTTATTTTTTCAACCTTTTTTATTTTTTATGAGTGACAGTATTCCATAATACATAAAACTCATTACAAAGAAAACATTTCCATGATTCATTTAATATAATTAGAGTTAGTAGGGTTGTAGTGTCATTGATGATTTTGATAATGTTTTTATATGTTTTGACAATCAAGTGATGATTAGTAGTGTCCTAAGGCTTGTTATTAAATGCAAGATCCTTGACACTTAATTTAAAATATTTGGCACATAAGCAATTGGATATGGATCAAATTGTTTGAAAGGTTTAGTTAGAGGAGGTAGGAAAATATGTTTGAATTGCAAGGATAGGGTTGTGGACATAGTTCTACGTAAGAGATACATCTACACCATGGTCTAGTCTAGGATGCATGGATGGCTACAATGAGATTCGATCTAAAATATTACTTAGGTAAAGTGGTAGATGTTGGATAATAGGATTAAATATTGTGTCTTATGCATAAAATTGACAAATTAAGCTTCATGAAAATGTATTTATTACAAGGCCAACATGCATGTAAAATAAGAACGAAAGGGGCACATTGTTCTTCTATAAAATAACATTAAAGTCAACATTCTCATTCTAAAAATCTATTTCTTTAAACCTTCGTATATTCAAAATTAAACAAAATATATTGCATAATATTTAAGTGCATTTATTAGTTATATGGTGTTATTGATAGATTCCAATTTATTTAATTAATTATAAAACTATGGTCTAATAATACATATAATTTATTTTCATACATATTGTCGAAGGGGTTGTGGGCAATTAGTAAAATCACTTGGTTCTCATGTTGGAGACTAAAGTTCAATTTTTACAAGGACATCTTATTGTTGGTAGGGCATATGCTAGAATGATATTCTTGCTCTAATGGTAGTGTACAATAGGCATGTAGATAATGGTGTAGAAAGCAAGGAGGATTAAAAGTAGCTACGTTATAGGAAAAGATCGAAGGAGAAAGTGTTTAAGTTATAGGAGTGAAAGATGGAGAAGATGAAGCAAATGCCCACATGAGGAGAATGAATATTAGGAGAGGTACATTCAATATGTAATAATGCCATAACAAGATGAGGAGTATGAATGTAAATGAAATAGTATTTCTCACTGATATTGTGTTAGATAAAGTGCTGACACCATATAATGAATTGTATGGGATGTAAGTCCCATTGCAAACCCTAAAAATTAAGGGTTGAGTCCCTAATAAGCGTCCCCACTAATTATCCTATATATATATAATGAGATACATTATTAATTAAAATATCATTTTCTTACTATCACATTAACTTAATATGAGTGCTTTATATTAATATATAGATTTTTTTTGAGAAGTGATCAGAAAAATAGAAAATTATGACATCATCCTAAAATTTATTTTAACTATTACTTTAATATTCAATCAATTGGTAAAAGCTTTCTATTGGTTTCTATTACAATTTTTTTTTTACTTACTCATAATAATGTACATTTGAAATGCAATTACCCTTAAAGCAAATAAATGAATTTGTTTTAGCAAAATGGAAAATTTAATTTATCAAAGAAAATCAATTGAAAGATTATCTCTAAATGTTCAAGGCCTATTGGCAATGAAGATTAGTTTCCATTATATTATTTTGAAATCAATTGTCTTATCAAAGTCTATACAAATCAACAACTAATAACCAAACAATATGGATATCTTTAACCACTAAAGAAAAATAGAAACTTCTCTATAGACAATATATGGATTTAAAAAGAGTTGTACACGAGGTTAAAGTTTATACATTCATACACATTTTTTTCTTTTCAACAAAATTGTTCACTCATACTTATATAAGACATAGTAGCAAGTAGATGGATTGAAATGATATTTTTAATAAACATAAATTAAATTGGAAAGTAAATTTGAAAGTTAAAAAAAATGTTTGAATTTCAAACTTATGACATTTCATTCTATTTTAATAAAATTATATTGACATTAAATAAATGATTTTAGAAACTCGCCATAATTCAATTCTTATTAAAAAAATACAATATTTACACTCCAACCAATAAAACACAAATAATTCAATTAAAAAATAAAACTAAAAACTAAAAAACAGTAAAACTTTAGATTTAGTAAAGTTAGATTTATATATATATATATATATTACTTTTATCTGCCAAGGTATCTGCTTTAATCTTCACAAACATAGGACTATAATATAAAACTTTAATCTCTCAAGATAGCTGCTTTAATCATCACCTCAAACGTTCTTTATGATTTAGTCTTTAATCATAAATCATATTTTCTGGAAAAGACAAAAAAAACAAAAAGCTTGAATAACAAGTTAGGCTACAATGATGGCGCAAGAGAGTCCTAACGATAAATTTCAAATTGACCTCACAACACTTTGTTCAACGACTTTCTCTGTCTCATCCCCAGAATTCAAAATATATATTTTCAGCATTCGACATACCTCATAGATTCCTGGTAAAAGGGGGCAACCGATCAAACTTGAGCTCTTTCAGCTTGTTTTCAAATTCAGAAGCTTCTGCGTCCTCATTCTCATCCAACCATTCTTCAGCACTATTCAGTGTCGATAGTATGTCTTCTGCAGCAGATGCCTTGATATTCTGTTTGTTCTTCGCCTCCGTTATCCTACTTTTCATGTTGTATATATAGCACTCTAGAGTACTTCTGGCCAGATTCTTCTTTTTAGCTCTTTTGTCGTCCTCCCGAAATTTCTCTGCATCAGCTATCATTTTATCTATCTCCTCTTTGCTTAGTCTTCCACCGGCGTTGGTTATAGTGAGCTCTTTACTTGATCCGCTACCCTCGTTCTCTGCAGAGACTGTGAGAATACCATCCTCGCTTATTTTGAAGCAAATATTAATTCTTGGCACCCCACGTCTGGCCGGCGGAATTCCACTCAAGTCAAATTCACCCAACAAATTGTTTTGTGTGATCAATGGTCTCTCTCCTTCGTAGACGCCAACACCCATAACAGTCTGATTATCACGCAACGTAGTGAAATATAACTCCTCCTGAGCGGGAATTGAGGTATTTCGAGGAACAACTACGGTCATGACACCACCTTTAGTTTCAGTTCCAAGGCTTAAAGGTGTAACATCCGTGAGCGCTAGGGACACATCTTCATTGTTCAATGCTGCCGCCTGCACGGCCGCACCATAAGCAACGGCCTCGTCGGGGTTTACTTTATTGCATAGCTCTTCCTGCCCAAAATTTTGTCTGAGTAATTCTTGCAACTTTGTTATACGCGACGAACCTCCCACTAATACAATGTCGTCAATTTGGTCGTTGGTCAAGTGGGCATCATCCACGCATTCTCTCACTATTTTTATGCACTTCTCAAATAACTCGGCGTTGAGTTCCTCGAACTTGGCTCTGCTAACCTTCAGAAAAAAGTCATGTCCCTCATACAGACAGTCGATGTCGATGACAGTCTCTTCGTCAGAGGACAAACTCCTCTTTGCTCTCTCGCATTCTGAACGAAGCCTTCGAAGAGCTTTGGCATTCCTATTCATATCCAACTTGTATTTTGTGTTGAACTTTTGAACACAGTAATTAAGCATTCTGTTATCGAAATCTTGACCTCCCAAATGCATATCCCCTTTAACGGCCTTGACGGCAACCTTACCCTTTTGAACAGACAAAACAGACACATCGAACGTACCTCCACCTAAGTCGAAGACGACAATGCTTCTTTCTCCAGTGAAGACATCATGAAAGCCATAAGTTATAGCTGCCGCCGTTGGTTCGTTAATTATTCGCATGACATTGAGGCCTGCAATCTTACCAGCATCCTTTGTGGCCCTCTTCTGCGCATCATTAAAATAAGCAGGCACAGTGATAACCGCATTCTTTACATCGCAGTTAAGATATTTGTCAGAAATGGTCTTCATTTTCATGAGCAGCATGGATGAGATCTCTTCAGGCGCAAATAACTTAGTTTCTTTTTTGTAAGTGACTTGGATAACAGGCTTATCATCCTTCCCTTGGATGACAATGAAAGGCCAGAATTTCATGTCGTTCTGTACGCAAGAATCGGAAAAGCGCCTTCCAATGAGTCGCTTGGCATCAAAGACAGTGTTAACAGGATTGGTTGAAATCTGGTGCTTGGCAGCATCGCCAACAAGTCTTTGAGAGGAAGTAAAAGCGACCATAGAAGGAGTGGTTCTGTTTCCTTGGTCATTAACAATAATCTCAGCCATATTATGCTGCGGCTGCCATACCCCCACACAACAGTAGCTTGTTCCCAGATCTATGCCAATGACCTTCCCCTTCCCTTTTCCCTCCTCCTTTCCCTCCATACTTAATGGTCTCTGGTTTGAATCTAGAAAGAAAAAGAAAAAACACAGAAACGCACCGTGAACCGTCTATCCAGCTACCACGATGCTGTAGATTTCAAAAAACAGAAAAAAAACAAGAAAACAGAGACAAAAACGAGGGAACAGAGAATTATTTTTACAAACACAGGGCCGAGAAATAATCAAATTCATTATATGGAAACTCTGAAACTTAATACAACGGCTTGCTAATATGCTCCTTCAGCTTTAAAAACCTGACTTCAACAATGCATATTTACCTTACACCTTTCTGCACTTAGCTGCGATCTGTTTCTGTGGGGGCGGCTTCCTCCTTTAAACACTCAAAATACATGTATGCGTCAATTTTTTCCAGTGATCTTCAGACCTTCGGCGGCTATATTATCTTCAGATCTACGGCGCTTTCTTTCTCAAACAGCGGCTGCAATCTTTCAACATCAATTGTCCCTGATCTTCTGATACCAATTGTAGATTTCAAAAACCAGACAAGAAACAAGAAAACAGAGACAAAAAACAGGGAACAGAGAAGTTTTTTACAAACAGATGCACGGATGAGGAAGACAAACACCGCTCAGCACGCCAAAATTAAAACTAAAAGCCGCCTAAATTTCCCGCTCTATGCATTTTCACGGCATAAAATCCGATAACGAGGCTATCCTCCCTTAAAAAAACGCATAGATTCTAAGGCAAACCTAAAAACATGCATTCCATCATTCACAGGGCCCACCAAGGAAGGGAGCGGAAGTAACGGGAAGCGGCAATAATGGATTCACATAAGTATTATAAAATTGCTTATGATATAAAAATAAGTATTTTAGAGTGAATAAAATATTGATTTAAAATCGTTTTTAAATCTACTTTAAATCTATTTTAAATCTGATTGAAAAAACGTCTGTATACAATGATTATAGTTATGCTAGTTGCATGTCATTTGAA
Source organism: Sequoia sempervirens (assembly GCA_007258455.2). NCBI lineage: Eukaryota > Viridiplantae > Streptophyta > Pinopsida > Cupressales > Cupressaceae > Sequoia > Sequoia sempervirens. Next base: position 129,647,474 of record VDFB02000015.1, on the reverse strand, counting down.
CGTCAAATTCAAATTAAACAATTTTCCTTACATTGAATTTTGCTTTTTGATGGATACCATTGTAATACACCTCTCGGCATAATTATATTATTATTTTATAATTAATATTATATTAAATTATAAATTAAAGTTTAAGCATATTACAATTATAAAATTATTGTATGGTTATTATATTATTTTATTATGTTATTATATATTTATTATTGTTTTTATTATTATTATATATTATAATAACGTAATTAAATTTGTATTATTATTTTATAATAATTATAATATTATATTATCTTATCATATATTTATTATTATATAAATAAATTTATATTATTATCTAAATATAATATTAATAATAAATTGTATTTATATATCATTATTATAGTGATTATAATAATTATGTCTATATAAATATGTTTTAATTGTATTTATTTTTAATTTTTTAATAATAATATAGATATTAATATTAATTTATTAATTAAATTGTTATCTATATTTCTACTTTTAAGCTTTATCTCATTTAACTAGAAAAGTTTTTTTTTTTTACTATAATCAATTTATTACTTAGAGATATTTTACTTTAATTTAGAATTATATAATTATTTAATTTTATTTACATAGTTTACTTTTGTTTTTTAATTTAAAATTATATTAAGAATTATTTTATTTAGAGTTATTTTATTTTATTAAAAAATGTTTTATAATTACTTTACTTACTTTAAAATTTTAAAATTACAATTTATCATAAAGTTGTAGAATATCATTTTTTTCTAAAATTGAATTATTTTTAAAATAAATATAAGAAATAAATATTAATACATATTTAAATACATACAAAGGAATTATTATATTTCAAAATATAAATCTAGAATTAAATTGTTGTGTGTGTGTATGTTTCATTATTTCAAATTAAACATATTTAATTATAATTTTTTATTTTTTTTATTAAACTAGCTTAACTTTAAAATGCGTGTGTATATATATAGTTATATAGTTATAGTTTTATTTATTTATTCTATTATTTCACATTTAAACATATTTAATTTTAAAAAAAAAACCTATTATACTAGCTTAACTTACTATTTAAAATGTGAAGATTACTATTTAAAATATTCATAAATATATGGGAATGAATTCATTTTCTCTTTACATACCAATTATGAGAAGATATAATAAACTCTTATGTTAATATTTACAATTAAATGGGCTCTTATATTGGAAGAATAGGGGAAAAAATGATAAATTTATATTAAATCTAAACATCTATTAAACTATATTTTATTTTTTAATTTTTCCTTATTTTCAATTTTATGTCTAATTATTAACAATTTAGATATATTTTTCACTCATATGGACACTTCTTATATTCCAACATACTATAGTCAACCCTTATCTACTTAGTTTTATATAGAAGGGAAGGAAGTGCAATGTTATGGAATAGGAAGAAAAATTTAACCTATTTTATTAGGTATATAGAAGTAGTTGTCCTCTAGCTATTTCCATATAAAATTCATGAAGTAATGAACAATGAGGTATAATAATGAACTTGGATGGTCGAATATGTAGTGAATAGTTGAATATTAAAATTATATACTTTGTGTAGACATAAAATTAACATTATGCATTTGATCAAAATCACACTCATCCATTCATCAGGGTAAATTCATCAACTTAAATCAAATAAATCAAACTTGATCCTATCATCATCTCTTTGATTAAATAAATCAATCATTTATTTAATTAAATCTCAGATCATCATTCATCTCCCTTTGATTTGATTTAAATCCCTAAATCAAGTCAAAGTGGTCAAATCAGCCTAATCATCATCCTAGCTAATTAATCCTGATCTAATGCTAATCCCATCCCACTTGCATTCTCTAGATTTGGCCACTTGCACATGAAATTGCATTTAATTGATTTATCAAAATCTTTATTTTCAACTTGGCATAAAGGAAGAATATTCTCCAAGTTTGAATCTCCCCCCAAGTGGACATGTACACCCAACAGAGCATTTATAAGGCCTTACATGTCTCTTACATGTCCCCTTCCAAGGTCAAACTCAACATTCATTGCCAATTTGAATTCAAATTTTCCTCTCATGGGCACTCTTCCCAAATTCTTGCACATACATCAACCAATCACCACTTGACAAGTGTCCTTATCATTGGCAGAATCTTAGTCCCACATTGGTCCCTCTTCAACACTTAGCATTTTGAAAATCCTTAAATAGGTGCTTCATCTTTGAGCAAATCCTCCACAATTTTATGCAAGGTTACTCTCTTCATTTGAGATTTGATCTTGTTCCATCATCACTCCACCATCTCCATTGCATTTATCATCTTGAGCTTTGATCAAGGATTGGGAAAGGGTCACTAGCACATGTGACACCAATCCACTATGGAATAGGTAACTTGCTTTTGTTTTCATAATGCTTTAGTCTTTCTATTATCATTTGTTGCATTTGGAAGCATTCACAAGGTATTTCATAGAGGTATTTTGATAGAGTTTGCAAGGCACTAACCCATTGTTTGAAGTTTAGTTGTTTGCAGATTTTAAAAGGATGCCATACATTTGAAGCTAGAAGAGAGGGCATTCAAAGTTTCAAAAATGTAACTTGATAGCTAATGATTTTGAGAGAAATTTGTCTTAGAGGAGAAGTCACCATCTAATATTTATTGTAATTAATGCAATAGAATAGAACATTTCGAACACATATCCAGCTTGTACATGAGCTTCCTTTGCATGCCTTCTTTGTTTTTTCTTTTTTCTGCATCTGCTGTAACTTTTTGGATATCAAAAAAAATTCCTAGAAAATAATTGTTGTTTTTGCTGAGACAACCTACAGAGAAATGTGTACCGTGTGCTTAAAACGTAAATATTTATTTCATCGTGGAAGCATTTCTAAAGGTGAACGATCTATTGAAGGGATGTCCTATTCTCACAATATTCTTGATATACTTGGCTACCATTGCTGGGTACATAGCTGAGGTAGTAAAGACACACCATCCACTCAATGCGAAGGATTCAAACATTCCTCGTGGCCCATTCTAGCAAAAGAAAAATGTGTGTTCCCCATGCCTAGGCCCTGCGCATCTCTCTCACATAGGTGAAGTAGAAAAAACGCTGGTGTATTGATTTGAAGGCTATACAAATCCAATCATACAGTCATTGCTTTGATTTTGTCATTAATTTCATTAAAGATTCAGTCATTACTTTCATTGCCTTAAGGCTATGTCTTAAATTTTTTTTCACATCACTATCTTTAAAGGGCATTGACCTCAGCTAGTGAGCATTTAATGGTTACAATTGACATTTTAGACATTTGAAATCACTTGCATTTTGTACCCTCTTCCAATCATCAAACAACATAGACCATGAGAACACTTTTTTTTGAAATCCATCAGTCACTGGTTCATTTGGTGTATGGACTTACAGTAGCATGCAACTTCTAGAAGTTATTAGAGTCCAAGTCAGACAAGACGTTTAGTTGCATATTGCCCAAACTTTATACTCTTATGCATTGTAGAGCTACCAATGTTCAGATCTTGTACTTCGGGTTTTATTGGCATTTTTTTTCAATAAAGACTAGTACATCCTCTAGGCATCCCGAACGACCAAGAAGATCAACCATGCTGAGGGAAGGTAGGGAGTACATCCTCTAGCAAAGTTTTGAGAACCATAATCAACCAGACCTACGTTCTTTCTCACACAGTGAGTACTTCTGTCAAAAAAAAAAAAAAGAAAGTTCCTGCGCCATCACTTCTGTGCACACGCAGATCGTGGTCATCCAAAGGCTCCTAATATTTGATGTGTCAACCCACGTAACAAAGTTTTCTATCCTCCTTGTCACCAAAACATGTTAGAACTATAACAGTAGTTCATGTAGTCATCTCAGCCTGTGATTTGATAGTGGCGTATAATGCGGGTCTCTCTCTGCTCCACTAGTACAAAGACTCTTTTGTATCGATTTGTCTCATGAACTACTGGTTTAGCGAGTATTCCTTGTCCATGTTTTATTCATGTATGATGTTTAATTGATCTTGAAGATCTTTGAGGCGTGATTGTTCAGATTTTGAATGTACATCTGCAGAAATCAAGCATGTTGTCAAACAATAAAGTGGGAGAAAAGAGAAATGCTAGGTTGGTTGGGACTATGCATCAATTTAGCCTCCTGTCAAAAAGTCTCACTCCCTAACTAAGGTGTCATGTCAGACACCCTTTGCATTTAACCAATGCACAACTTTTGTGAACCTCGGTTTTGTTTTTGTGAACTGTTTTTTTGACAGAAATTCAAAACAAAGTGCACAAGCATCACTATTATCAAGCGTCATCATTGTGATTGCTTTTGTAATATCTGAGTTCCTGCAACTTGTGTCCCATAGTGTGAACCTATAGTCCAAGTTTATATGCTACTTTCTGATTAAAATTCGATGTACTTGATCTTCTCTAGACTATGGATCCAAGATTACGAGGCATCTTGTTAAGCACGTTAGTTTTGGCTTTGATTGAATGTCTGTATTTTATTACAAAACTTTTATTTTGCAGACAGCGAAGGTGCCAGCAAATATTGAAGAAAACTTGGTAATATTCTCCTCAAATTGCATTAGCTGGAAAGAAGCTTGGGCGTGATTAATTTCAGTTGCTAATAGCGGTTATCTGAAACTCTCACACAGCAAAATAAATAAACTTTTATATCCTGCAATTATTGCATTCCATGAGACCATATCATTTTAAAGCACTCTGTCACGTAGTTCACGTATCTTGTATATGCTGTCACAGTTGGGATTTGAACGCACTTTGCAATTATCACAACCAGTAGATGCTATCGCTTGTAATAAAGGATGTCGGTTGTCTTAGTATTTGTTTAATTCCATACATGACAATGCAAGAAATTATTTTAACATTTGAAAGATAGTGCGGTATCATTAATGACACTTATGAAGAATTCTCCTCATCATCATGCGCAGGCAGAAGTCATTTATGATCAAACTCAATCATTGACTTTCGTTGTTTGCACAGCTAGGTAACCTGTGAATAGTGTGTACTAGAAGTTAAGGGGCCAATTTTCATTAGGTCAGCGTACAGAGTAAGTTGGCTGGTTTGTTATTTTTAGTGATCATTAAATGTGTTATGATGTGCTCAAAAGAAAATTGTTTGTATGGTACATAGGGCAGTAAAGAGTCATTCCATCCACCGAATGAAATGATTTTTTGTTTATCCACTCACAACATGGATGGTGAAAGGTATTCCATGTATCACATCAAATTGATATATTGTGTTCATATCTTACTCATGGCTCAATACTCACAATTGACTTTCAAAGTTTTCACATTATTATAGTTATTGTGAAAGGATCAACATTTGAGGTTAAGAGGGTGCTTTCAAAAAGTTCATTCTTTATAGTCGGTTTGTTTGCTCAATAATTTTAGTGATGTAAATTATGATAAGGGAGGGGAAATTTTTTAAACAAATATGATGCCTTCTCATATAGGATCCTTAAATGACTTATACACCTTCCTTTTTATTATCATCACTTAGGAACATATTATTATCAAAATAAGTTGGATTCTCACATAAATTGTCTTTTTTTTTGTTGTTTATGGGGTACAAAAGCGAACAACGAAGTGAAAAGATTAAGCGAAGAAGGCTATCAAGCGACAAAACAAAGACGAAAGGGGGATGATTTTTTTTTGAAAACACAATGTGTTTTTTTAACACTTTAAGTGTTGATCAACACTACTTCATGAAGTTGTTTATCCTTTCATTTTAGAACACTAATTTTCATTTGGGTCTAAAACAAACAATTTGATTTTCATTGCAAAGGGCTTAAAAGGAATCTTAGGACAAACTTACTAGATTTCGTTTTGGGCTAAAAATTGGACAAGCAATCTTCATATTTCATTTGGGGCTTAAAACGAACTCATAATTGCTTTGAAGGTTATAAAAAGCGAACAGAGATGTTTGAATTGTGTGATTTTTGTCTTTTTGATGCATTATCCTCTCCCTTAAGCCGTGCGATCTAGGAGTGCAAAACACTCAAAATACATTTTGTGCTTTGAAACACTGATTTGGGCTTAAAATTGAACATCTTGTGTGAGAGTGTGGTAGGGCATTTTAGCATACATTCTCTTTATTTGTGCCATGAATTGATCGAGGAGTTACGGTGTGTCTTTGCTTGCTGTTTATCTTAGAGACTACGGGAAAAAGTACTCACCCAAAGGGATGACTCAACCGGTAACACTCTAAAGCCAAGAGTATTTCCAGCCGGGATATAAATGAGGGTTTTGGTTAAATGCCATAATCACGCGGTTGGCTCCGACAGGATGGATCCGAAAGGGGACTCTTGCCGTATGGGTCAATCTCCATGAACGGAAAGTCCTTACTAGAACCTATGTGCTAGAATTTTCCAAAATCCTTAATCTATTTGTTGGTGCAAGAACGGTCGTTCTAAAGCCATCCCACACTCTTACAGTCTTCTAGTAGAGATGGAAAGCATGCCATGGGAGTTTCATGGGTGTTGATGCTTGGTTGCCCCGATTGACGATAATGAGCCGTGGAGGGGAGCCAGTGGGGTCAAGCATCTAACCATCCACTAGGGATAAGCGTAGCTAGACTTGTCCAAGTGGGAATCCAATAAATATAGTCTTACACATCCATAGGGCTTGTAATTATTCTTTGTTTGAAAACATAGTGTGTATTCGAAAACATTTTGCAAACAAACATTCAACATGATTCTCAAAATTTCAAACCCTCTTGAAGACAAATATCATTGACTAATCATAACTACTTGATTGCAGATTCACGCCTCGAGAGGTTCCTAAGCATTGGATTATACCTCAATTTGTCTCTTGAGTAAACAATAGGAAAACCCTTGCCCTTAAGTTCATTGAATTTCCACATAAAATATCTTGTGGGGTTTAAAGAAATTAAGACATGGACATTTTAGTTTGAAACATAATCAAGTGGTTGTTTTTGGTAAAAAGAACTCATTAAGCAAAAGATAACAAATTGGACCCCACACATGTGCTTGATATCTCTTGGTCATATTGGTCTTTTGATTGCTCTTAGAGAAAAGTGTGTTCTTCAATACCTTGGCCTAGTAAACAAAGTCTCTCTAAGTCTCTTAGGATCAAATCAAACACTTCATCCATCTCAAACATTTATCAACATCATCCCACCAAACAACTTTAAGAGCTTTGAAAACATCATTACCTAGACTTGGGTACATTTCTAAACCAAATCAAAATCATTTGTTTAGTTAGGTGTGTTTGGATGAATCCTTCCATGCACACTTAGTTAAATTATCAACCATCCTTTGAACAAGTTCATCCTAAGATCACATCCAACATCTTAGGGTTTACAAGTTCATCATCCAAATCAAACCAATCAAAAAACAAGCCCTAAGTCTAGCATTGATTCAAAGTTCCTAAACGTTCAACACTCACATCATTTACACCTTTCATCCTCCATCTCGTCATTGGTCCTAAGAACCTTAGTGGTCACTTTTGCTACAAGATAAAAACACAAGAAGAACATGAAATATAAACTAGATTCATACATCATGAGCGGTCCAAACCAACCAAACTATCCAAGCCTCATGAAATCATGGGATTATGGAAACTCACATCCATACATAGGATCACTATCTCCTATGAATATCAATAGCACAACGAATGTGAGTATGCCCAATCTGAATTTTGGAACACATCTCCCCATGATAGATTTAAATCAAAGTCCAAACTTACAAGTCTATCCTCCAAACAATCAAAACATGAGTCTTCAAATGAGCAACATCATTCCACCAAATCCCTACAAACCAAATGTGGATGTACCAAGTGCAAGTTTTCGAAACATGAATCCTAACTCGGAAAACTTTGGAAAAATGATTCCCAATACCGACAATGTTCATCCTATCATGCCAAATCTAAACATCATCCCAAATTAGAACATTATCCAAAGTCAATTTTCCCATAATCCCATTCAAAAACCACAAGTAGGCATCCCAAATCCGCTTGAACAAAAGCCAAATCAACTATCTCAAGTGAGTCAAGATCAAAATCAAGAAAAAATTTGGCGAGATCAAATTACGGAACTTTCCAAAATAGTTGAGGCATTGCGCCAAGGGAAATCTCCACCACCATTACCTACATCATTCCTTGGTTTAGGGCTTCCCCCTTTACCTAACACCAATCATGCCATCCAAATCAATCCACCTAACATCAATCAAACCATCATGATAAATCCTTTGAATATACCATCGACATCACACCAATGGATGGTATCTAATCAAACAACAACATTGATCCCAATTCAAAATACGGTCTCCCAAGGACCTATCACCTCGGTCATTCCAACCATCTCTATCACTTCGATCACTCCAACCACCACTATCATGCCCATCACATCTCAACCCCCCACTACCATGATCACTCCGAGCGTATCTCAAACACTTGTCACTACATCCAACATGATTTCAAATCCACCACCACCCCCACCACCAAAAATTTCCACCACATCAAGCAAATACGACGCGACATTACAAGCTGCTTTTCAAAAGGGATTCCAACAATATCTAGCCATGCAACAAGCAACACAAGCTCAACAAGTTCAACAATCCTCTCAAGTTGCCCAAGCCTCAAGCTACCCAACCAACACGAAAGCAATAAACATAAAAAGACACAACTATTGAAAAACAAGGATCAAGATCAATCCATCACTGAAAGCACATGCTTATTTATCCAATGATCAAATCGACATATTTCAAGAGTCGCTTTTGAATCATGATCAAAATCCACCAACAAAACTCAACAATGAGCCAATTCAAGAAATATCAACATCACTTGACTCTATGGTCGAAGACATTCACAATCTCTCCACCGCAATTGTTGAAAACAATGATCAAAACTTCTCCATCGAGGAGCACATTGAGGATGTATCTACACAATCCGATGATAAACTCACCATACATCAAGAGCCACCTTTTAGTGATCTCTTTCAAGGAGCAGCTTATTTGATCCTATTGACATAATGCATGATCCATCGACTCCATGATCATGCTGAAAATGCTCCCTCACACTTTTATGAGGTATATCTCAAAGAATTACCCAAAGCATGATCAAAATCTTTCACCAAGGCTCCAGCAAAGAATCCTCCTAAAACATGTTGACCCTTTGACTCCACAATATGCATGCCTAAGAACCGAACTCACCATGTCTAATGTCGACATCCAAAAGTCCTTTGTAAGAAATCTATCCTTTGAAGCTTCCCCATGTCAAGAACTTGATCCAAAGCATGTCGAAAGCAACTCCGAAATTAATCAAGATCAAGAATTTGTATCTTCAAGATACTACAATAATCTGATGGACACTCTCCTCTATTCATGGAGTATGATCATCCCATAATTTCCATCTACCCATGAGATGCTTTGGATGGAAACATAGGATGATCATTATTTAGAATCAGATCTCTTTATTCCCGACATTACAACAAAAAGAGTGCATTTTAACTCCTACTAACGTAAAACAGAGTTGTCAACATCAAGATCAAATATGTCCCAAACTCATATTGAGGACATCATGAATAAAGATATCCATCATTATCCATCGAATAAAACAAGTCAAATAGAACATCCAGAGTTAGCAGAGCAGCAAATTGAAAGAACGTCAACTACGGAGGTCATTTGTCAGAGTAGGTTTACTGAAAAAGATATCTCAAAACAAGCAAAATCAAGGAATGAAAGTGATACTATCACTATACCGGGGCAACTTCTATCTCAAGAAACGTCAAATATAGAAAGTAATTTAAGAGTCCTTGTATGATGAAACTAGTGTCAATACTACAACCAAATATGCCATGAATCTTCATCCAATCACACCTCATCCATGCAAATTGGGACCAACGCCAAAGCGAAGATTTGAATCAAAGTAATAAGAATTTTACTCTAAAGTCGCGCTGAAGCCGAGAAACATAAAGGCCAAATCAAATACATATGGATACCAAAGAATATAAAGAAAGATCATCCCTATCAAACTCCATCAGTCAAAGAAACTATGGGGCAAACTAAAAGAGGGAAAACTATCCATCAAAGACGTCCACAAAATCAAAAGCATGCTTTTCAAGCGACGTACAAAGTGTATCAAGCAGTTGGTCCTAATTCCACGCACACTTTCGTATCCACCCATCATTGCTCATCTTCCTAAGTTTGGAGAGTCAAAGGTTCCAAACTATCAACCAATCCATCTCTTATCCTGGCGACACTCCATCCGAAGGCTCTATCATAATATCCAATTCTTACATTTTGACCGTATTAACCCACCTAAGCGGATTCTCGGGTATTTTATCGCTGATGTGCAATAATTCAAGACGCAGTTAACTCCCAGATCGCCAGCGGTGATCAAGAATCCCAAAAGTGGCATTCAAGTACATAGTTGAAGCAAAGCAAATTCTTCGCTAAGATATCGATGGCGGCACTACATTGTGGGTATCTATACCAGCGACACTGTGGTTCAGCATAAATCTTTAAACAAAGCAGAAAAATCCAAAAATCGAAAAGGATTGAAAACAGTAAAGAAAAAAATCGTCCTCTAGTGAAAACCGCATGTGCGGCACTTTGGGAAAAACCATGATGAAAACCTGGCAAACAGGTGTCATGTGTAGAATCGAGCATCTACGTGCACCACTTCAGTTGAAAGCATCTCATCCCATCCATAATAAATCGAGCATTCCATCCATCGCATCCATAATAAATCCATCCATCCATAAACCATTGATCTAATCCATTTTCATCCATCTACATCCATCATCCAAGTTATCTTGATATTGATGAAATTTTGGGGCATTCTTTACGCTTGCTTATGGTAAACATCTTGATATGGGTCGTTTTCATTAAATCCTATCCTATGCAGCATATCTAAGCCATGAAGCATTATCCAAATGAGCATTTGTTATTCGAGCACCTTATCTTATCACAAGATAATCCATGGCATCCTTTTTCATGCTTACCATATCCATACATCCCTACGCCTATTTGAGCATCCATCCATGGCATTCCATACATTGCTAGACACTGGGGGCAGATATGTACATCTTGCTTCAAGAATAAATCTTGATCTATATCCTCCAACTTATGTGGTGATCCGAACATTGGCAAACGTGAAACCAAATTGGTCAGGCATTTGCAATCTAAAATCCGAAGCACTAGCCCATGGCATATTTTGACGAGAACATGTTCCTTATCAAGCTTCATCTTTCATCAAACATCAATTGATATCAGTCGCATCTAAGCTGCACGTCAAATGTCACATCAAATCATCCAAACATCTTTTGTTCGAAACCAAGCTTCATCAAACATGATCAATCAAATCCAATCAAAAAAATCATCATCTCGGGATATCCTTGTGTTGCTTAACACTATCCTTGCATTGTCGTGTATCCTCGACAATGTTATCATTATCAATCCTGATCAATCCAGTCCTTGCATTGTTGTGTATCCTCAACAATGTTATCATCAATCCCAATCAATCAAATCTCATTGTATCATAGGTATCCTCGGCCAATGTTACCATTATCATCAACACCACTATTAATCCTTAGCTTGGTTTTCTAAATAAAATCCCAAAACAGAGTATCCACCGAGATTACTCACACATCCATATCCAAATCAATAAAAATCATCAAAATCCAAAACATTCAAAACATCAAAATCCAAAAACACGAAAACATCAAAATCCAAAACATTCAAAACATCAAAATCCAAAACATAAGAAAATCAAAAATCAAAACAAAATCCAAAACACCAAAACAGTTTCAAAACATTTCAAAACGCTAAAATAACTTAAACATTGAAAAAATCCATCCGCCTCTTTACTCGGGCTTTCAATTTAATAATCAACCATCCATAATAAACTGATCGCCGCCTTCATCCTTTGGCAAAACAAACAGAAACAATCATAGCAGGCAACAAAATCAAGCTTCAATCGTAAAATCAAAATCGAAACAATGAACCATTGAACACAAAATCAAACTCTTGATCAGTCGCAAACATGTCAGTCAACCTTATATCAACAGCCTATCAATCAACTTATCAAACCATCATCATCCTATACAATGCATGTCCTAGGATATATCGTTTCGACAATGGGCAACATTTATGGATATCACCTTGGATTCTTATACTATCAAAACAAATCCCTTTGGTTAGAGGTATGAAGAACATTGACTTGTTTGTGTACTTGATCTTTTCTTTTGATTTATCTTATTGCGCTCATTCCAAGGACCTCTCGATGATATCCGAACGAAGGATTTAGAGAGATAGGAATGGGGCAACGATCATTATCTTTTGTCTGTTGTGCTTGTTGGATGTTCTTGTAAAATAACTTGGTGAATACTTGCTTTGTTAGGTATGCCCTAGCAAGGTTTCCGTATGTCAAGTGTGAACAAGAATACTCCTATCTGTTTGTTGAGTCAAAGTCCATCACACTAAGTACAACGCCATCCTGGTCTTTCATACCTTGATGCATCGTACTTAGGCGTGTTATCAAATATAAAGTAAGTGACCCTTTGAAAATCCCAATCCTTGATAAGAAAATTATCATCATTTATCATCATCATCATCTATCATCATCATCTCTAATAAAGTCTCGACCAATCATGGACTTGTTGGATCCTCTTGCCATCATCTCATTTCCATGCTAACATCATCATCACCAATACATCCATCATGCCTCCATCATGCATCCATCTTGCATCCATAAATCATTGGTATTTTGCATATCATCTCACATGCATAATCATCATCATAATATAGATATGTTAGTCTAAGCATCTCATAAATCATCCATTTGCATAATCATAGCATATCACATCATCAATTTCATCTATCTCATATCATATCATCATTTAAGTTGTTTAGGAGAATAGATTTTTATTCCAAGCATCTTAAAACATCTCATTTGCATCTGCCATCCATAACCACCCATTTTGAACCTCTTTTATTAAGTAGATCGACCTCAAATCAATCTTTTCGCTTCATCTCTGAGGGGTACTGTATCAGCAGTAATTTCTTTTCCTCACTGGGCATCCAAAAACATGAAATTTTTTTAATTTTGATCAAGGAAGTTTATTCTTTTGGAACCAACGCAATGTAAGTACATTGCTTCAAAGAGGGCAAAATGTAGACACGTCAAATTGACATAATGCATTCAACTAGGTCATATTCATCCATTCGGAAAATAAATCAAGTTTATTTATCAATCTCCTAAAATCCATCAACTTAAATCAAATAAATCAAACTTGATCCTATCATCTCTTTGATTAAATAAATCAATCATTTATTTAATTAAATCTTAGATCATCATTCATCTCCCTTTGATTTGATTTAAATCCCTAAATCAAGTCAAAGTGGTCAAAGCATCCTAATCATCATCCTAGCTAATTAATCCTGATTAAATCTAATGCTAATATCACCCACTTGCATTCTCTAGATTTGGCCACTTGCACATGAAATTGCATTTAATCGATTTATAAAATTATTTATTTTCAACTTGGCATAAAGGGAGAATATTCTCCAAGTTTGAATCTCCCCCCAAGTGGACATGTACACCCAACAGAGCATTTATGAGGCCTTACATGTCTCTTACATGTCCCCTTCCAAGGTCAAACTCAGCATTCATTGCACAAATTCAAATTCAAATTTTCCCTCTCATGGGCACTCTTCCCAAATCTTGCACATACATCAACCAATCACATGATGACAAGTGTCCTCCTATCATTGGCAGAATCTTTAGTCCCACATTGGTCCCTCTTCAACTCTCAGCATTTGAAAATCTTTAAATACATGCTTCATCTTTGAGCAAATCCTTCACAATCTTGCAAGGTTACTCTCTTCATTTGAGATTTGATCTTGTCCATTTCACTGCATCATCTCCATCATCTATAGCATTTTCATTTTAAGCTATCAATCAAGGATTGGGAAAGGGTCACTAGCACATGTGACACCAATCCAATATGGGATAGGTTTAATGTCATGTTTTTGTATGCTTTTATTTGGTTTCCCTTATTTCGTTTATGGCATGATTAACATGGCTTATTATTCCATAGGGATGTTTAAATGTTGATGCATTTTAAACTAACCATTTGCAGATTTTAGCATCCACAGGAGATTCATCATTCTTACTCAACTTGCAACCAATAACCATAGGAGTACATACTAGTTTAGAGTCTTCCATTCCAAACTTCTTCAACATTTCCTTTACATATTTTGACTATGAAATGAATATACCTTTCTCTGTCTAATTGATTTGTAGCCCAAGGAAGAAATTCATCTCCCCAAATATTGACATCTCAAATTCATTTTGCATCTCTTTTACAAACTTCTTGCACATTGTCTCATTTCCTCCAAATATTATATCATCAACATACACAACCACAATCAATATTTGATCCTTCTAAAATTTAAAGTAAAGATTCTATCTATGGTACCTTTATTGAATCCTTGCTGCAACAAACACCTATCCAATCTTGCATACCAAGCTCCGAGAGCTTTCTTGATTCCATAGAATGCCTTCTTCAATTTGAAAACCATATTTATGATTATTTGATAACTGAAATCCTTTGGTTGTTCAATGTATACATCTTCTTCCAATTCACCATTCAAGAAATTAGACTTCACATCCATCTAATAAACTTTGAAATCCTTATGTGTTGCAAAGGCCAAAAACATCCTAATAGCCTCCATTCTTGCCACCAGAGAAAATGTCTCCTCAAAATCTATTCCTTCCACCTGTGAGTATCCCTTACACACAAGTCTAGCCTTATTTTTGACAAATTCTCCATTCTCATTTAACTTGTTCTAGAATACCCACTTAGTTCCTATTACATTCTTGTTTGCTTGTCTTGATACTAATTACCAAGTCTGATTTTTCTTAATCTGCGTCAATTATTCTTCCATAGCTTTGGTCCAATTCTCATCCTTACATTCCCTAATCACTATCTTAGGTTATACTTTGGAAATTAGACACAAAGTTATTTGTTCTTCTATCATAGCATATTTTCTTCTTGTCAACACGCCTATGCTCTTATCACCAATGATCTAATCTTTAGAATGATTCTTTTGCACATACTTTAGAGTCTTAGGAATCCTTTTTGAAGCATCTATTGCAAGATGGTGTGCCCCTTGGTCTTCCTTGCATCACAATGCTTGGGTTTGTGACATGGTCTAACCACCTCTTGTGGATCTTAACTAATGCTTGTATCAGGCATTGGCAGGTCGACCTTTTGGTACAATGGCAGGGCCAAAAATTGGTATCAGAGTTGGTCATAGGTTCAAACCCCTCGCTTGTGTTGGGGAGGGGATTGTTGCAAGATGGTGTGTCCCTTGGTCTTCCTTTCAACACAACACTTGGGTTTTTGACATGGTCTAGCTGCCTCTTGTGGATCTTAACTAACGCTTGTAACAGGGATTGATAGGTCAACCTTTTGGTGCAACAACGAGGATAATACCATTTTCCTCTTCAAGCTATATCTCCTTTTCCTTCTCTTCATCTTTTTCTTCCTCTCTATAAGAGGAATCATCAGGTTCATATCCTTCTTTCAGTACTAATATTATATATGGCTCTTCATCTACTTTGACACTTGCACTTTCGACTTTCTTGAGCCTCTTGTTGTAGCACTAGTAAGCCTTACTTGTAGAATATCCAAGGAATATTCCTTCATCTGACCTTGCATCAAACTTTCCCAAACTTTACTTATCTCTCCTGATATAACATTTGCTTCCAAACACTCTGAAATATTTGACAATAGGAGTTATTCCATGCCATAGTTCATAGGGATTAATTGAACTATTTACTCTTGCTTGTACTTTATTGAATATGTATACTATAGTATGAATAGATCAAGGCATATGATAATTATGCTTGTACTCTGTTGAGTATGTATACTACAATATGAATTATGAATTATGCATTTTGGAAAACCAAGATGGACCATCGCGGGGTGGTGAGATGGCTCACACATCTGCCAGCCTCTCCAATCACCATCACTAGGTGGCAGGAGAACCCCTACCCTACCACCAGCCATTTCATGGACCACTACAGGGTGGTGGTATGGCCCCGCACACCTGCATAGGCTTATGAAGACTGTCGCGGGATGGTAGGTAACACTACCAACCCACACCCCTCTCAACTACACCCTACGATATTGTGGTAAATACCAAATGAAAAACTTTTGGAAGTTTGAGTTTGATGGAAAATGAGCTAGGGTTTTAACAGTGAGTTTGAGACACACATTCTCAACATTCTCCCACTTGATGAAGAACTAACTAAACCCCTTCCAATGCTTGAAGTCAATGAATATTCTAGGCCCCAAGGCCCATTGAACTGGTGCACCATTTGAAATTATCCATGCTCACAGGCTTCATCAATGCATCAACAAAATTTTCCATAGTATCAAAATTTTTTAGACTAACCTTTCCATCCTCCACCATATCATGAACAAAGTGGTATTACATGTCAATATGTTTCATCCTAGCATGGAAGGTTGGGTTTTTTGCCAAAAAATGGTACTTTTACTATCACAACAAATAACAATCTTCCCTGCATCAAAGACAACATCATAACACAATATTCTAATCCAAATAGCTTCCTTGCAAGTGTGATTTGTTGCCATGTACTCAACCTTAGTAGTGGATAAAGCAACTATAACCTACCACTTGCTCATCCAATTAACTGTAGCACCAAACAATGTGAATACATATCCACTAGTGGATCTTCTACTGTCAATGTCCAATGACCAATCATAATCCACATATCCACAAATACTAATTGAACTCTGAGATCCAATAGAGTAAACATGACAATATAAGGCGTACTCAGAAGTACCCTTCAAATACCTGAAAACTCTCTTCATAGCAACCCAACGTGGCTTTGTTGGATTAGCCACAAACCAACTAAGCACTCCCATTGCTTGGGAAATTTCTATTCTGGTAAAAACCATTGCATACATTAAACTACCAACTGCACTTGCATAAGGCACCTTGGTCATGTCCTCCATCTCAGTAGGAGATTTTGGAAAATCGTCAACAAAATTTTTCATTCCCTACAACATTAGAAGAACCAACTGCTTACAATCCACCATATTAAACCTCTCTAGGATAGAATTTATATACTTGCTCTGGCTAAACCAATTTTTTCTATTTCCCCTATCCCTTCTAATTTCCATCCCTAGAATATACCTAGCTAAACCTAGGTCCTTCATTTCAAACTATGCTGACAATTGATATTTTAATTCAAAAATCATACCTTTACTATTCCCAATGAACATGTCATCCACATATAAGGAAATAATAAGAAGATGCCCATTTTCAAATTTAAAATAACACAATGATCAGAATTTGATCTCACAAACCCCAAAGACAACACATAGGTATCAAACTTCTGGTACCACATTCTAGGCGACTGCTTCAAACCATATAGAGATTTCTTTAATTTGCAAACTAGGTTTTCCTTACCTTTTTCAATGAAGTGCTCTCGCTGGGACATGTAAATTTCTTCCTTCAAATCACCATGAAGAAACACTATCTTCACATCCATCTGCTTGATCTCTAAGTGATATGCAACTGCAAGTGACAATAGAAATCTAATAGACGTCAGCTTAGCTATAGGATAAAATATTTCTCCATAATCAATCCCCTCCACCTAGGAATATTTTTTCACAACCAACCTTGCTTTATTCTTCTCAACACTACCATCCAGACCAATCTTCTTCTTGAACACCCATTTACATCCAACAAGACTTCATCCTTTAGGTAAAGGTGCCAGATCCCACATTTCATTCTTCTTCAATGATTCCATTTCTTCATTCATGGCTTCCAACTAGGAATTTGAATCAGACATTCCCATAGCCTCTCTAATAGTCCTAGGCTCATTAGTGTTAACAATCAAAGCATAGGCACAACTGGAATCAACATAGAATATCCAAACCTTTTAGGTTTCTGCTTCACACAAGTAGACCTTCTCATGAGCTAAGGTTGAGGTTCTTCATCTTGTTCAAAACTTTCAGACCTACTTGATCTCTCCTCATTAATAGGTCCACGAATAGTACGTAGTTCATCCTTATTTGGAGTAAGAGGACATTCAACTACCTCCTTTTTTCTACTTCTTTCACCTCTGTTTGTAGATCAACTATGGAAGGTTTCAACTCATAAAAGATCACACTTATGCTATATAGAACCTTCTCTATAACTAGGTTCCA
>VDFB02000015.1:129605148-129629137 GCA_007258455.2 Sequoia sempervirens | reverse complement strand
TGAAGAGCTGTTGTAATCTCCATTAACACAACAAAATGAATAAGAACATCCTCTCTCCCTTCTCCAGTGGACGTAGGCTACGGCCGAACCACGTAAATTTGTGTGTTATGTCTTGTTTCTTCATGGTATCAGAGCAGTCTTGATCTGCCACCACTTTTGTGTGACTACATGCTTCCTCGGCCAGGATTCAGAGTTTTTTCTCCTCTTCAAGAGACATCCCATACAAGGTCACATGAATAAGGTATAGTTTTTGTCCTAGTAGTAAAGGGCGTTTTTCTTTAGCGTTGAGGCCATTTCCTTTACCACCGCGGATCTGCCCCTGGCTCCATTATCGCCTGAAATCAAACCTGCGGCTTTGTTGAAAAGTCACCATCTCAAACTTGCAGGGCGATCTTTTTTTTTTTTTGCCAGCGCCTGCCTTTGGAGGCGTGCTTGGTGAATAACCTCTGCTTTATTTTTTCAGCGCCCTGTTTGTGCTTGGGAATGATGCAATCAGTGCAAATTCGCTATCAGTTTCTGTTTTGATCGAGGGTTATCCTGCCCATGGTCTCTTGCTTTTTCAGTGTGCAACAGAAACCCGCGATCTGCCCAGAGACTTTCATTGTAAGTTTTTTTTTGCGACTTCTTGCTTTTTTCCATGGCTGATTTCGATTCGAATCCTAGTTGGAGACTTTCATCAGTTCTGTTAAATGGTATCAATTATGTAGCATGGTCTAGAGCAGTTACTTTGTCGCTTGGTGGCAAGAAAAAATTTGGTTTCATTAATGGTGATAAAAAGTGTCCTCAAACTACTGAATCGGGATATGAGGATTGGATATCCAATGATCAGCTTGTTCGATCATGGTTACTCAATTCGATGGAAACTCATATTGCCAAAATTTTCACTTTTTCTAATTTAGCAAAAGAATTATGGGATTCAGTCGCTGAATTATATGGGAACCAAAATAATGCTGCACGTATTTTTGAACTCACTCTTGAAATTGCTGCAGCCCAACAAGGTGAGAAAACCTTTAGTGAACACCTTGGGAATCTAAAAAAACTGTGGGACGAATTGAACCTGTATCATCCACATACCACTGATGCCCAAACTCTTTTGAAACGAGCTGAGGAGGATAAAATTTTCTCACTACTTCGTAGCCTGAAGCCTGAGTATGAATACATAAGGCGCAATCTTCTGATGGATGCCACATTACCCACTCTTGCTGGTGTTTGTGCTATTATTCAACGAGAGGAAACTCGAAGAAAGACTATGAGCTCAGAATCCAAAACTTCAACGGAGAAGATTGAATCTAATGTCCTTTTGGCTGAAAAGGATGATAAAAGAAAGCCTCACTTTTCTAACAAAAATAGGAATGTTTCTCGCTACAAGGGTAAGAAGGAACTCTATCAATGTGATCACTACAAGAAAACTGGGCATACCAAGGATCGCTGCTGGGAATTATATCCACATCTCAAATCTGAATATAAGGGTCGGAAGGATCATGCTGCTGTAGCCGAGACTTCTTTTTCAATCAATTAGTTGGGTCATCTTCTTCAACAACTCAGTAAGACTGTCTCTTCTGGCAACAGTCCGTCCACTTCCTCTCACGTGTCAGGTAATCTTCATGCTTATCTTACTTCCAATTCCAAAATTAATTCCTGGATTATTGATTCCGGAGCCACAGATCATATGGCCAATAGTCCTTCTTCAGTAGCCAATTTTATTCCGAAAACTGATAAGCATGATATCTCTGTCGCAAATGGAACTACTGTTTCAGCCTTAGGAAGTGGTAAAATTAGTTTCTTTTCTCATAATGCTCCATCTGATGCTCTGGTTGTTCCATCATTTCCTGTTCAACTCATGTCTGTTGGAAAAATTACTAATTCTTTAAATTGTGATGTCATATTTTCTCCAACATCTGTCATCTTTCAGGATCGAAAGTTGAAGAAGATGATTGGTAAAGGAACATATTCACATGGACTTTATTTTCTAAACTCCCTCAATAAGGCGTATCATGCCAGTGGTGTAATTGAAAGTCACACTTTACATAAACGGCTTGGACATCCATCCAACCGTATCTTGTCAAGACTTTGTCCCTCTGCTTCTGTTGATTCTGATGTCTGTGATGTTTGTCAGTTTTCTAAACAAACTCGTTTACCTTTTGTCAAATCGTCTTCTATGTCTACTGAGTTGTTTGAATTAGTTCACTCTGACTTATGGGGACCAGCGCCTATTGATTCTTATGATGGATATAAATATTTTGTATTGTTCATTGATGATTTTTCTCGTGCTACATGGTTATACTTGTTAAAATCAAAAATTGAAGTGACTTCTGTCTTCAAAGAGTTTCATACTATGGTGTTTAATCAGTTTGGTGCTAAAATTAAAACTTTTAGGTCTGATAATGGTACCAAATATGTTAAAGGATCTTTTTCAGAATATCTTCAAAGCCAAGGCATTATTCATCAAACAAGTTGTGTCAGAACTCCACAACAAAATGGGGTGGCCAAAAGAATCGACACATCCTAGAAACTGCACGGGCCCTTATGTTTCAAACAAAGGTCCCAAAACAATATTGGTCTCATGGTGTATTGACCGCTGCATATTTGATCAACCGTCTTCCCAGCCGTGTTATTAAGTTCAAGTCACCATTGGAGATACTCAAAAATAGGACACCTGACATCTCACACTTGAGGGTATTCGGATGTGTCTATTATGTGCACCAGCAAGCAATACACAGAGATAAGTTAGAAGCTCGCTCTACTCGGTGTGTATTTTTTGGGTATTCTTCCACTAAGAAAGGGTACATATGTTATGATCCAGTCACTCGTAAAATTGTTGTTTCACATGATGTCCATTTTGTGGAGTCTGAATCTTTTTTTAAAGCTTGTGTTGAATCTGGGAGTCAGTCACAGGGGGAGTCTGTGTCTCACCTGGTTCCGCTTCCTACCATTACCAATGAGGATGTTGTTCCTGATCACGATGCAGAAGTTCCTGAAGCAACACCAATCCCCACATCTCCTCAAGCTACTCGACGATTGAGTAGAGCAACTCGTCCTCCAGAGCGAATGAAAGATTTCTTCACTTATCATGCTACATCTTATCCTATACAGGAACACCTATCTTATAATAATATTTCTCAGTCTCACCTAGCTTTCTTGAGTACTGTTGATCATAATCAAGAACCTAAGACTTTTAGAGAAGCTAACTCCATTGCAGTTTGGAGGAAGTCTATGCAAGATAAGCTACAAGCTCTAGATGACAATAACACATGGGAGATTGTTAAGCTACCTCCAGGAAGGAAAACTGTCGGATGTCGTTGGGTGTACAAAAATAAATACAACAGTGATGGTTCCTTAGAACGGCATAAGGCCAGACTTGTTGCTAGAGGATTCACACAAACATATGGCGTAGATTACCAGGAAACTTTTGCGCCTGTTACAAAGATGAACACATTCCGGGTCCTCATTTCCCTTGCCGTCAATCAAGACTGGAAATTGTTTCAAATGGATGTCAAAAATGCATTCTTGCATGGTGATCTTAAAGAAGAAGTTTACATGAGCATCCCACCTGGGCATCCACAAGAGGCCAAGTTTGGTTTAGTGTGTAAGTTAAAAAAGGAAATCTACGAGCTTAAACAATCTCCACGGGCCTGGTATGCTAAGCTTAGTTATGTCCTTATGTTGAATGGGCTGAAACAAAGTAATGCAGATCCTTCTCTGTTTGTTAAAAGAAGTAACTCTGGTATTGTTGTTGTGCTGATTTATGTTGATGATATAGTCATTACTGGTGATGATCAAAATGCAATTTCTAAGCTAAAAATTCTGCTACACAATAGATTTGCCATTAAAGATTTGGGAACTTTGAAGTATTTTCTAGGATTAGAAGTTGCCTACTCAAAAAATGGAATCTTTTTTAATCAACGAAAGTATGTGTTGGATTTGTTACAAGAAACTGGTAAATTTGGAATCAAACCATCAGATACGCCAACGGATAGCGGAGGAAAATTGGATGATACTGGTGCATTGTTGTCTAATATTGGTCAATTTCAAAGGTTGGTCCGTAGGTTAATCTATTTAACCATTACTCGGCCTGACCTTTCTTATGCAGTGAGTTTGGTAAGTCATTTCATGCATGCTCCCAAGGCTCAACATATGCAGGCCGTCACTAGAATTTTACAGTATCTGAAAGGGTCCCCAGGTAGAGGTATATGGATGCGTAAGACTGGTCATAATTCTATTACTGCCTATACTGATGCTGATTGGGCAGGATCTCCCATTGATCGAAGGTCTACAACTGGATATTGTACCTTTGTTGGAGGTAACTTGGTCACATGGAAAAGTAAAAAACAAAGTGTTGTTGCTCGTTCAAGTGCTGAAGCAGAATATAGAGCGATGGCATCAACTACCAGTGAAATTATATGGCTTCGAGCTCTATTGCAGGACCTTGGTTATGGTTCATCTCTACCAACTCAATTATTCTGTGATAATCAGGCTGCTATGCATATTGCTTCCAATCCAGTGTTTCATGAGCGCACTAAACATATTGAAGTCGACTGCCACTTTGTTAGAGAGAATGTGCAAGCCAATGTCATCCGCACAACCTTTGTCCCTACAACTCAGCAATTGGCGGATATATTTACAAAAGGTCTTCCAGCTCTTAAGTTTCAAGAAATATTGTCCAAGTTGGGCTCTATTGACATTTTCGCACCAACTTGAGGGGGAGTGTTGGAGAAGAGAGATTTACGGGATTTTCTTCTATCTGTAGATTGCTATTTATGGAGAGTGCATAGTTTGTGGGATTTGTCTTAATCTATGCCTTCTAATTAAGGCTGATGTATCTCTGTATATGTAGAGCTGTTGTAATCTCCATTAGCAAAACAAATGAATAATAACACCCTCTCTCCCTTCTCCAATGGACGTAAGCTATGGCCGAACCACATAAATCTATGTGTTATGTCTTGTTTCTTCACGTGCTTATCATCCTTCCCTTGGATGACAATAAACGGCCAGAATTTCATGTCGTCCTGCACACAAGAATCGGAGAAACGCCTTCCAATGAGTCGCTTGGCATCAAATACAGTGTTAACAGGATTGGTTGAGATCTGAAACTTCGCAGCCTCACCAATAAGTCTCTGGGAAGAAGTAAAAGCAACCATAGAAGGAGTGGTTCTCGCTTTCCCAAATCTATGCCAATGGCCTTGTCTTGCTCCTTCCTCTTCCCTTTTCCTCCTCCTCTCCCTCCATTTTCAGTGGCTGCCTTATCAATCTCTGGTTGGAAACTAAAGAAACAAAATGCAGCTGGTATTAAGTAGATGTATTTGGGCTGATTTAGACTGTATGGAGAATGTGGTGGTCATCGGTGTGTAGTATCTAGTTGTGTTTATTGTCTAATTTAATTGTGACACGGTTGCCAAAATGTACAGTATCGTTGTTTCCTTTCGACACTAAAGTTTCATTTATTTGCCATTGATTAGTCTATATATTATGAATTGAATTGGCGCACATCAATAAATCATTTTAAAGTATATGGCAATAGTTCGGAGTCTCATTTCCCAAGGCGCCGTCAAGAAAATAACACCAAGTAGGATGGAACGCGGGAAATTTATTTCTCGACCAACACGTAAATCAAAGATAGAAGCAAGTTGGTCCGCCTTGGGATCTACTGCACGGACAATTAAGCCTGCACCGATTTACCTGCACAGCAATAAAAGCAAAGATCTCCCGCCGGTTGAGGCTATTTATATTTTTAAAATGATATTTAATAATTTAAGTGACTTAATCATTTTTTATTTTTTTTGAGATTTCACAAATTATTTTTTAAAGAGGATTTACTTAAACCTCATCTAATTCAACGATCAAATAACTTACTAATAATAATTTTACACATTATCTATTATCAAAAGATAGTATTCTAAATATTTTTTCAATAGCAAAAAATTACCTTTAACTACTAAATCTAATAATAGATCAATATAACCCCAATTCATACTCTTAAATCAATATTATTTTATTTTTAAATTAAATTTAAGATTGTACTAGTGTGAACATAACAATACCTCTTATCTTGTATCTTAGATTTTTCATTCATTTACATGTCAAAATAATAATATTTCATAATAAATAATATATTTTCAAAATAAATTTAAATTGATCTCTCAACATTTTTTAAGATAGATGTATGTACTAACAATTGCACTTTGGTGTGTAATAGGTATGCCAAAGAGGTGTGGAAGGTCAATTAGGAAAAAAATTGGTCTTACTTCAAATAAAATATAAAAAATAAAAATAAACTATAATAAAAAGTTAAAATTTTAACTTTTATATTAAAGTTACAAGTAAATCAAACATAAAAAAGTTTATCTATTCCTACTTCATGTTTATAGTCAAATATGAATTTTATTGCCTCGTCTTTATGGCAAATACTTATATTTCTAACACAATCTATATAGATTTTATTACCTCGTCTTTAGTTTATTTTATTTCCCTTCAATTCAATTATTACAATTCTTCACTATACACGACTTGATAAATATGAGGAATGTTATGTCTATGAAATTAAGAATAATAAATTTTGTGTTTCTTATGTTTATGGTTCATGTCAACTTTGGTTTTCCTTTACACCCATTTAAATTGGGTTGGGGAAAATTTCAAACCCAAAAGTAGAAGGGTTAGAACAACATGGTTAGGCACATTATTATTTCATGATGTGAAAGGAAGGGGTATTCATATATTCACAAGTTTAAATTTTGAGGGATAGTGAATACCTAATTAACAATCTAAATTGAGTGATCGTAAAAATGAAGAAACATGTCTAGGGAAAGGTACTATTGTTCCTCTAGGGATTTGAGATGAACCAATTTGTAATCTTGATAATTTTTAATGTTATTCTCCCTATTCTTTTCAATGGATTAGAGTTTTACTTTAGGGATCATAATCCTTACGCCTACAATAAGAAGAAAATCCATTAAAATTTTGTGAGATATTTGATCTTATTAACAAGTGATTTGTGAGACTCAAATAGTTGTGATTGAATCCAATTATGATTTGGCCTCGAAGATTAGTTCAAGATGCTCCAATTTCTTATCCTCTTTAAGGAGTTTGACTCTACCAATTATTTTTAAATTTTCCTCACTACTATAAATAGTCAATCATGGGTCTGATTTGCATACTTCTTAAGGCAACATAATCTTGAAGGTGTGAAGTATTTCCTTATTCTCTTTTTATTGATGCAAATGCATTTTTGTATGTTTAGTGGACCTTGTTGAAAATAATTGCTTCATGAGAGTGTTAGTGGGAAGAATATTCATGGGTAATGTCTTGTAATACTTTAACCAAAATTCTTGATCCATATTATTATGTTAAATCTAATAACTAGGGGTATTCTATTGAGATTGTCCCCTATCTTGTTGATATTAATGAAATATCATTGTCCCATATACTTACTAATCAAGATAAGAGATATGTGTTAACCATAGCCTTGATCTAAGACTCATTATTACATATTTTGCAATAAGAAAAAATTTGTATGGCAGGAAACACTCCTTCACTTTATGACATGATAAAATTTTAACTATGATCCCTAAGGCTCCAACAAGATTAAGAAAAAATAAATCAAATAAATATAATTGATCTTCAAATCAATCCTACCTTATATATGCAAAGCTCCAAGAGGATTTAACTAGATTTTTAGTATGCAAGCTTGTCAAATGCAAACCAAAGAACCTTTATTAAGTGTATAACAAAAAGTGCACATGAAACTAAATATTGATATATTTATATCCCTTTATATAGACTCCCTTACTCTTTGGTTACTAATGAAAATCTTAAATCACATTAGAAAGGTTCTCTAACAATTTATAAGCTTGACCTTACTATGGTTTTCACATGACTTGTACCATTAAATAATGGCATCGCATAGGATCTTATCTATTCCTACTTCACCTTGATGAGAAAGAAGAAATGTCTATAAATTAATTCTTATTTGATCTTTTGTCACCTAGGAGATAATGTATAGTATAAGGGAAAATAGTCTATATTTGAAGCAAAGAGAAGATACACATATGAGTTAGATAAGAGAATTTAAATATTCATATATATACATAAAAATAAAGTTGTAATTTTCTTTTATAGTTCATTAATCCATTCTATTTTACTTTTTATGAATGTTTTCCTTTTTCTTTCTCATCATAAAAAAATAAAGTTATTTATTATTCAATCAATTTAATAAAATGCATCACTAAAATTATTCTATGTATTTAACCAAAAAATTCTAAGGAATCCCTAAGTGCTCTCAAAGAAGTTTTGTTTAAAAAAAAAATCAAAAGGGTGGTGGGCCATTTAACCCAATTTAATATCTCAAAATAAGCCTTTTTACAGAACTTATCTTATAGGAAAATAAAGGTAACACTAGAAAAGCATCTAAATTATTTGGCTTCATCCTTGTGTTGAAAAGGATTTGTGGCCCATGCATTAAAATAGTCCACATGCCTTGTCTATGCTTCCACATTTTGCATGTGAATAAAAAAGAAGTAACAATCCACATGTTGGGGAGGAGATTCAATTTTTTTCTTTGGAAATGCATGTCGAATAGGGGGAATACAAAGGAGGCACATTTTTGGTTCTAGAAACCAAGGGCATTGAAGGGTGGAACAAGGTGTTACACTTACCAACTTCATCTACACATAAGTTTTACTTCACAATTTTTGTTGTGCTTTTCTTAGAATCTACAAATGTATGAAATATCATTTCTTTTTGGGAGGGAGTGGTTTATATCAAATAGTTTTCAGACCCTGATCTTTCCTTCCATGCTTGGTATAATAGCAAAAAACTCCTTGAGCATATCTTGTAATTGTTGCATTCCTTGAGACCACATTTTAAGGGAACTTTTGTCAAATAGTTCACACAAATTGTTTATGCCTTCATGTCTTGATTTTAAAAGTACAAGAGATAGTGTAATGGGAAACTGTGTAGAAATATGTTGTGTAATGCATTAAATTTGTATTACAACATCATCAGTAGTAGAAAAACCTTTAATACTAACCTAGAAGTGTTATTGTCTGGATGTTGGTATCAAATATGAAAAAGGGTAATCAAATATGATTATCCAATGATGAAAAAATGCTTAGAATAACCAATCCTAAACAACTTTTTGCAAATGAAATGATTATGCAATGGTGAAAAGATAACTATAATAACAAATCCTAAACAACTTAATGGGAATGAAATGATTATGGAATGATGAAAAGATGCTTAGAATACAAAATCCTAAATAACTTAATGTAAATAAAATGATTATGAAATGATGAAAATATTTTTAGAATAAAAAACCCTAAACAACTTAATGCAAATTAAATGATTATGAAATGGTGAAAAGATGGATAGATGATAGGTGTAACCCTAGTGCACCAACCAAAACTAAATCAACCTGATGGGGAAGGAAATTGGGGGACACACTTGCACATTCAAAACCCAATGATTAGGAATGAGATAATAGGAATGGAGATGAAATATGAGGGAATGGGAATGGTAGATGGTAGGATGGGAGATTGAGCAATTTGATGTTATGCATTATGTTACCATGTAGTAAGAACTTAATTTTATATAATATGGGATACTATACACCAAGGTATGAGGAACCAAGATGACTTTGTATCAAATGCATATGATTAACACAACAAACAAGAAAGGTTAGTCCAACATCTCACAAATTCCAAAAGGGCTTTGGTAGGACAGACATTGGAAATCCACAAACACGTGAGGATGCCCCAACATAACACAAGATCGTGATAATTTCTTCATAATTCTTACCTTTATTATCATAATTAAATAATCCTAATTATTTAATTATATTTCTAAAGTCCTTGGTCCTCCATTAACTAAATAAATTTATTTAATTAATTCATTTTAACATTTATTCCTCTATTAATTAAATAAATTTAATTATGTAATTAATTCATTTTACCATTATTCAATTCTGATTAATTAAATAAATATTAATTATTTAATTACATCACTAATTCACTTTATCCTCTTTATGAAATTAAATAAATTATTATTTAATTGATTCTTGTCACACCTTCAACTATAATTAAATTAATACTTTAATTATTCTTTAAATATTTGCTTTAGTTAATTAAATAAATCTTAATTTATTTAATTTAATCTTCAAATTTTGAATGTTGAATTAAATAATCATTTAATTCATAAAAAAATTATTTTGGACATATTCTTCTATATTTGGATAATCGCTTAAGTTATCTAATTATTCACTTACCACTTAAGTCGAGATTTAATTGAATCAATCAATTATCTCTTGATTTAATGCCTGATTGTCTCTGAAAAATGGACTCTCTGTCTTAAGCAAACAGTTATCTAGATTTATTCTTCTACGTGTAAACTTTTATTAATTAAATAACTTTATTTAATTAATTCATTCATTTGTGTGTTCAAATAGACCATTTCCTCCATGCTAATCCTCATCTTTACATGTGATCATTATTCTTCTAATTTTCAAATACTTTCAACTAAAGATTAAATTATTATTTAATCTTAATCTCTATCTTTTATGTTTTATCACTCATGTCACTATTGACACTAATCTCAATGCATATTGAATCTTTAATCTAAGTCATTTGTCTATCTTTTAATGAATTGTCATTCAAAACCACTGTTTCTATAAATTGGCTTTATCTTCATAATTGTAACTCCCTCAAAATCTTATGACTTTTGGAAGCAATCTATTATCTGAATCTTGATGTTTTGCTAAATCACTATCATAGGCTATACTTGCACAGAGAAATCTGAGGGCAATTATAATCAAATGGAAAAATGGAGGACAATCAGGTTATGCATGGAATTGTGTAGATATTCGGTGAGATGGTTCTTTTATTTATGCTTTTATCTTTCCATTGTTCTTTGTTGTTAGCTTAGTTTACATTAGAGTTTAATTGCATTTGTATTGCTTTGATGCTTTGTTTTCATGATGTTACAACTATGGCCATCGTGGAAAGTAAGATTGCAATCTAAATACATCTATAATATGTTATTAGGGCCATGTCCCTATTTGAGCTTTCAAGCTCATTTTGTCCTTCAACGGGTATAAACGCATTACACAACATGGTTGACAGTTTGTTCCTTGTCAGCCGTTGATTGCACGCTGCAGACGAATTAAGCAACTTGCAGTTAGACGGCTATGACTAACTGACCGTCCCACGATTGAACTGATCATGGCCATTTATTTATCCCGCCGCTCGCTATACTGTTTTTAATATGCAACTTGCAGTTAGGCGGCTATGACAACAAGTACATGCTCAGAATTCACGCAGTTTTAATTGGTGCAACATTGATTATTCTGCAAGTGGGTGTGCGATTCTATTATCATCTCTTTCCCAATACGGTTTGGATCAACTTATATACAAAACCTGGAAATCAACTAACCACCTAATTGTATCAAGTAGATGACAAACTAAATAGAGCTGGTCGATTACACAATACTCTGTGATTGAGGTGACCCAAGTAAAGTTGCAGGCGCTTTTTGTTGAGATATTTCCGTGAGAGAATTTGGCTACACAGAGGGTGAGTGGAGTTTTAAGCTCCTTGTCTTTCTCTTCAACTCCATCGGTTTCTCCAGAGATTTCTTCGAGGGATCCGCCATTTGTTTCAGGCACCAGAATGTGAAAATGAAACTCAGAGCATTGGTAAAAGCAAGCAGATACAGAGCAGTCTTGAGTTTCCCGAGCCCCTTTTTATCATCAGCAAGATAACCAACCCCAAAAGCGCCAACGATGGCCCCTAACTTTCCCATCACAGCCGATATGCAGTGGCAGGTCGATCGAAATCTCGCCGGGAATTCTAAAACAATAGCACCTACCTGTATTTTTGTAATGGAATAACAACAGAATTGTTTTAGAATGAAATAAAAAACAGCTAGAAATGATCTGGCTGTGTGCAGATTCACAAGAAAAACTCGCTCAAACCATGGCAAGCGACTTACCTCAAGATTCTGCACAAATTGTCTTATGCACAGTGGACAATGTTGATAAGAAAAAATAGGCAGAGATTGCAGGACAATCTCTCCATGGCTGCTACTGCAATCTATTCACAATAAACAAAAAGTAGATCTAAAAATATCGGTGTTTTAGAACTACTAGATTATTGAGCTCCATGCAAAATGTGGTGACAGAGATACAGCACGTGAATTGCTTTGCAGAATGCCACCTACCAACCACACAACCTCGCAACCCATTAGAAGATTCAACATATTAAAAAAAACAAAACAAAACAAATTTTTCATTGCTCGTTTAAAAGCTATGGGGAAGTCAATAAAATCGCACAATTCGAAAAATTGGATAGTAAACGACGAAACCGAACTCAGAAAAGGTCATCACCTAGTCAGCAAAGAAAACGTGGAAGGCAACTCAAGACAAAACGACGACCTAGCATACGAAGCTCAATAATCAAATATTTGCATGAAATATTGCTAATTAATGTAGCATTGAGTGACATACAGGCCATCAAATTGAATAACATGGTTGGCATTCCCATAAGTCTTGTCTGTATATAAAAAACTCCTTGTTTGAATGCTTGTACAAGATGTGCCCTTCCATTCTGATTGCAAAAAGATTTGATGAATCGATGGTCATGATATGTGCGCTGAAGATGGGATTGGCCTGCACGTCACTCCACTTTCCCTTCCTACCACGCAACCTTAGCAAGTACATTGTTCATTGTGCTACTCAAATCAACATGAGCTGTAACTTCTTAGCAAAACGGATCAACGGTTGCCAACCGCCTTGCAAGGGCTCTCTTCGCTTTTCTACCGTTGACAAGCAAAATGAGTCGTGAAGGCTGGCCTTTTTAGCTACTAATTAGGCTACCTATAGACATCTTTACCTCTGTGAAAATGGAAGCTTCTTTATGCTCCCAACCAGGTATAACTATCTAACATTGTTTATTCTTTTATTGTTGTATTATAGGGGTTATAACTGTGTTTATCCTGTTCTGTGTGTGAATGTTATGATTCCCTACCTAAATTTCCTACATATGCATTCCATGCTTTCGTACCAATGCCAATTACAGATGGGTGTCCTCATAATTTAGGCAAGTCGTTATATGCTCAATGCTCTTGTATATTCCATTGCTATTACCAATTGACCTTATGTACTTTACAAACATATGCAAAAAAATTACCAAAATATTGCCCAATTGACCTTCCACACCTCTTGGTACCCATTGCATACAAAGCGATTGCTAGTTATTTATAATTCAACCATTCTAAAGTGAATATACATTCAAATTTGAATGTTTAAAGCTAGAAAACATGCACATTCAAATTTATAATTTTTATATATAAAAGTAGAATAAATTCTCTACACATTCAAAATTGGCATTTATACCAACCTCAATTTTTTTACAAAATGTTGCATATGTCATCTCAAGATCTATATACAATGTGCATGTTGAATAACTACACATTAAACCTAATATCCAATTGATCCTATGTCCGGGTGAATCTTTAACTTGTAGTGGATCATCAAAATCTAGCCTCCTCATACCACTTGATGGATGCAAAGTTGACACACAATTTAACAATTCAAACTACAAATTTGATTAATTAGCTCAATAGTAAATAAATTAGGTCACCAAATAAAAAATCATTTGTACTATAATTTAGAAAATTTAAATTACCATATTGTTACCATCTCTATTTTACATTACATCCATTGTTATTGCTTCTTGGTTAAGATCAATACAAAATGGTAGCATATGTTGTTGGGTGTTTTCTTGATCATCTAAAGCCACAATAACATGCATGTTTAACAAATCAACTTAGAAAAAAATAATTGAAATGTGTTCTATAATTTCTATACCATCTCCACTTTGCATTGTACAATCTATTGTTGTTGTTTGGTTAATATCAATAGAAAAAGGTAAAATATGTTCTCTATTATTTTTTTGATCTTGGTGGCACTATTTTTAGCTTGTTCCACTCCCCTTGTGATGCCCATCAATTATCGCTGATCTAAGAGATCTTAATGGTGCATCATGCTCAAGACCTTTTGTGACCTACTATACCATAGAAAAATGGCTCTTGGAAATTTTCATGGTCTTTTAGGTCTTTCTCTCATGATGCTTGGTCCATTTTTCTTTGATTTAATGTTGCGATGTAACTTTTTCATTCATATTAGGTCCTTAAAATTCAAATTGTGGTGTCTTGTGAAGGTGTTGTCAAATATTGTAACACATTTCTACACTTTTCTAGACTCTCTTCATTAAAATTCACCTAAAGATCACCTTTTCATCACTTTTCAAGTCCTATTTTGAAGTGTTCTTAAGTCTTGTAACAAGATTTCACGCTTTTCTAAGCTTAATTTCACTATTTATACCTTTTGTGTGCTTTATTTGACCCTTTTATGTAGTCATACACTTTTAATTAAGTGTGCTTTTGAATGTAAACCCTAAAAACAACATTAAATGTGACTTAATTCCTAACATCCACTTTCAAGTCTGTGGGATTCCCATCTCGGCCATGTGGTATGCACGAGTCCCTCCTTTGGCTCAAAAAATATTTCAAATTTTATTTTGGGCTCATTCAAAAATTACCTTATAGTCGGCCTATGATGAGGTATCATCGGATTACTAAGGCACAAGTGTATATAACAAGTGTTTTTCTCCCTCATTTTACACCTAATTCATTCAAGCATTCAATTAGCATTTGAGTACCCCTTGTACTCACCAATCAAGCATCTTGGAGAAACCATTGACATATCTTCATATTTCTTCAACAACAAGCTGTGGTGAGTTTAAGACATTTTCATGTTTTTATTCATCTTTCCTTACATTTCATTTCATTTCTTCATTAAGGGTTTGATTATCAAAGTGGAATTTGACCAAGGAAAATCCCTATAACCTAACCCTTAACCATTTTTCCCCTTTTGCATGTGTGTTTGCAGACTTGTGTATGTAGATTTGACAGGCATTTAGGTGTTGAAAAGTGGACAAGAAGTCAAAGTGCTCTAAGTCAAATCAAACCTATTTCAAGCTTGAGATAACCTACACTGCTTTTCTCAGAGGATTTGACTCCTATCAACTCCGACAAGAAGATGTAAGTACAAATCAAGCATGCATCTGGTCCTCGATTTTGCTAGAATTTTTGGAGAGGACTTATTTTCCACACTGTGAATGATTCCCACCTTTAAGGCCGAAAACTAGATTTTATTTCGCATTCTAGATTCTACAATCAAAAACTAGTTTCCCAAAAGTTTTTAAGCCGTAAGTAGGATTCTACTCAGCCATCATTGGTGAATGAGTCCCAAGTTGTCGATTTTCACTAGTTTATGTTAGCACTGCATCACTCCATATTCATCATTCATTTCCTGCGCACTGCTCATCCTTCTATAAATTATAGTTTTGCATTTGTTCATCTTTTTAGTTCATGCTTGCATATCACATTATGTTTTCAAACATTGCATATTTGTGAGGTTTTGTATTCATAATCAATCAAGTGGATTAGTTAGTTGCATTTAGATCACCTCATTTAGTCTTAATCAAATCATACATACATTAGATTGAGTGAACTACATTGATTTTTAGTGAGGTTTATCTCTCTCCTTTTAGGTGAAACATCCTAAGAGTGCAAGAGTAGTCTATAAGTTCCCCATTCCCAAAATTCTATGGTTCACCTACAAAATCCACTTGCAAAGTTATAGCCAAAAGATTCATTTTCAAATCCCAAAATTGGCTAAGTATGAAATTCTTGATGTTTCGAGCTTTTGATTTTATGCTTGCTTGCATCCCTTCTCTGCCACCCTCACTCCCCATCTTCTTTTCCCTTTCTCTCAAATTTTTGCCTAGGCATTTCAGGTTTCACCCATCGGTCTTGAACCTTACCCTCTACTGCCTTATTTTCCTTCCCTCTTCCTAACCCTTGATCCCCTCCTTCAAAATCAACTAAGTGTTGATCTTTCGAGAGTTGATCCTCAGCCTTTCCTCTTACCTCTTACCTTTGTTAAGGTTTTAGAGGTAGTCAACCCTTCCAACCTCCAATTCTTAAAATGCTCCTCAAAATGAAAATAAGTGTCAACCTTTTAGGCATTAGGAATCCACTTTAACCTTTCCTCTTATCTTCACAATTGTTAATCCATATGACTGATCCCCGACCTCTGATGTATTTCTTTCGGGCATCGACTTTCAATCATACTTCTTATCCCTTACGCCTTTTGTAGGATGGTGTAAGGAAACCTTTTGATACCTGATTCTCAAGAATATTTTACCTCCCTTTTGCCTTCTTCTTAAGGAATCCTTACATTCTCAAGGCTTTAGGCTTCCCTCATAAGGTCCCATTTCTTCAAATTTTGACTATCTTTATTTTTTGGACTTTCGAGTTTCTCCTTTTTTCCTTACCTCTTGCTTGCTTTTGGTAAAAGGTAATCTCTTAGCTTGAACCCTAACCTCCAATAACTTGTTTTTGGAATTTTGCCTTCACACTTCCCTCTTATGCTTTACCACTTTGCATTAAGCATTATGCCTTCCTCTCAACCCCCGACATCTAATGGTTCCTTTTGACTATTAGGTGTTGCTCCTTCTTGATGTAGGGGCATCGTATAAATTTTGCTTACAATTCTGATTTTCAGTTTTGGTCTTTGTTATTTTGGGTTCCCTTTTTCTAATTTTTATTTTCCTTGTATCCTTGATATGTGGTGAGTTTGGATAGGTAGCAAGAATTCAAAATTTTCTTTCTCTTTGCACGATATGCTTGGTAGTTTTCATCAATCAAGAGAGTGAAACAAAGACATAACTATTTTGTGAAAAGATGATCGATGGTTCTTTGGGAAGGAAGAAGGCATCAATTTCATGGTGGTGGTTTCACCGTGTAAGTAGACAAGAACGGTTTATAAAAAAATAGGAAATCAGATCGCCTCCCCATTTTTGTGTGTGGTTGTCGACAGGGATGGAAACCAAATTGCTTAAAATTAATTTTTGCCTATGAAAAAAAGGATGTGCCTTTACTTTTGGAAAAAAGGTGCTAACAAACTACCATATGAAGCAAAAGGTCGATGTTAAAGTTAAAGAGAAAAACAAAGAGGTCGTATGTAAGAGTTTAGAAATGATAGCATGAGATTTGGCTTGGTGCTCCTTTGCAAACAACCCAGGAGACTCTTTTACTTGATCAATTGCATTTTCCTTTTAGATGATGTGGAGTAGTAAATGAATGTGCTAGTTTCTATTTTTTTTTTCCATTATTACTTTGCAACGTAATGTTTGTTGCTACTTTTAATGAATGAAGGAGAATTCGGCTTGCAACATTATTCCCTATTCTTGAATGTTAAACTAAATAATGGTTTTGTACAGGCTCTCAGCTTTATATTGTGCATTGACCATGCTTTTTGTTGGATTCCTAGCATTTTGAGGAAAGATTGGCTTTTAAATCCATTTATTTCTTTTTGATCTTTGAGTATCATTGATTGAATTAGAAACTTGTAATCTAGAAATTTAAATTTCGCTCATTGTGATTGGAATTTGTGTAGAAGAGTGTGAGGTTGTTTTTCATCAATTTAGTATCGCATCCCGAAGATTTGGGGTTGTTGAGGAATGAGCAGAATGCCATTAAGAGCATTGAGAGGTAGAGGAGCTCAAGGAAGAGGCAAAAGAGGACATGATGATGGAGTCCTTGAATTGTTGCAAAACTTGACTACACAAATGGATGCCATGGAGAGGGCATAGTGAAGAGGAACACCAATATATGATGTGAGTGATGTTGAAGAGGAAAAGAAACTGCAAGAAGATGATGAGGAAGATCAAGAAGAACCCAAAGGAGTGGAAGAAAAATTGATCAGAGCTAGATGATGAATGTGGGAGCCAAGCCAAGAATTGAATTTCCTATGTACTTGGGAAGCTTGAATGGAGAAGAGCTTATTGATTGGATTAATGATTTGGACAAGTATTTTTAATATGAGGGAGTGGCAAAGGAAAGAAAGGTGATTTTTTCCTATACACAATTAAAA
This sequence comes from Sequoia sempervirens, assembly GCA_007258455.2. Taxonomy (NCBI): domain Eukaryota; kingdom Viridiplantae; phylum Streptophyta; class Pinopsida; order Cupressales; family Cupressaceae; genus Sequoia; species Sequoia sempervirens. Next base: position 129,611,153 of record VDFB02000015.1, on the reverse strand, counting down.
GGCCATGCAACAATGTGGTGGGATTACGTGTAGGCTAAAAGGCGTAAGAAAAATAAGGAGATCTCTTCTTGGGATTGAATGGTTTCCAAATTGAAAATGAAGTTTCTTCTAGTAGACTACCAAATGAATCTTTTCTAAATATTGTAAAATTTGAAGCAAAAAGATATGTCAATCAAGGAATACACGGAAGAGTTCTACAAGTTGGTGATTCGGTCAGGCCATTGAAAAGAAGATTTGGAAAAGGTTGCAAGGTATATGAATTGTTTGAGATACAATCTATAGGATGAGTTGAGTTTAGTGTCACCAAGAACTTTGGAGGAAGCTTACCAATTTTCCATTAAGGAAAAGGAGAAGTTACCGAGGAAATAGAATCAGCAAGGATGAGGCTATGTAGAAAAAGGACAAAAACACCATCAAGATGGAGAGGCAAGTAGTTCAAGAGGGAAAATCAAGTCAAAAAGAGGAGGTTCTCAAGATAGAGGAGAAACCTATAATTTGGTAGTGATGGTTATCGAGGAAGAGGAAGAGGTTTTTTAGGTAAATGTTTTAAGTGCAATCAATATGTTGGTCATGAGAGTTGGGAGTGTCTAGAATCTTCCCAAGGAGGTTACACAAGGCCTAAAAGGAGGAATCAAGTGGTGCAAGCAGATCAAGAGAGTACCTGGGGTCATTTTCTCCAAGAAAGGAAGAACCTAAGTCAGGAGAATCTTTGTTGTTCAAAAGAGTGTTGTTGAAGCCACCAAAGGAGAGTAATGAACTAGAACAAAGAAGAGCTCTATTCAAGACAAAGTGTAAGGAAAAAGGTAAGTGGTGTAAATTGATTATTGATAGTGGTAGTGTTGGCACATTTTTGTCATTAATGTCAAAAGGAGAAAATAACATTGATGTCAAAATGTGAGATTAGTGGTGGAACAAATACCAGATTCATGATGGTTTTTTTTTGAGAGCTTTACAAAGATATAATTTGCAGGTCCTAATGGTGTGTTGTTCACTTAGAAATAATTACTATTTCTTTTAGGTGTTGCTAGGGTTTATCTGTTAAACCCTAGGTTCATGTTATTATGGTGTGTGTTCAAGAGGTTATGCATTCAAACACCATTAGGGAGACTTCTCATCTTCACAAGGAAGTTCTTTAGTGTCTCTTCAACACTATGATGGCGGCTTACAAAGTTCGTGGAAAGGTCTTCATTGGATTGATAGTTGTTCTTCGATGATAAGCATTGTCAGTCCCTTCGATAAAACGTTGAGTGGATGTCATGGCTGCAAGGTTCATCAGGCAGACAGATAGTTTTTGGTAGGTTTGCATAAGATGTCCTTTTGACATCCCATTAGCTTCATCGGTGTGAAGGATGAATATCTCTAGGACAAAGACATTGGTCCCTTTGATATTTCAATTGAGAGGATTATGAATGTTGAGGAGACTCTTAGAGTTCGATGGGAGTTATTTATGTGTCCCTTTGAAATTCCAATAAGGTGGAACTAGTAGTGGTAAGATTACTTCATCGAGGAGACACATGCATATCGATGAAACAAATGTTTTAGTCTCTTCAAAGTGTCGATATGGTGAGGCATGTTAGGATTACAATGATTGATGACATGTGGTGACACAATGGTTATGGGGACCACTTATTTAATGCAACAAGGAGTATCAGCAAGACACTGCCATATCAAAGCAAGGAATTTAGGTGTCTCTTCAAAATATCAATGAGAACTTTATAGAAGAGGCACTTTCATATCAGAGTAAAAATTTTTGAGTCTCTTTGAAAATCTGATGATGAGACTCAATAGAAAGGTGATAATGATGGATGTTGACAAATAAGGATAGATGGTGGTTGGTGATTTCTCGATGGGAAATTCACATCCTTGTTGTGAATTGCATGGCGATGACCTAGTCAAGTGGACCCTACATATGGAAAATAAGCAACAATTCAAGGAGAAAAAATATCGGTAGGACCTGCAGGAGGTGGATTTAATTTTCAAAAAATATATAGATGAAATAAATCCATCAAAAAGACAAATTGACCAATAATGCAAAATATCAAATTAATGAGACACAATAAAATATCAAATTCCCTTTTTCAAAACAACATAATTGTAGTTGAGAAGGAAACACTAGATTTGTTTTAAATATTGTAATAGATGAAAAGCCACAAATCAAGCCACCTTAAGTTATGAAAATTAATATTATAAATAAATAAAAATTATGATGGAATAATGGGAATTGCATATTATGAAGTGAAGTATTATTAAGTATAAATAAGTCATTTAAGACGATATTCGTGCATTCATGACTACATGAATATCCCCTTTTCATATTCCAAATATAATTGAGTAAAACAAGTACACTATTATTGGGTTGATCAAGTCCAATAATAAAGTACTTGTGAAGTTATTTAAAAAAAAAATTATGTGAAGCAACATGATGAGATGCACCTAAATCAATAACCCATTCAAAAAGGTTTAGAAACATTCAAACTACATGTAAAAGCACGTCTAGATTGATCACCATTGTTATGAAATTGTTGATTATTTTGATTCATAGGCTTTTTCTCAATTTTTTTTTAAAACAAGTATTTTGCCAATGACCATCCTTATTACAATAAGTGCAATGTGGTCTCTTAGAAGAGTTAAACTCTCTAGGATCATTGCCATTATTATAATGAGGTTTGGAATTATAATGTTGTTGTTTAGAATGAGGTTTAAAATTTTGCTTATGCTCAGACAAGAAAGCATGTTCATTAGACTTAAGAGTACCAAACTGAATTAACTTAGCCTCTTCTTGTCTTAATAAATCACGAAAAATATCATAAGTTAATTGAGTCGCTAAAGAAGGAATAGCTAATTGAGCATGAATATTAGTAATGAATTGTTGAAATTGTCTAGGAAGACACTTTTTAAGAATAAGATGAATTAATCTAAGATTATCTAATTTAACTCCTAAACCATCTAATTGACTATTTAAAGCATCAAATTTCAATAAAAATTCATCCATAGATTTAAAATCAGAATACCTCAAATCTTCAAGTTGATCTTGAATTTGAATTTTTCTTGATTCATTTGTACTATCATAAATTGTTTTGAGTTTGTCCCATGCTTCATAGGCAGTTGTACATGTCCTAATGTGAACATAAAGTTCGGGTGACATGGAGATACCTATGAGGCCAAGGGCTTCCTCATTTTTAAGATTCAATTTTTCAATTTCATCTTTGGATGCAGACGAACCTGGTTTAGATTTAGGATCCGTTGCAACATCCAAAAGATGTTTAAATCAAAAAATGAAAGAAATGTGAGTTTTCCAAGAATGATAGTTAGAACTAGTTAATTTAATCTCAGGAATTAAAGTTGACATGATTGCAATAAAAAATTTACTTTATGAAAAAAAACTATTGTAAATATTTGCTTAAAAAAAAAATCCCTCTTAATTCAATTAAATCTTTAAAAAAAAATTGTCTAAAAATAAATAAGCCCCTTTAAACTAAAATATTAAAAACAACTTTTTTAGAAAAAAAATAATTAATTAAATTTCAAATGTTAAAATAAACTAATATATTATTTTAAAAAATAATAAATATTAATAGATTTAATATGATAAACTTTAGAGAAAATTAATTTAAAACTTTAAAAGTTGTAATAAAAAATGTAGTATTAAAAAAATGACTTTATTAAATTTTGTTGAGAAACCTACTTAATCGATTAAAAGAGGAAAAGAGTGTTTTTAAAAAATATATATTTTAGCTTTTTAAAAGCTTAAGATATACAAATCTTTTTTTAAAAAATAATGAAAAAAAAACTTTTTATGGTAAAATCCTTTTGCATAATAAAAACTTTTATTAAAACTAGTATGCCTTTTTTCCAAAAAAAACTTCAAAAGCACATTAAAAAGGGAAAATGCCCAGCCATGAGAATGGGCAAGGAATATTTTTTTTAAAATCTTTTTGAAAGGAGAGTAAAGAGCAACAGCAGGAAATACTTTGAGGGTTTGATTTTAAAAAATTGAAAGAAGATAAAGATTTTATTTTGCATGAGTGAGGTCTAGTGTGCAAAGGATATGGCTGCGTTCTGGATGAAGGAAGGAGCTGTGAACAGTGGCACCAAAAGTCGCAAAAACAAGATTTGTATGAGGCAGGCCTTCAAAATTTAGTAAACAAGATTTGGATTAAAAATAAATTTGATTTTTCTTTCTTTAAAAAAATGCAATGGCTAAAAGCTTGAATATTATTTATTATTTTAAAATATTTTTTGATATTTTATTATTCAAGAAAGATTGAGATTAATAGTAAAATAGAAAAAATAGGGATATTGAAATTGATTTTTTTTTAAAATTGAACATGTAAATATGGAGAATTTTTACAAATATGTAAAAAAGCAAATTACCCTTTTTCTAAAATGTAAAATATAGTGATTTTATTTACAGATTTAACCTCATATTGTAAAAAAAGTTACAATCTAAAAAAAAAATGAAATATAACCTTTTATTTGAGGGTTTCTAAAATTTTGCAAAAAATAAACATGCATACAAATTATAATCAATTTTTATACAGATCTAATATTAAGATTTGTATAAACTGTAGAAATAAATAAACTTTAAATTGAAAGTTGAAAAATAAGATAAACCCTTGTTGGGTTTTTGCACTAAATGCAAACAAATTATTTGAAGTATGAAATTAGAAAACTGAAATTCCTGCACAATAAAAATAGGTTAGAAAAGAATTTCTAAAAAAAATTGATTTTTTACAAGAATTTGAACATGCAAAAAATGGGTTTTTTTTTTTAAACTTGAACTATAACCCTTTATTTGATGGTTTAAAAGAAAAAAAAAACTGCATAAACTTAAGTATGCATGCAAACTAAAATACTTTAAAACTTTAGATAAAAAAACCTACACAAGGGTTAGAAGACAAAAAACAACCAAGATTAGGCACTAGATCTTCTTCTCCTCTTTGAGAATGTCTCCAATGGTGTGCTGAAAAATATGGTAAACCTTCAACAATATAGCTCACAAGATATTAGTAATACCAAGCTCTGATACCATGAAAGGAAATAGAAAAGAGTAATGGAAAGTACTAATAAAGAGCAATTGTTTTGAAGGAAAGAGATTACCAAATAAATTGAAGTAGCCAAACCAAGCACCACCAAAGCAAGAGAGACACAAGGATTTGTTAAGGGGAAAAAACAAGAAAAAACCCCAATATTATTATGGATGGAGGCCAGAAATGCCTAAAAAGGAATAATACAAAAGAGAGCTTGACAGCGCATGAGTCTTGAAGAATGAGAGGAGAGGCACCTCAATAAGTAGAGGTGAGAAGAAGGAGTTAAGTGTAACTCCCAACTCAATGAATCATGCATTCATCTATGTGTGTACAAAGTGTCACCTCTTAAGGAGGTGGTTACAAATATTCCTTAACAAAGGAATTAAAAAATAAGCCATCCTCACACATGTGAGAGATGACAAAAAAGACAAAAGACTTGTAGGGATTCCTTTGGAATATTCCTACAAGTTAATAAATAATTAAAATTAAAGAATAACCTTTACCAAGTAAAGATTAATCTTCTAACAATACCGATAGAATTTCATCAAAGTGACCTACAGTTTTTGGATTGAGCAATTATTCAGCCACTTCAATGTAGTGATGAATGATCGAAGAATAAGATCAATGATTGAGATGTAAAGGAAGGCTCATCTGACAATAGTTTTTTAAAGGTTAACAATCAATGAAGAACCATGGATCATGGCGTATAGAGACAAAATCAATGATCAGGATTTAAAGGTGAACGTTTCAAACAGCTAAATCCATGTACATAGGTTTTGAATGGAAGTCGACCAAAAGAATGGAATTAATTGGTCTACTTGATCTAACAATTGATTTAATTGGTGATTTGAGTTGTAGAACGATGGTGCAAAGTATTAAGTGAATGGAGATTAGGTTCAAATTTGGTGAATAGAAGAATACATTAAATGTGTATTTGATCTTAGGGCTTTCAGATAGCTACTCTTAGAAGATTCT
>VDFB02000015.1:129527794-129605048 GCA_007258455.2 Sequoia sempervirens | reverse complement strand
CTCTAGGGACACGTCTTCATTGTTCAATGCTGCCGCTTGCACTGACGCTCCATAAGCAACGGCCTCGTCAGGGTTTACTTTGTTGCATAGCTCTTCCTGCCCAAAATTTTGTCTCAGTAATTCCTGCAACTTTGTTATACGCGACGAACCTCCCACTAATACAATGTCATCGATTTGGCCGTGGCTCAAATGGGCATCCTCCAGGCATTCTCTCACTATTTCTATGCACTTCTCAAATAAGTCGGCGTTCAGGTCCTCAAATTTGGCTCTGCTGAGCTTTAGAAAAAAGTCATGCCCCTCATGGAGACAGTCGATGTCGATGACAGTCTCTACCTCAGAGGACAAACTTCTCTTTGCTCTCTCGCATTCTGAACGAAGCCTTCGAAGAGCTTTGGCATTCCTACTCATATCCAACTTGTATTTTGTGTTGAACTTTTGAACACAGTAATTAACTATTCTGTTATCAAAATCTTGACCTCCCAAGTGCATATCCCCTCTGGAGGCGTTCACGTCAATATCACCCTTTCGAACAGACAGAACCGACACATCGAACGTACCTCCACCCAAATCGAAGACGAGAACGCTTCTTTCTCCACTGAACACATCATGGAAGCCATAAGCTATAGCTGCAGCCGTTGGTTCGTTAATTATTCGCATGACGTTGAGACCTGCAATCTTACCGGCATCTTTTGTGGCCCTCTTCTGCGCATCATTAAAATAAGCAGGCACTGTAATAACCGCATTCTTCACCTTGCACTTAAGGTGGCTTTCAGAAATGGTCTTCATTTTCATGAGCAGCATGGATGAGATCTCTTCAGGTGCAAACAATTTAGTTTCTCCTTTGTAAGTGATTTGGATGACAGGCCTATCATCCTTCCCTTGGATGACAATAAAAGGCCAGAATTTCATGTCGTCCTGCAGACAAGAATCGGAGAATCGCCTTCCAATGAGTCGCTTGCCGTCGAAAACAGTGTTAGCAGGATTGGTTGAGATCTGGAACTTGGCAGCATCGCCAATAAGTCTCTGGGAGGAAGTAAAAGCAACCACAGAAGGAGTTGTTCTGTTTCCTTGATCATTAACAATAATCTCAACCATGTTATGCTGCGGCTGCCATACCCCAACACAACAGTAGCTTGTTCCCAGATCTATGCCTATGGCCTTCTCTTGCTCCTTCCTCTTCCCTTTTCCCTCCTCCTTTCCCTCCATTTTCAGTGGCTGCTTTCTCAGTCTCTGGTTGGAAACTAAAGAAACCCAAAATGCAGGAAGCTGGTATTATTAAGTAGATATATTTTGGGCTGATTTAGACTGTACGGAGAATGTGGTGGTCATCCGTGTAGTATCTAGTTGTGTTTATTGTCTAATTTAATTGTGACACAGTTGCCAAAATGTACAGTATCGTTGTTTCCTTTCCACACGTAAAGTTTCATTTATTTGCCATTGATTAGTCTATATTGTGAATTGAATTGGTATATGGCAATAGTTCGGAGTCTCATTTCCCAAGTCGCCGTCAAGAAAATAACAGCAAGTAGGATGGAACGCGGGAAATTTATTTCTCGACCAACACGTAAATCAAAGATAGAAGCAAGTTGGTCCGCCTTGGGATCTACTGCACGGACAATTAAGCCTGCACCGATTTACCTGCACAGCAATAAAAGCAAAGATCTCCCGCCGGCTGCACAGCAATTAAAACCTTTAATTTATTTGAATTTTTTACATTATTTAAATTTGTAACAATTATTACAATTATAATTAATAAAAATTATTAATTATATTTACGTGTTCTATATTTATTTATTTAATTGAATTTTTTAAAAAAAATACTATATTTTTTTATAGTAATAAAGACATTTATTATTATCTAAGGATATTTTTTATATTTTTAAAATGATATTTAATAATTTAAGTGACTTAATCATTTTTTATTTTTTTTGAGATTTCACAAATTATTTTTTAAAGAGGATTTACTTAAACCTCATCTAATTCAACGATCAAATAACTTACTAATAATAATTTTACACATTATCTATTATCAAAAGATAGTATTCTAAATATTTTTTCAATAGCAAAAAATTACCTTTAACTACTAAATCTAATAATAGATCAATATAACCCCAATTCATACTCTTAAATCAATATTATTTTATTTTTAAATTAAATTTAAGATTGTACTAGTGTGAACATAACAATACCTCTTATCTTGTATCTTAGATTTTTCATTCATTTACATGTCAAAATAATAATATTTCATAATAAATAATATATTTTCAAAATAAATTTAAATTGATCTCTCAACATTTTTTAAGATAGATGTATGTACTAACAATTGCACTTTGGTGTGTAATAGGTATGCCAAAGAGGTGTGGAAGGTCAATTAGGAAAAAAATTGGTCTTACTTCAAATAAAATATAAAAAATAAAAATAAACTATAATAAAAAGTTAAAATTTTAACTTTTATATTAAAGTTACAAGTAAATCAAACATAAAAAAGTTTATCTATTCCTACTTCATGTTTATAGTCAAATATGAATTTTATTGCCTCGTCTTTATGGCAAATACTTATATTTCTAACACAATCTATATAGATTTTATTACCTCGTCTTTAGTTTATTTTATTTCCCTTCAATTCAATTATTACAATTCTTCACTATACACGACTTGATAAATATGAGGAATGTTATGTCTATGAAATTAAGAATAATAAATTTTGTGTTTCTTATGTTTATGGTTCATGTCAACTTTGGTTTTCCTTTACACCCATTTAAATTGGGTTGGGGAAAATTTCAAACCCAAAAGTAGAAGGGTTAGAACAACATGGTTAGGCACATTATTATTTCATGATGTGAAAGGAAGGGGTATTCATATATTCACAAGTTTAAATTTTGAGGGATAGTGAATACCTAATTAACAATCTAAATTGAGTGATCGTAAAAATGAAGAAACATGTCTAGGGAAAGGTACTATTGTTCCTCTAGGGATTTGAGATGAACCAATTTGTAATCTTGATAATTTTTAATGTTATTCTCCCTATTCTTTTCAATGGATTAGAGTTTTACTTTAGGGATCATAATCCTTACGCCTACAATAAGAAGAAAATCCATTAAAATTTTGTGAGATATTTGATCTTATTAACAAGTGATTTGTGAGACTCAAATAGTTGTGATTGAATCCAATTATGATTTGGCCTCGAAGATTAGTTCAAGATGCTCCAATTTCTTATCCTCTTTAAGGAGTTTGACTCTACCAATTATTTTTAAATTTTCCTCACTACTATAAATAGTCAATCATGGGTCTGATTTGCATACTTCTTAAGGCAACATAATCTTGAAGGTGTGAAGTATTTCCTTATTCTCTTTTTATTGATGCAAATGCATTTTTGTATGTTTAGTGGACCTTGTTGAAAATAATTGCTTCATGAGAGTGTTAGTGGGAAGAATATTCATGGGTAATGTCTTGTAATACTTTAACCAAAATTCTTGATCCATATTATTATGTTAAATCTAATAACTAGGGGTATTCTATTGAGATTGTCCCCTATCTTGTTGATATTAATGAAATATCATTGTCCCATATACTTACTAATCAAGATAAGAGATATGTGTTAACCATAGCCTTGATCTAAGACTCATTATTACATATTTTGCAATAAGAAAAAATTTGTATGGCAGGAAACACTCCTTCACTTTATGACATGATAAAATTTTAACTATGATCCCTAAGGCTCCAACAAGATTAAGAAAAAATAAATCAAATAAATATAATTGATCTTCAAATCAATCCTACCTTATATATGCAAAGCTCCAAGAGGATTTAACTAGATTTTTAGAATGCAAGCTTGTCAAATGCAAACCAAAGAACCTTTATTAAGTGTATAACAAAAGTGCACATGAAACTAAATATTGATATATTTATATCCCTTTATATAGACTCGCTTACTCTTTGGTTACTAATGAAAATCTTAAATCACATTAGAAAGGTTCTCTAACAATTTATAAGCTTGACCTTACTATGGTTTTCACATGACTTGCACCATTAAATAATGGCATCGCATAGGATCTTATCTATTCCTACTTCACCTTGATGAGAAAGAAGAAATGTCTATAAATTAATTCTTATTTGATCTTTTGTCACCTAGGAGATAATGTATAGTACAAGGGAAAATAGTCTATATTTGAAGCAAAAAGAAGATACACATATGAGTTAGATAAGAGAATTTAAATATTCATATATATACATAAAAATAAAGTTGTAATTTTCTTTTATAGTTCATTAATCCATTCTATTTTACTTTTTATGAATGTTTTCCTTTTTCTTTCTCATCATAAAAAAATAAAATTATTTATTATTCAATCAATTTAATAAAATGCATCACTAAAATTATTCTATGTATTTAACCAAAAAATTATAAGGAATCCCTACGTGCTCTCAAAGAAGTTTTGTTTAAAAAAAAAATCAAAAGGGTGGTGGGCCATTTAACCCAATTTAATATCTCAAAATAATCCTTTTTACACAACTTATCTTATAGGAAAATAAAGGTAACACTAGAAAATTATCTAAATTATTTGGCTTCATCCTTGTGTTGAAAAGGATTTGTGGCCCATGCATGAAAATAGTCCACATGCCTTGTCTATGCTTCCACATTTTGCATGTGAATAAAAAAGAAGTAACAATCCACATGTTGGGGAGGAGATTCAATTTTTTTCTTTGGAAATGCATGTCGAATAGGGGGGATACAAAGGAGGCACGTTTTTGGTTCTAGAAACCAAGGGCATTGAAGGGTGGAACAAGGCGTTACACTTACCAACTTCATCTACACAAAGTTTTACTTCACAATTTTTGTTGTGCTTTTCTTGGAATCTACAAATGTATGAAATATCATTTATTTTTGGGAGGGAGTGGTTTATATCAAATAGTTTTCAAACCTTGATCTTTCCTTCCATGCTTGGTATAATAGCAAAAATCTCCTTGAGCATATCTTGTAATTGTTGCATTCCTTGAGACCACATTTTAAGGGAACTTTTTTCAAATAGTTCACACAAATTGTTTATGCCTTCATGTCTTGATTTTAAAAGTACAAGAGATAGTGTAATGGGAAACTGTGTAGAAATATGTTGTGCAATGCATTAAATTTGTATTACAACATCATCAGTAGTAGAAAAACCTTTAATACTAACCTAGAAGTGTTATTGTCTGGATGTTGGTATCAAATATGAAAAAGGGTAATCAAATATGATTATCCAATGATGAAAAAAATGCTTAGAATAACCAATCCTAAACAACTTTTTGCAAATGAAATGATCATGCAATGGTGAAAAGATGCTTATAATAAAAAATCCTAAACAACTTAATGGAAATGAAATGATTATGGAATGATGAAAAGATGCTTAGAATAAAAAATCCTAAATAACTTAATGTGAATAAAATGATTATGAAATGATGAAAATATTTTTAGAATAAAAAACCCTAAACAACTTAATGCAAATTAAATGATTATGAAATGGTGAAAAGATGGATAGATGATAGGTGTAACCCTAGTGCACCAACCAAAACTAAATCAACCTGATGGGGAAGGAAAATAGGGGACACACTTGCACATTCAAAACCCAATGATTAGGAATGAGATAATAGGAATGGAGATGAAATATGAGGGAATGGGAATGGTGGATGGTAGGATGGGAGATTGAACAATTTGATGTTATGCATTATGTTACCATGTAGTAAGAACTTAATTTTATATAATATGGGATACTATACACCAAGGTATGAGGAACCAAGATGACTTTGTATCAAATGCATATGATTGACACAACAAACAAGAAAGGTTAGTCCAACATCTCACAATTTCCAAAAGGGCTTTGGTAGGACAGACATTGGAAATCCACAAACACATGAGGATGCCCCAACATAACACAAGATCGTGATAATTTCTTCATAATTCTTACCTTTATTATCGTAATTAAATAATCCTAATTATTTAATTATATTTCTTAAGTCCTTGGTCCTCCATTAACTAAATAACTTTATTTAATTAATTCATTTTAACATTTATTCCTCTATTAATTAAATAACTCTAATTATTTAATTAATTCATTTTACCATTATTCAATCTTGATTAATTAAATAAATATTAATTATTTAATTACGTCACTAATTCACTTTATCCTCTTGATGAAATTAAATAAATTATTATTTAATTGATTCTTGTCACACCTTCAACTATAATTAAATTAATACTTTAATTATTCTTTAAATATTTTCTTCAGTTAATTAAATAAATCTTAATTTATTTAATTTAATCTTCAAATTTTTTTATTTTTATTTTTATTTTTTATTTTTTTTTATTTTTTTTTTCAAAGGCCAAAGCCCAGATAGAACATAAAACACCAACAAGAGCCAGAACCAAATCATTCAGCACCCCTAGTATCCTCAGCAAGAACCTTCCTCAAATCCGAGCTAAGCTCAGGAGGGATTTGAGCCCAATCATCGATCTTCCAATCCACAAGATGCTCTGAAGCCCATTTGGCCAAACAGTCAGCCGTCCTATTCCACTCCCGCGGAATATGGACAAAAGACACTCTCTCCATTAGAGATCCAATCTGCAAGATCTGCTGAACCAAAACCGCCAACTGCCAATTCACCTCCAAACTCCTCCCCTTATTCAGTAAGTTAATCAGAACCTGAGAATCAGATTCACAAGTTACCCTACGCCACCCCAGCTCGTAGGCCCTCCTCAAAGCATAAAGAATCGCCCAACCTTCCATAAAATTAATAGTCTGAGTCCCCATATGAATGGAAAACAGGAACACCACCGAACCTGAGGAATCCCGCCCAACCCCGCCAACCCCAGCTGGGCCAGGATTTCCCCTAGACGAACCATCAGTATTAACCTTCAAGGTTCCCGCAGGGGGAGGCTCCCAAGACCCCTGCCTCTGCACCCGCTGCCTCACGCGACTACCTTTCCTCCCCCAAGAGGCCAACGGGGAAAACCCCTGAATACCCAATCGGGCCACCACCTCAGCATCCTTCTTTTCCAAAGGCAACTCCACATCCCCTTTGGTGTGGATAGTCTCCTGGATCATCCCAAGAATTCTGTACCACACCTGCTGAACTTGCAATACTTCACCCCGAAAAATTCTCCTATTCCTTTCAAGCCAAATCTGCCACAACAAAAAAATTGGGCCAGCAAGCCACACATCCTGCAAAATAGAAGCCCTCGAGGGAGGCCTGCCCAAGCTATTCCAGAACTCAACTAAAGAGGAGGCATGAATACAAGGATTTCCCCAAACACTCCACCAGAAATGCCAGAGTTGCAGGGAGAAAGGACACCGGAAGAAAAGGTGCGAAGAGTTTTCCTCACCTTTCCCACACATCACACACATAGACGGTCCCTGAAAGCCGCGCATCTGAATCTTGTCCCAAGTCAGGCACTTGTTCCAAGCCAAAATCCAAGCAAAGCAATTACACTTCAGCCAAGAAAACTTATTCCAAACCTTCTTCCACCACGGAACTTCCTCCCCCTCAAACGTTTGAGACAATAACCTCCGATATCCAGACGCAACCGTGTAGTGCCCCTTTGGATTAGGAGACCAAGCAAGAATATCCTTGTCCCTTAAAGGATTACATTGTCTGCTCAAAAGAATACTATGCAGAAGCCTACAATCGTCCTCCATGCCCATAATCGGCCACTCCTCAGGAGTCATCCATCTAGAACTCACCAAGTGGCCCTGGTAAGAAATCACCTTAAAATCACTTACCCTCGTCCAGCCAACATCCTCGAAGCTTCTACTCAAAGCCATCAATTCAGGGAACTGAGATAGGATGGGAGGGTACCCATCCCAGGAATCGTACCAGAATTGTACCTCTGTCCCCCTCCGACAAATCCAAAATAAACCATCCTTGATAAGCCTCGCTCCCTTCTTGAGGGTAGCCCAAACAGCGGAGCCCTTACCTAACAGGGGATAACGAGGAATATCCTCTCCAGGAGTACTCTGAAGGTACTTATAGGACAGAATCCTAGCCCAAATCCTATCCTTCTCAGTGCACCATCTCCAATAAAGTTTCGCTGCCAACGCTGTCCCAGCCAGAGAGGAATGTCTCAACCCCAAACCCCCAAGCTGCTTAGGACAACAAACAGTATCCCACTTAACCAAACTCCACTTGGAAGTCATCACACTACCAGCCCATAAAAACTGTCTTGCCAAAGAGTCCAACTCAGAAACAAAACCCATCGGAGCCACCTAAAGCATACACCGATAAATAGGGAGAGCCTGGACCACGGATTTCAACAATTGAACCCGCCCAGCAAAGGACAACCAACGATTGGTCCAATGGGTAACCTTCAACTGAAATTTATCTAGAATAGGCTGCCATGACTCCCTCGATAATCTTCCCACCGAGATAGGAACCCCAAGGTAAGACATAGGAAGGGTCCCTATCTGAAAATGAAGAATTTGCGCAATTCGCCTCTGTATAGGGTTTGGAGTATTAAAGAAATAAATGGAAGACTTATCTTCATTGATTGCTTGACCTGAAGCCTCAAGATACATATCCAACACCCGCTGAATATTAGTAGCCTCCCTAATAGTAGCCATCCCCATCAAAGCAGTATCATCCACAAACTGCAAGTGGGACGAAGGGGGTAAGTCACCACCCCACTGCCACCCCTGAATAAGTCCCAGCTCCACTTGGCTCCTCAGAAGGCGCCCCAAGCCTTCCACAAGCAAAATGAAAAGGTACGGGGAAAGAGGATCACCTTGTCTTATCCCGCGCGACGCCTCAAACAACTCCGAGTGCATCCCATTAGTTAACACAGAGAAAGACACAGACGTGATGCAACTCATGACCCATTGAATCCAATCTTCCCCAAAACCGAAAGTAGCAAGGATCCTCTGAAGGAAAGACCATCGGACCCTGTCATAAGCCTTTGCCATGTCCAACTTGATAAACATAGCCTTAGCCCTAGAGTTAGCCATAGAATGGATGGTTTCAATAGCCAAAACAATACCATCCAGAATCTGCCTGCCTTCCACGAAACCACTTTGCTCCTCTGAAATGAGTAACGTCAACCACTTTTTCAGCCTATTCGCAATCAGCTTCGAGATAATCTTATACACCACATTACACAAGGATATAGGCCGGAAGCGACTCATCCTATCCGCTCCATCACACTTTGGAATAAGAGCCAGGAAAGTGGAATTCAGAGCCTTTAACATCTGCTTATTCCGCTGCGACTCCTTGACCACTTCTAATAAATCCAACTTGATGATCTCCCAAAACTCTTGGAAGAATTCAACCGGGAAACCATCAGGGCCAGGAGCCTTTCCTTTCTTCATTTGGAACACCGTCCCCTCTAATTCTTCAAGAGTGATCTCCCCCATAAGATCCTTTCTCATCTCCTGAGACACCGAATGGGGGATGCAAGAAAGAACCTGTGCCTCCCCCTCCACACTCCCCTGCAAATCCTCTCTAAAAAAGGTTGAAAAATAATGGACGGCCTCATCAGAAATACTCTAAAAAGAATTCAACCTCTCTCCCCCGTCTGAAATCAAAACAGGAATAGAGTTACCATGCCTCCGCGCCTTTATAGAATTGAAGAAAAAGGCAGAATTTTTATCCCCCTCCTGAAGCCAGTCGATCCGAGATCTTTGTTTCCAAAAGATCTCCTCCCGTAATTCCCATTCCTCTAGAGCTTTCAAAGCCCTAGATTCCTCCTGCAATAGAGCCTCAGACCCCCCATTCTCCCTCATCAACCTCGTAATACCATCCAGCTTATCTTGTGCATCAGACTTGGCCTTAAAAATATTCCCAAAAAATTGCTTATTCCAGCGTTTAATCTTATATTTAACAAACTGAAGAAGCTTAGTAAAAACATACATTGTCGTACCAAAAGAAGGTCTTCCCTCCTGCCACCACTGAGCAACATAATCATGGAGAACAAGATCCCGAAGCCACATGAGCTGGAATTTAAAAGAGGGCTTGTGGGTCTGCCCAACCCTGCTGATAGAAAGCTTAATGGGCCAGTGGTCTGAACTCCTCCAGTCCAAAATCTCTGAGCAAGTAACCCATCTATCACCCACCCAAAAGCAAGAAACCATAAACCGATCCAGCCGCTCTGCAATGCCATTTTCACCAGAGCGACGATTATTCCAAGTAAAGTGGCCATTACCTGGCTTGATATCAACAAGATTCAAAGCAGAAATATTATCCTGAAAGAGGAAAGCCGAAGCCTCCAATCTCATGGTACCCCCCCGCTTCTCAGCAATCTCAGTGATAACATTGAAATCACCCCCAATAATCCATGGCAAGTAGGGGTTCATACTTCGCACATACCGAATATCTGACCACAAAC
The DNA here is from genome assembly GCA_007258455.2 of Sequoia sempervirens. NCBI lineage: Eukaryota > Viridiplantae > Streptophyta > Pinopsida > Cupressales > Cupressaceae > Sequoia > Sequoia sempervirens. The sequence continues at coordinate 129,594,703 of VDFB02000015.1, read as the reverse complement.
GTTGCTTGCCCTGCAAATCGACAGGCGCATAAATGTTGGAGAAAAGAACGACTTCCCCCAATTCATAACAAGAGGCCACCATAGAGATAGAGGACTTGAAAGAAAACCACCAAAGGGGGCAAATCTTCTGAGGGCTCCATAAGCAAGCAACCCCACCAGAGGCACCCAGAGCACCAATGCACTGGCAATCACCATTCATCCAAAGCTTAGGCATAATACCCATCATACCATCCACAGAAAGCTTAGTCTCCTGTAAAAAGAGAATATCAGGAAACTGACTTCTAACCAAATTCCGAACAGCTTTTTGTCGAGGGCCACTGTTCAAGCCCCTAACATTCCAGGATAGGACAATCATTTCAAAGGGCTGGTGAAGTGCGAGTCCAGAGTCTTAACTGACCCTGATTCCACCAAATTTTCCCCAATCATCTTAATCTTCTCCAGGTCCTTCTTCCTGCCTAACTTAGAACCTTTCTCCACTCCTCCCTTCTTAATATCTTTTTGAAGGATGCCCAATTGAGGAGACGTCTTATTGCTTTTTCCCCCCACCGAGCTGGCTTTCTGCTCAGGGAGAGACCCAACCACTTTGTCTTTCACCACCGCGCTACCTGATTCTCTTTGAGCCTCTATTCTTAAGTCTGATTCCAACTGCAAGGATCCCCCTACCTGAGGGGCCAAGGAGACCCCAGGGCTGCTCCCCTCTTGACCAAAGCCTCCCCCTCCCAGCTCAGCACCCTGAACAACCGAATCCACTCCCACCTGATTGCTTGCCGTTTCCAGCTCCACCAGCTGCCCTTGCTGCTCAGCATCCAACTTGCCCTGATCCAGATCAACCAACCCAGGATCCACTTCTTGCTGGCTAAGACCCTCCAACACCTCAAATCTGTTAAAAGAATCCCCCTCCTGCCTCTCTTTCAGAGACCTTTTAAGCCCCTTATTTCTATTCCGAGGCTTGACAGGAAGAAAGCCATCCTCCCCCGGACCGCTACCCTGGAGAGGGCCTTTCCCCTTATCCAACCCAGAAGGATTCCTAGGTGGCAGAGAAGAATTAGTCTCCATAGGCTTGGCCCTTGGGCATCTACGCAGTAAGTGACCATACTCATGACACAACCGGCATCTAAAAGGTAAAGTCTCATAATCAAGTTATTGAACCCATGAGTACGATCCTGCACACACTTCTAAAGAATATGGCAAGGGTTTACTTAAATCAATTTCCACACAGAAACGGGCAAATGTCATTACCTTTTTGAACTGTGTCTGCTGCGAAGAACCAACAGGTTTACCAAGCATTGAGGCAAGTAAATGCAGAACATCCTCCCGCCAACACTCAACCGGTAACCTCGGCAATCTAACCCAAACTGGAACCCGACTAGGAATCTCCTCAGCCGGATTGAATCCTGCATGCCACGGCTTGATAAACAATCCCACCTGGTTGTAAAAATAAGGGCCTCCTTCAAAAACCTTGATCCTATCCGCCATGCAGTCAAAAGTGACCATGAAATAGTTATTAGCAAGGAGCCGAATCTCCATCTCTCCTAAAGGCATCCAAGTCCTTCGGGCCCAGGTCTCCAAAAATTGCAATGAAATCTTCAGACCCAAAAATTTACAATACAACGAATGTCTTGAGTAGTACTCAATATCATCCGCGAGCATCTCCATCGGGATCACAACACTCGGCCTTTCTTTGCACCTTTCAAGGCAGCCATTAATCTTTGGAATACGAAACCCTCCTGACAAACCCCCTTCATTATTTTCCACATTCTGAGAAAAAAGAATATTATCGTGCAGTCGAGACCCCGAAGGCAAGGGTTGCGAACCAAGAGCGGATCGAAAATCCAGCTTAGGTCCCTCCCCCGAAGGTTCCCCAGACTCCATTGAAAGAAAAGAAACACTAGCGGGGACCCAAACCCTCAACGAATACGGGAGCACAAGCTCCCACTCAAGGGAAAGCCCCCACACCCACCCACCAAGGATGGGCACCCACAAAAAACCGTAACACCACCCCACTCGATCTCCAACCTCAGACCCCACCACTTCACCACACCCCTCACCACAGCACCCCACAGCCCTACTCGCAGCCCCAAACTCCAACCCCAACGCACCACCCCACACCACACCACACCACAACCGCCACCCACACAGCCCCAAACCAAAGAAGACAAACAAACAGCTCCTTCTGCCAACCCAGCGGCACCCACACTACAGAAAAGCCACTCCCCCCCGCCAGGAGATCACCCACGTCGGCCCTAAACCAGCGAACCCAAGAGAAAACCAGCAGAGACCACTGGCCACCAAAAAGAACAGGAACCGCGCACAAGAAACCAGGAAAACACCCCCAACCACCAGGAACGCACCCCCCCACAGCGAACAGACGAGGACAGCAGAAAAATGAGCTAGGGCACGGGCGCCCTAGCTCTACTCGCACCAGGCAGTCGCTCCATCCCATCTTCAAATTTTGAATGTTGAATTAAATAATCATTTAATTCATAAAAAGTTTATTTTGGACATATTCTTCTATATTTGGATAATCGCTTAAGTTATCTAATTATTCACTTACCACTTAAGTCAAGATTTAATTGAATCAGTCAATTATCTCTTGATTTAATGCCTGATTGTCTCTGAAAAATGGACTCTCTGTCTTAAGCAAACAGTTATCTAGCTTTATTCTTCTACGTGTAAACTTTTATTAATTAAATAACTTTATTTAATTAAATAATTCATTTGTGTGTTCAAATAGACCATTTCCTCCATGCTAATCCTCATCTTTACACGTGATCATTATTCTTCTAATTTTCAAATACTTTCAACTAAAGATTAAATTATTATTTAATCTTAATCTCTATCTTTTATGTTTTATCACTCATGTCACTATTGACACTAATCTCAATGCATGTCAAATCTTTAATCTAATTCATTCGTCTATCTTTTAATCTGAGCCTATCATTCGAAAACCCTATTTTCTATAAAGGTTAGAATGCTAGAATCAACAACATGGTCAATGCAATATAAAGGCAAGATGCCTTTCAAAACCATTATTTAGTTTAGCATTCAAGAATAGGGAATAACGTTGTAACTGAGTTCTCCTTCATTCATTAAAAATAGTAACAATCATTACATTGCAAAGCAATAATGGAAAAAAAAAATAGAAAAGTTCTGGCACATTCGTTTACTACTCCACACATCATCTACAGGAAAATGAAATCGATCAAAGTAATAGAGTCTCCACAGTTTATATTTGCAAGGAGCACCAAGCCAAATCTCATGCTATCATTTATAAACTCTTACATCGACCTCTTTGTTTGCTCTTCAACTTCCAGCATCGACCTTTTGCTTCATATCAGTAGTTTGATGCTTCTTTTTTCCAAAAGCAAAGACACATCCTTTTGTCATAGGCAAAAAATTAATTCCAACTGAATTGGTTTCCATCCCCTATCAGCAACCACACACTAAAATGGGGTGATCCTGATTTTCCTCTTTTTTTACTCAACCATTCTTGTCTCCTTACACTGGTAGGAAACTACCATGAAATTGATGCCTTCTTCCTTCCAAAAAGAACCATCAATCATCTTTTTTTCACAAAATAGTTATGCGCTACCTATTCCTCTCTTGATTGATGAAAACTACCAAGCATATCGTGCAAAGAGAAAGAAAATTTTGAATTCTTGCTACCTATCCAAACTCACCACATATCAAGGATACAAGGAAAATAAAAATTAGAAAAAGGGAACCCAAAATAACAAAGACCAAAACTGAAAATCAGAATTGTAAGCAAAATTTATACGATGCCCCTACATCAAGAAGGAGCAACACCTAATAGTCAAAAGGAACCATTAGATGTCGGGGGTTGAGAGGAAGGCATAATGCTTAATGCAAAGTGGTAAAGCATAAGAGGGAAGTGTGAAGGCAAAATTCCAAAAACAAGTTATTGGAGGTTAGGGTTCAAGCTAAGAGATTACCTTTTACCAAAAGCAAGCAAGAGGTAAGGAAAAAAGGAGAAACTCGAAAGTCCAAAAAATAAAGATAGTCAAAATTTGAAGAAATGGGACCTTATGAGGGAAGCCTAAAGCCTTGAGAACCTAAGGATTCCTTAAGAAGAAGGAAAAAGGGAGGTAAAATATTCTTGAGAATCGGGTATCAAAAGGTTGCCTTACACCATCCTACAAAAGGGGTAAGGGATAAGAAGTATGATTGAAAGTCGATGCCCGAAAGAAATACATCGAGGTCGGGGATTGGTCATATGGATTAGCAATTGTGAAGACAAGAGGAAACGTTAAAGTGGATTTCTAATGCCTAAAAGGTTGACACTTATTTTCATTTTGAGGAGCATTTTAAGAATTGGGGGTTGGAAGGGTCGACTACCTCTAAAACCTTAACAAAGGTAAGAGGTAAGAGGAAAGGCTAAGGATCAACTCTCGAAAGATCAACACTTAGTTGATTTTGAAGGAAGGGATCAAGGGTTAGCAAGAGGGAAGGAAAATAAGGCGGTAGATGGTAAGGTTCAAGCCTGATGGGCGAAACCTGAAATGCCTAGGCAAAAAATTGAGACAAAGGGAAAAGAAGATGGGGAGCGAGGGTGGCAGAGAAGGGATGCAATCAAGCATAAAATCAAAAGCTCGAAACATCAGAATTTCATACTTAGCCAATTTTGGGATTTGAAAATGAATCTTTTGGCTATAACTTTGCAAGTGGATTTTGTAGGTGAACCATAGAATTTTGGGAATGAGGAACTTAAAGACTACTCTTGCACTCTTAGGATGTTTCACCTAAAAGGAGAGAGATAAACCTCACTAAAAATCAATGTAGTTCACTCAATATAATGTATGTATGATGTGATTAAGACTAAATGAGGTGATCTAAATGCAACTAAGTAATCCAATTTATTGATTATGAATGCAAAACCTAAGAAATATGCAATGTTTGAAAACACAATGTGATATGCAAGCATGAACTAAAAGATGAACAAACGCAAAACATAATTAATAGAATGCTGAATAGAGTGCACCTGGGCAATGAATGATGAATATGGAGTGATCTGAGTGCTAACAAAAATTAGATAAAATCACCAACTTGGGACTCATTCACCACTGATGACGAATCGGTCCTGCTTTTGGCAAAAACTTTTGGAAACTGGTTTTTGACTGTTGGGATCTAGAATCTAACCATATCTAGTTTTCCATCCTTAAGGTGAGAATAATTCACCATTGATGGAAAATCATTCTTCCAAAATTATGTGAAATCAAGGACCAATTATGTAACACCAGATCTATACTTGTCTTCTTGTCAGGTTGGCAGAGTAAAATCTATAGAAAATGGATTGTAGGTTGTCTCCAAGCTTGAAATAGGTTTTATTTGACTTGAAACACTTTGTTGACTTCTTGTCCACTTTTTAACACCTAATTTCTTGACAAATATGCATACAAAATTTTGTAAACACACATGCAAAAGGGGAAAAATGGTTAAGGGTTAGGTTATAGGGATTTGCCTTGGTCAAATCCCACTTTGGTAATCAAACCCTTAATGAAGAAATGAAATGAAATGAACAAGGAAAGATGAATAAAAAACATGCAAATGTATTAAACTCACCACAACCTTGTTGAATAAATATGAAGATATGTCAATGGCTACTCCAAGATGCTTGATTGATGCTTGATTGAATGATGCAAAGTGCTCAAATGCTAATTGAATGCTTGAATGAATTAGATGTAAAATGAGGAGAAAAACACTTATTTATACACACTTGTGCTTTAGTAACCCGATGATACCTCATCATAGGTCGACATAAGGTAATTTTGAATAAAAACCCAAAAGAAAAATTAAAATATTTTGAATTTTGAGCCAAGAGGGACTCATTCACCACCCATGGAAAATGGATCCCACCTTGGACTTGAAAGTGGGTATCGGGAATTAAGTCACATTTAATGTTGTTTGTTGGGTTTACATTCAAAAAAACACTTAATTAAGTCTTATAAGTGCATAAAGGGGTCAAATAAAGCACACAAAAGGTATAAATAGTGAAATTAAGCTTAGAAAAGCGTGAAATCTTGTTACAAGACTTAAGAACACTTCAAAATAGGACTTGAAAAGTGATGAAAAGGTGATCTTTAGGTGAATTTTAATGAAGAGAGTCTAGAAAAGTGTAGAAATGTGTTACAATATTTGACAACACCTTCACAAGACACCACAATTTGAATTTTAAGGACCTAATATGAATGAAAAAGTTACATCGCAACATTAAATCAAAGAAAAATGGACCAAGCATCATGAGAGAAAGACCTAAAAGACCATGAAAATTTCCAAGAGCCATTTTTCTATGGTATAGTAGGTCACAAAAGGTCTTGAGCATGATGCACCATTAAGATCTCTTAGATCAGCGATAATTGATGGGCATCACAAGGGGAGTGGAACAAGCTAAAAATAGTGCCACCAAGATCAAAAAAATAATAGAGAACATATTTTACCTTTTTCTATTGATATTAACCAAACAACAACAATAGATTGTACAATGCAAAGTGGAGATGGTATAGAAATTATAGAACACATTTCAATTAATTTTTTCTAAGTTGATTTGTTAAACATGCATGTTATTGTGGCTTTAGATGATCAAGAAAACACCCAACAACATATGCTACCATTTTGTACTGATCTTAACCAAGAAGCAATAACAATGGATGTAATGTAAAATAGAGATGGTAACAATATGGTAATTTAAATTTTCTAAATTATAGTACAAATGATTTTTTATTTGGTGACCTAATTTATTTACTATTGAGCTAATTAATCAAATTTGTAGTTTGAATTGTTAAATTGTGTAGTCAACCTTGGAAAGATTGGCATAACCTTTGATTTCTTGATCTTTGAGTATCGTTGATTGAATTAGAAACTTGTAATCTAGAAATTTAAATTGCCTATTGTGAGTGGAATTTGTGTAGAAGAGTGAGGTTGTTTTTCTTCAATTTAGTATCAAAGCCCAAATATTTTGGGTTATTGAGGAGTGGGAAGAATGCCACTGAGACCGCCGAGAGGTAGAGGAGCTCGAGGAAGAGGCAAAAGAGGACATGATGATGGATTCCTTGAATTGTTGTAAAACTTGACTACACTAATGGATGCCATGGAGAGGGCATAGTGAAGAGGAACACCAATATATGATGTGAGTGATGTTGAAGAGGAAAATAAACTGCAAGAAGATGATGAGGAAGATCAAGAAGAACCCAAAGGAGTGGAAGAATGATTGATCAGAGCAAGATGATGAATGTGGGAGCCAAGCCAAGAATTGAATTTCCTATGTACTTGGGAAGCCTGAATGGAGAAGAGCTTATTGATTGGATTAATGATTTGGACAAGTATTTTTAATATGAGGGAGTGGCAAAGGAAAGAAAGGTGATTTTTTCCTATACACGATTAAAAGGCCATGCAACAATGTGGTGGGATTACATGTAGGCTAAAAGGCGTAAGAAAAATAAGGAGATCTCTTCTTGGGATTGAATGGTTTCCAAATTGAAAATGAAGTTTCTTCTAGTAGACTACCAAATGAATCTTTTCTAAAGATTGTAAAATTTGAAGCAGAAAGATATGTCAATCAAGGAATACACGGAAGAGTTCTACAAGTTGGTGATTTGGTCAGGCCATAGTAAAGAAGATTTGGAAAAGGTTGCAAGGTATATGAATTGTTTGAGATACAATCTATAGGATGAGTTGAGTTTAGTGTCACCAAGAACTTTGGAGGAAGCTTACCAATTTTCCATTAAGGAAAAGGAGAAGTTACCAAGGAAATAGAATCAGCAAGGATGAGGCTATGTAGAAAAAGGACAAAAACACCATCAAGATGGAGGGGCAAGTAGTACAAGAGGGAAAATCAAGTCAAAAAGAGAAGGTTCTCAAGATAGAGGAGAAACCTATAATTTGGTAGTGATGGCTATTGAGGAAGAGGAAGAGGTTTTTTAGGTAAATGTTTTAAGTGCAATCAATATGTTGGTCATAAGAGTTGGGAGTGTCTAGAATCTTCCCAAGGAGGTTACACAAGGCCTAAAAGGAGGAATCAAGTGGTGCAAGCAGATCAAGAGAGTACAGGGTCATTTTCTCCAAGAAAGGAAGAACCTAAGTCAGGAGAATCTTTGTTGTTCAAAAGAGTGTTGTTGAAGCCACCAAAGGAGAGTAATGAACTAGAACAAAGAAGAGCTCTATTCAAGACAAAGTGTAAGGAAAAAGGTAAGTGGTGCAAATTGATTATTGATAGTGGTAGTGTTGGCACATTGTTGTCATTAATGTCAAAAGGAGAAAATAACATTGATGTCAAAATGTGAGATCAGTGGTGGAACAAATACCAAATTCATGATGGTTTTTTTTTTAGAGCTTTACAAAGATATAATTTGCAGGTCCTAATGGTGTGTTGTTCAATTAGAAAGAATTACTATTTCTTTTAGGTGTTTCTAGGGTTTATCTATTAAACCCTAGGTTTATGTTATTATGGTGTGTGTTCAAGAGGTTATGCATTCAAACACCATTAGGGAGACTTCTCATCTTCACAAGGAAGTGCTTTAGTGTCTCTTCAACACTATGATGGCGGCTTACAAAGTTCGTGGAAAGGTCTTCATTGGATTGATAGTTGTTCTTTGATGATAAGCATTGTCAGTCCCTTCGATAAAACATTGAGTGGATGTCATGGCCACAAGGTTCATTAGGCAGACAGATAGTTTTTGGTAGGTTTGCATAAGATGTCCTTTTGACATCCCATTAGCTTCATCGGTGTGAAGGATGAATATCTCCAGGACAAAGACATTGGTCCCTTTGATATTTCAATTGAGAGGATTGTGAATGTCGAGGAGACTCTTAGAGTTTGATGGGAGTTATTTATGTGTCCCTTTGAAATTCCAATAAGGTGGAACTAGCGGTGGTAAGATTACTTCATCGAGGAGACACATGCATATCGATGAAACAAATGTTTCAGTCTCTTCAAAGTTTCGATATGGTGAGGCATGTTAGGATTACAATGATTGATGACATGTGGTGACACGATGGTTATGGGGACCACTTAGTTAATGCAGCAAGGAGTATCAGCAAGACACTACCATATCAAAGCAAGGAATTTAGGTGTCTCTTCAAAATATCAATGAGAACTTTATAGAAGAGACACTTGCATATCAGAGTAAAAAAATTTGAGTCTCTTTGAAAATTTGATGATGGGACTCAATAGAAAGGTGATAATGATGGATGTTGAAAAATAAGGATAGATGGCGGTTGGTGATTTCTCAATGGGAAATTCACATCCTTGTTGTGAATTGCATGGCGATGACCTAATCAAGTGGACCCTACATATGGAAAACAAGCAACAATTCAAGGAGAAGGTAAAATATCAACAAGACTATGTGAGTGGTCTCTTCGATACTCCAATAGAATTTCATCAAAGTGACCTACATTTTTTGGATTGAGCAATTATTCATTCACTTCAATGTAGCGATGAATGATCGAAGAATAAGATCAATGACTGAGATGTAAAGGAAGGCTCATCTGACAGTAGTTTTTTAAAGGTTAACAATCAATGAAGAACCATGGATCATGGCGTATAGAGACAAAATCAATGATCAAGATTTAAAGATGAACGTTTCAAATGGCTAAATCCATGTACATAGGTTTTGAATGGAAGTCGACCAAAAGAATGGAATTAATTGGTCTACTTGCTCTAACAATCGATTTAATTGGTGATTTGAGTTGTAAAACGATGGTGCAAAGTATTAAGTGAACGAAGATTAGGTTCAAATTTGGTGAATAGAAGAATACATTAAATGTGTGGGTATGTGCAGGATCATCATGGAAAAAATAGGCCCTTAAGTGGCAAAAAATTCAGAAAAATCAGTGTTAGGCAACTTGACGTAATAATTTGAATAAGTTATCTATATTATTTCAAAAATATGTAAGAATAGAATCTATAGAAAATTGAATGTAGTTTCTAAACTACTAGGTTTATTTAAAAATAAATAAAATCTATTTGGTGAAAATTTGAAATTTCAATGGTAGTACTTAAATTTTAGGGAAAAAATAAGAAGTGGAATTATGCGATACCACCCTAACCATAATAAAATTATAATATTTTTTATAAGATTTTTTATATAAGTAGAGGGACTCATTTCTGGATGTGATGCATATTTTTTTGTAATTTTTTCCAAGTAAATAATTAATTATGATTTTTTATTACAACTTTTAAAAAAGAAAAACTCATATGTCTAACCACCTTAACTTGGTCAAAACTTCATGAAATTTAATTTTTCTTTTTTTAATCCTATAGTATGTGAAGCATAGAATGTGACGCATGTTTCGGATTCAAAAAATGTGATACCATTTGAAATTTATAGATGTTTTTCAATCATCCTATCGATTAGGACTTTAGTCATAATTCTAATAGAAAATAAATAATAATTATTTATTAAATTCAAATTAAAGCATAATCTATATTGGTGGAAATCTGAGAATCAAATCTAAAAACCCTTTTCGTTTCATCAATTTTGGATAAAAATAAAGTCATCAGCCACATACCCTACAAATACCCATAATATTGCCACTTTTTGGCCCCTCATGATCCTACACATACCTGTGTATTTGATCTTAGGGCTTGCAGATAGCTACTCTTAGAAGATTCTTTGTAACAAAAATTAATGTGGGTATGGCTTGATGCAGTGTGTGCTTCTTGAAGATGAAAGAAAGAAAACCCTACTAGAGGTATTCAAATGCATTTGGTTAGTGGTGCACAACTCGAGGAAGGTACTACAGGTCAACAAAGAAAAGAAAGTAAAAATTGTCTTAGTATGAAAAGCATCTGCAAGTATTGAATACATAGTGGGAGATGAGGTTGTAAGTGATAGAGAGAGAGAAGGGTCTGAAGTGGTAGAGTGTGGAGAGAATTGTTGCAGAAAAAGAATGCAATATGCCTAAATAATTTTAACCAAACAAAAATCAAGAATTAAAACTTGGATTTACATTCAGGGTAAAACCCCTTGATTGTGTTTGTGCTTTTTGTTTCAGTCTTTGTCACTCAATCTAATGTATCATAGAAAATGGGATGTGTTGTTGAGCAAGTTGTAGATGTAGATCAAGCAAGGTATAGAGCATAGCAGAGAGGTATTATAAAAGTAAGAGCTAAAGTTCAAAGCTAAGGGAGAGTTGCAAAGAGTACAACATACATGTATGTGCAGTTGCAAATAGGTTGCAACATAGAGCTATAGACAAATTGTCATATTTCTTATTTTTAATCTAATTGGTGGGTGCATCAAATATCTGGGTAGGTGATTAGATTAGGGAGTGGGTGCTTCCTTAGAGTGGGTACTCCTAAAACTAGGGGATTGGTGTCTCCTTAGGGTTGGTTCCCTTAAAATAATTGTAACAGAGCTTTATTTGTGAGGTTGGATTAGGACAATAGATCCTAGTAGCTATTCTCACCACGGTTTTTCCCAATCTTGGGTTTTCCATAAGATATTGTGTTATTTAATGATTGTGTGTGTGCATGATTAATCATGTATTTGCATGTTAAGTCTCTATCTACACATTAAGAGGTTAATGAATAAATCTACACTAAGTTCTAAGTGATAAAAATTTAAAATCTACTAATTCACCCCCCCTCTCAATAGCCCATTGTGTTCCAAAAATTGGTATCAAAGCCCTAGGTTGCCTAGGTGAAGGTTAATCAGCTTGGGTGGATTATGGTAGTATGAAAACAATGAACAATCAAGAAGGTTCAAACAAGCCACCTCGGTTTGAAGGAAAGAATTATGCTGAGTGGAGCTCATTGATGAAGGGGTATTTTGGATCTATAGGACTTGATGTCTCGATGTCAGTTAGGAAAAAATATGTTCTCCCACATACTCCTCCCATTGATGTTGTGACAAAGAAGGATTATGAGAATAATGAAAAAGCATGGTTTGCCATTATGAACAATTTGTTTGACTCTATGTATAGCAAAGTTATGCATTGTCAAACTACGTATGATGTTTGGGAAAATTTGAAAAACATCTATAAAGGAGATAGCAAGGTGAAGTTGGAAAATATTCAAGTGTTGAGAGCTAAATTTGAAGGTTTAAAGATGACTGAAGAGGAGAAGATTTTTGACTATCTTCTAAGAGTTGATGATGTAGTAAATTCTATCAGAGGATATGGAGAAGAAGTAAAAGAAGATTTTGTTGTGTTGAAAGTACTAATGTAAATGACAAATAGATATGATCCCAAGATCTTTTCAATTTAAGAAGGGAGATAAGTGGATAAAGTCACTCTTGATGAGTTGCATGGAATATTTATTTCCTATGAGATGAGAATGGGAGATGTTGAGCCTTTTGGAAGAGAAGTTGCATTCAAGGTTGTAAAAAGGGAAAAAGGTGAAGCAAATAAGAAAGAAAATGTTGCAGCCATAACATCTGACCATGAAGATACTGATGAGGAAGAAGAAAATATCATAAGACTAAGGAGAGGATCTAGAAAGTATAAAGGTAAGTTTCCCTTCAAGTGTTTTAACTGTGGTAGAATAGTTCATTTTTCTTCTAAGTTTCCTTATGATAAAGAGGATAATACTAAGCAAGAAGGAGATAGTAAAAAGAAGAAACCTTATTATCCTAAAAGGAAGAGTTTTGGAAAGAAAAAGAAGAGTTTGTACATTCAGGAAGAAAGTGACTCATCTAAAGCTAGTGATAGTTCAGATGATGAACAAGATTGTGCTCTAGTAATTATGGAAGAGGAGGAAGAATTCCTCTTCATGGCCAAAGACTCTAAGGATTAGAAGGATGGACAAGTTGAGGGCATTTGTGTAGAAGGTGAAGAGGAAGTAGTTGTGTATCTTGAAGGGGAATTGATTAGTGCTCTTGAAGATCTTGATGATCTAAGGGATAAGTTTGATGATCTTAAAAGGGAAAACAAGAAATTGAAAAAGTGTGCTCAAAAGGAAATTAATAAACTAACCCAAGATCTTGAGGAATCTAATCAAATGGTAGTAAGTTTGAAACTTCAAGTGGAGGAAGCCAAAAGAATAGAAGAAGTGATGAAATCTAGATTAGAATATGAAATGGATAGATGCATGAAGCTTGAGGCAGAAGTAGTTGCCTTAAGAAAATAATTGGAGAAAGCCAAAGAGCATATCAATAAGGGTTTGAAGCTAAAGGGCGGTTCTACCATTTTGGATAAGTTGTTAAGTACACAAAATCTAGCTAATAAGGAGAAATCAAGTTTAGGATTGGAAAAAGGGAAGAGCTTCTTTATTGATGATTCTACAAAACTCTATGAAAGATTTAGGTCAAAAGAAAAATCAATCTTTAGTGGTGATAAATTTGAAAAAAGGGAAGTCTCTAAAGATGAAAAGAATTCAATTGAGGTAGAGAAATTTGATGAAGAGAAGAAGCCAATTCAATACAAGAAGGATAACCAATCAAACCCTAATCAAAAAAATAAGCAGAACACAAAAAGGATAGATGATGATGGATTCACAAGAGTGGATTATCCAAGGAATCCAAGACAAAGAAGATCACCTCTTCCAACTCAAAGAAATTCCATGACCAAGTACTCATCATACTTCTATGGGTATTGTTATTCTTCTAATCATTTTGGTCATTGGGATAGATAATGTAGAGTCATTCCAAGGAGGAATACAAAATTTGTAAGAAAAAATCCATTTGCTCCCTTGGTTGACATGAATATAGTCTATTACAATTGCAACAATTTTGGTCATGGAGCTAGAGATTGTAGACCAAGATTTATAAGACCGAATGCTCAGTTTGAGAAGAAGAAAAACTCATCTCCCAAAATGGAAAAAGAAAATAAGGTTTCTGAGAAAAGGGAAGATAAAATTGAAAAGAAATCTAAGCAGGTGTGGAAGGAAAAAGAGCAGAATTCCACTCAATCTATGATTTCCCAAACAACACTGCATGCAAAGAAAAAAAAATTGTGGGTAATTGATAGTGGCTACTCCAAGAATATGATTGGAGATAAAAGAAAATTCATTGAGCCCAAGAAGTGTAAAGAAGGATTAGTAAGCCTAGGTGATAATACTTCTATAAAAATTCATGGTAAAGGGATTTTGAGCCTAGATGGGAAGAATAATAGAAAAGATGTCCTCTATGTAGAGGGTTTGAAACATAACCTTTTCAATGTCAACCGAATGTGTGACAATGGGTACAAAATTGTATTTAACTATGAAGGCTACAAGATAAGAAATAATGGGAAGGAAATTGCACAAGGAGTGAGGATTGATAGTAATCTCTACAACCTGTGTGAGGTAAAAGGCCACAATTGTCTAATCAGCCAAGCAGATGAGAGTTGGCTATGGCATAGAAGATTAGGGAATGTAAACTTTGATAATTTGGTCAAAATAAGCTCAAAAGAATTGGTTAGAAACATTCCTAACATAGTGAATCCTACAAATACAATCTGCAAAGGATGCCATCAAGGAAAGCAAACAATTTTAAATTTTCCAACAAAGGAATATTCAACTACAAATCATTTGCAAATAGTTCATACTAATCTGTGTGGTCCCACAGGGACAAGAGGGTTGCAAGGTGGAATATATTTTATGTTGCTAATTGATGATTATACTAGAATGGCATGGGTAATGTTTCTAAAGGAGAGAGATGAAGCATTTGAGAAATTTAATATTTTTAGGAAGATGGTAGAGAATGAGATTGGGGAAATAATTAAGTGTTTGAGATCAGAGAGAGGTGGAGAATTCACATCAAGTTAATTCAAGGAGTATTGTGAAAATCATGGAATCAAGCATCAGTATTTTGCACCAATAACTCCACAAAAAAATGGAGTGGTAGAAAGAAGAAACATGATTGTCAATGATATAGCTAGAGCTAAGCTAAATGAGGAAAATTTGGCAAATAATTTTTGGAAGGAACCTATTCACACTATAGTGTGCATCTAAAATAGAGCACTTCTAAGAGAAAATACTGGCAAGACGCCATATGAACTATGGTATGGCAAGCCTACATCTGCCAAGCATTTCAGGGTGTTTGGCAACAAATGTTACATTAAAAGAGAAGATAAAGACTTGGGAAGCTTTGATTCAAGATATAATGAAGGAATATTTTTAGGATATTCCACTCAAAGTAAAGCTTACAAGTTTTACGACAAGAGGTTGCACAAGATTGTGGAAAGTATAAATATCAAGGTTGATGAAAATACCAATCATGGTAAGCCAAGCAAAAACAACTTTAAGATTGAATCAGAAGATGATGATGTAGGTGCAACAGTTGAAGAAGAATATGAAGAAGAAGAAGAGAATGAAGAAGAGGTTGAACAAGCCCCTACAAAATATGTGCAAAAGGATCATCCAACAAATCATTTTATTGGTGACAAGAATGAAGGATTTCATACCAAGAGAAGACTTTCAAAGAATAAGGAACGAGTTAATTTTGCTCTCCTATCTCAAATTGAACCAAAAAGCTTTGTTGAAGCCAACAACGATGAGAGATGGAGAAAGGCCATGGAGGAAGAGCTAAATTAGATTGAGAAGAAAAAAACATGGGAATTGGTCCCTAGGCCTCCAAGAAAAAATCTTATTGGCACTAAATGGGTATTTAGAAATAAGTTGAATGAAGATGGAGTTGTGGTTAGGAACAAGGCTAGATTGGTGTGCAAGGGGTATGCACAAGTTGAAGGCATTGATTTTGAAGAAACATTCACACTTGTTACAAGATTAGAAGCCATTAGAATGTTTCTTACATTTTTAGCCTACAAAGGATTTAAAGTGTATCAAATGGATGGTTAGGAACAAGGCTAGATTGGTGTGCAAGGGGTATGCACAATTTGAAGGCATTGATTTTGAAGAAACATTCACACTTGTTACAAGATTAGAAGTCATTAGAATGTTTCTTACATTTTTAGACTACAAAGGATTTAAAGTGTATCAAATGGATGTTACGTCTACATTTTTGAATGGAAACCTTGAAGAGGAAGCCTACATTTAACAACCAAAAGTTTTTCAACTTTCAAAAGAAGAGGATTATGTCTACTGATTGAGAAATGCATTGTATGGTCTAAAGCAAGCACCAAGAGCCTGGTATTCCAAATTGGATCAATATCTTCAACACCAAGGTTTCAAAAAGGGGTGTGTAGACACCAATTTATACTTCAAATCAGAAGGTGAGCACATGATAATTGTTGTTGTTTATGTAGATGGCATCATTTTTGGTGGAAATAATGATAGTTAGTGTAAAATATTTGTTACACACATGCAAGATGAATTTGAGATGTCAATTTTAGGAGATTTATCATTTTTCCTTGGTTTACAAATAACAAAAACAGAAAATGGGATATTCATATCTCAAACTAAATATGGTAAGGAAATGCTTAAAAATTTTGGCATGGAAGATAGTAGAATAGTTAGTACCCCCATGATAACTGGCTATAAATTGAGTAAATCAGATGAGTCACCTAATGCAAATCAGACTATGTATAGTTCAATGATAGGAAGCTTGTTGTACTTAACTACATGAAGACCAGACATTATGCAATCAATATGCATGGTTGCAAGATTTCAAGCTACACCAAAAGAGTCTCATGTCAATGCAATGAAGAGAATATTTAGATATATTAAAAGCACTATTGAATATGGGTTGTGGTACCCCAAAAGAAAATATTTCACCTTGACCAAATATATTGATGTTGATTGGGCCAGAAGTATAGATGACAAGAAAAGCACTAGCGGAGGAGCTTTCTTTCTAGGAAACATATTAGTTCATGGATGAGTAAGAAGCAAGAATTAGTTACTCTATCCATAGTAGAAATAGAGTATGTAGTAGCAACATGTTGTACTTATATTCTTTGTGTAGACACCGAAATTTGGCTTAGGCCTGCGACTTCAATATTCTTCATAATTCATATTCTTCATGGTCATGATTAAATAATGTCAATTATTTAATTATTCTCTATAGTCTTCATTTCTTCTATTAATTAAATAATCTTTTAATTATTTAATTATATCACATTTTCTTTATTCTATCCGATTAATTAAATAAATGTTTTTTATTTAATTATGTTACTAATTAACCTTATCCTTCTTGTCAAATTAAATAAATTCTTATTTAATTTACTCTTTATCATAATTCAACTATAATTAAATAAATTCTTTATTTATTTAATTATTCATTTAAATCCCTTCATCACTTAATTAAATAAATCTTATTTATTTAATTATTCTTCAAATATCAAATCTTGAATTAAATGAATTATTTAATTCATGAATTCTATTTTAACGCATTCCTTTATATTTAGATAATTGTGTGAGTTATCTAAGTATTCACTTTGACTCGACTCAACATCTATTTTAATCACTCAGTTAACTCTTGATTTAATGTCTGAGTGGCTTTCTCGAGTAATCTCTTCGTCAAATCATTCAATCGTCTAGTTCTAACTCATTTGCATGTACATGCGGATTAATTAAATATTCCTATTTAATTAATTAAATTTTGTGCGTGCATTCGAACAAGAGTTGCTTTAATCCATATTTATCTTTTCATGCAAAGATATTTCTTTTGTTTTCAAATACCAAACTGAAGATTAAATCATTTATTTAATCTTTAATCTTATTTCTAATTTGTATCACTCATGTCATTACTGATAGTTAAAAAAATGCATGTCTAATCAGTCAATCTCAACCATCCGTTGATCTTTCAATCATGGCCTATCGTTCAAATAATCAATTTTCTATAAATTGATTTGTCATTCTTCATTCCAATCTCTCTCTCAAAATTGAAATCTCTTTTCGAATCTTGCGAGCACTTAATCTTGAATCTTCGATATTTTGTTAATCACTATCTTAGGCTATACTTGCATGAACTTACGAGAAATATGGGGGCAATTATACTACACAAGCAAAATGGAGAAGGGCAATCGAGATGAATCATGGAAATACGTTTGAAATTGGTGAGATTGTTTTAGTTTGTTTATGTTTTACTTTCCTTTGTTCTTTGTTTCTTAACATTAGATTTGTATTTTAGATTTAGTATTGTGTGTTTGCTTCTAATCAATTTCTTGTGCACTTTCTTGGCGTTACATTTGGTGAACCCGACGTGAAGACACCATCTTCGTGTATCCGTAGACTATTATTTTGATTTTTGCAGGTTTTTCATACAGAACGACGCATCAGTTTGACGAAGCGACACAATTGACTTCCTGAACCGCATCTAACACTAGGAGCGATGCATCTGAAAAACTACGACGCATCTAAAAATTCCTGAACCGCAATTGATTGGTGAATACGAGACACAATTGAAGAAAATATCAACGCATCTGACTGGTAACACAACGACACAATTGACTGGTAAACTTTATTTCTGTTTTCAAAAATCTAAAATTTTCAATTAATTTGTGTGTTACTAATATCTGATTTTCAGCGTGTGGCCTTTTGGAGTTAACAAGCTTTTGCAGGACGATTGACAAAGACAATATTGAAAACTACTAACGAGTTTTTCTGCAGGACGCTTGTCGAAGACCCTAGTTAATTTTTGAAACAAATTGTTTGGTAGCATAGAAAATCTTTTGTTTGGTTTAAAATTAACAAGTGTCTATTGTGTTTGGTGTGAAAGCACAAGTTTGGTTACCCTCACGACTTGGTACATCGAAGTATTCTCTCCCCTTGTGTATCTGTGTGATCCTGGGTGTAAGAGAAATGGTTACCAACTCTAGAACTTGGGCGTGTTTTGGTGGGAAAAAGTACTCACCCCAGGACGACTCAGACCAATAGCACCCTGAACTCGAGGGACTTACAGCTGGTATATAAAAGTGGGTTCTTAGGGAAAACCAAAGAATCATGAGTATGGTTCCGACGAGATGGATTCGAAAGGGGACTCTCGCCATATGGATCATGCCCCATGAATGGAATGCCCGTACTAAATACCTTTTGTTTTAGATACCAACCTATTTGTGGTCGTTGCTTGGTATAGTGCAGGGTACAGTATCATGCCCGAAGAGACTCACTACTGATCCCCTTGAGTAGAGATAGCAGTTCTTGGGAGGTCATTACCCAAAGAATTCAAAATTTGTGTGCTTGAAAGACGTTAATGAGCCGTGGAGGGGAGCCAATGCCACAAAATTTCTAAGCTATCCGCTCTCAAGAAGGAAAGGTGTTTATCACTAATCCAGGGTATTTTCGGTGGGCTATACCAAGTATACAAACCCTAGGCCTTTGGCCTATTAGGATGTGCTTGTCTGTTATCAACTTAAACGTTCTTTGAGTCCAAAATCAAAACTAAAAACACTTTGTCTTATGATTGTCTTTGATTGCTAGAATTTGATCACAAAAAATGGAGTCAGTTTAAATCTCATCACTGAAAATACACAAAGAGTCGCAACTGTTCACCAGAAGGTCGCAATTGATTTTTAGAGTCGCATCTATTAAAATCTTGAGTCGCATCTATTATTAGGAGTCGCATCTATTTAACTTTGAGTCACATCTATTATTACGAGTCACATCTGTCAGTTTCAGTCACATTTGTCTAGAGTAAAGTCACATCTGCTAGTTTAGCTCACAATTGCTTTGCAAACACCACATGCATTATATTCTGAGTCGCAACTGTCATTACGAGTCGCATTTGTTAGAAGGTTAACCACATCTGTCAGAGTCATACATTGAAATTTACCAGAGAAACGCAATTGATCATTGGAAAACTACAACTGTTAACTTGAACTGCATCTATGAAATCACGCGACGCATCTGTCTGATTATCAGAAAACCAAAATTCACAGTCACTATCCAGTCAACACGATTATACCAGTTTCAGTTGTCTTTACACAAATAGTCCTTGAACAGAAACCTGAAACGATTTGCTCAATTTTGCATCCTTTAGGTTCATTTAGTCATTACCATAGTTGTCTTAATTCATATTTTAGTTTCATCTTAGAATACATACTAACTTGCATTAAACTTCTAGAAAGGTCACTTTTACAAAATTTAGGACTACTTCACATCTACACTCTAGAAAATTCATAGTGTCAATGAAATCTATCATTGAACCTAGTTTTATCAGTTTATCCTTTGTCCTACACAGAGTCCTCCTAGCTCATCAATCTAGTTAGGAAACTCAACTTGTCTTTGATCCTCGTCCTACATTGGTTCCTTGACTTAAACTAAATTGACACCTTGGTTAGACTTTAGGTATTTGGTCCCTTTGTCTTAAGCTTTATAGAATTGATTATTTTAGAACCTTGCTTAGGCCTTACATCTTTAGATTTTAGGCTAGTGTCATCCTAGAACATTCCTTATTTTGCATACGAAAATCCAAAAAACGTAGACTAGGGTCATACTGTTCATAGATATAGTTTTGCATTTCCCACATATTGAGCTTGTCTTACATGGTTGAAACTAGGTCTAAGAGAAGAGAGAGAGAAAACATGTCGAACCCAAACAAATTCATCAATCCATTTTCTTCAAGACCTCATAAGACTCTATTAGACAAATTCACCACTAGAAACACTCAAGGACATATTGCAGTAGAAGACATAGAGGCTGCCGCATAGGACCCTGAGTTTGCCTCTTTCGTAGATGAGTACCTAGCAAATGATCGACAACGATACTTAGCCAAATTGCTAGTTGAAGGCGCTACCTTACCTCCAATATTTGATATCAGCACCTTACAAACTCAACCTACACAAGGGACAAATACCATGACTGCTAGTACTACTATACCTTAGGTCAGCACAACTATTCCATCTAGCACACCTACACAGAGTACGACAGTCCATACGTCCCCATTTGGTACATCTAGCATGACATCGGGATTTAATTTCACTATAGGGGCTTCATCATCCACTCCCTTCGGTCCTCTTGTTGGGAGTAAAAGGCCTAAAACCTCAGCCTCTACACCTTATGTTAGTGTCATAAGTTCACAGCCAATGGTCATACATAATGCTAGTATCACGAGCACCATACCATAGTGGACAGCCATACCTAGTGCTCCAGTCACTAGTACTATACCACAAATTACACAAACAAGAGGTATTCCCTCCTTCCAATATGGCAATCAGAATCCATTCACGCATATTCTGAGTCAGAATCTATTCTCCCAAACTGGTACTCAGAATCCATTCACACAGATTCCGAATCAGAATCCATTCTCTCATATCAGTGGTAATGATCCATTTGCACAGATTTCAAGACACCAACATTTACACATTCCCAATCAGAACCCCTTTTCCCAAAGTGGTACTCAAAATCCGTTTACACATATCCCAGGTCAACACCAATTTATGCAAATTCCAGACCAAAACACATTTACCAACATTTCAAATCCAAATCCACCTCAGATGCTAACATTCAATCAAAACCCATCACAAGACTTTGGATTTCAGAACACATACACGGATCCGCATAATCCCCATAGCACATATTTAACCCAAGTTGACATCTTACAAACACAAATGCATGCGTTACAAACGCAAATGGATAACATGTCGGTCTCAACTAAGAAATCTTTTTCAACAAAGGACATATGCACATTCCCCTTTGATAGATCATTGTACATGACCCATTTCCCTCATGGATATGTCATACCCAATCTCCCTAAGTACAATGGCAAACGAAATCCAATAGAACATATAAGGGAATTTTCTACCATATGCATAGATGTTGCTTATGACCCCACTTATCTTATGAGGCTATTTCCAAGAAGTCTTGTAGGAATTGCACTAGAATGGTTTTCGGTTCTATATTATGGCATTAGGTCTTGGGGTGAACTGGTTGAGAAATTTGTGGAGCAATTCTCCTTCAACATAGACCATGAGATAAATATAGCAACCTTGTGTCACACAACGCAAGACGAAGGGGAAACATTCATTTCTTTCTTCCAGAGATGGAGAACAATAGCTAGTAGGTGTCCTGTCGAGATACCCAAAAAACAAAAAGTTACAATATTTCAAGAAAACCTTCATGCAAAACTCAGGAGTAACTTAAGGGTACATTATTGTACATTTTTTTCGGAACTAGTGGAAAAAGGGGTTATAATAGAGAAGGATCTCATCGAAAAAGGCGAACTCAAGACATCAACATCTAATAGAAACCCAATCGTACAAAACACCCCCACTGACAGAAACAGATTCTGGTCTCACAACAAAAATGTCACCAATGATGGGGTGGTTGATGCTAAAATGCTACAAGCATGACCCCTCCTCACATTACAAGGACCTCATATTTTTTCCAACACGCTTAATGCTATCAATCAACCTCCTAACGTGGTCCAAAATACTCAACATCCACAACCAAGAAGATTTCAAAAATGTGAGTTCACTCCCTTAGGGGAACCCATTGAGTCGGTGTTCAAACAACTGTTACAACATAATCTCATATAGCTGCAGGAACCAAGACAATACGATCCAGGACAATTTAAACCAGCTTGGTGGGATGACAATGCCTTTTGTGATTATCATAGAACTAAGGGACATAACCTACAAAACTGCCGACAACTAAAGAATATCATACAGGATCTTGTCGAAAGGAGAATTATTGAAGTTAGTGGACAAAAACAGAAGTCATCAAACACTGATCGTCAAGTATTTTCTGACCGACTACATGACCATGGGAAAGGAATTGTCCCTAGTACGAGTACTAAGACCAATATGTCAGCCAACAATGCCAATGTCAAGCATGATTATAATAGTAGAAAAATAATTCACTTCCTTCGCGCCGCCGATGAGAATATCAATACCATTATTATCAATACTAATACTGAGTGTGCGGTCAATACTCGTCATACTAAGTTCACTATCCAAGGCCCTCCATCACAGCAAACACCCCAACCTTCCAAGTTACAATACAACCTTCTTGACTAGTTGGGGAAGACCCCAGCCCAAATCTCAATCTTGGAATTGTTGTGTATTTCCCCTGAGCATCGATCTATTCTCGATAAGGCTTTACAAAACACCACAGTCCCTAATGATCTTGATGTCAACTGTTTCTAGGAAATGGTGGGCTACTTGACCAATAATCACCATGCCACATTTTCTGAACAAGACTATGTAACTGAAAAGATGAACCACAATGACCCTTTACATCTCGAAGTCCTTGTTGATGACACCAAAGTTAGACAAGTTTTGGTAGACGGAGGAGTGGGGTTAAATCTGTGCACTTTAAAACTAATTAAGGCTTTAGGTATTTCAGAAGCATGCATAGACACGACCAAAAGTATTTTCATAAAATCTTATGATGATGAGGAATGAAAATCAAAGGGGGTGGTAACACTTCCTATCAGAATTGGTCCTGCAGTAATGGAGACAAAGTTCCAGGTCTTGGATCTCACCCTTCCTTATAACCTTCTGTTAGGTAGACCATGGATTCATGCCATGAAGGTGGTCCCTTCCACGTATCATCAGTGTCTTAAATTCCCTTACAATGGCACAGAAATAACTATA
This sequence comes from Sequoia sempervirens, assembly GCA_007258455.2. Lineage (NCBI taxonomy): Eukaryota > Viridiplantae > Streptophyta > Pinopsida > Cupressales > Cupressaceae > Sequoia > Sequoia sempervirens. The sequence continues at coordinate 129,571,336 of VDFB02000015.1, read as the reverse complement.
GATGGTGATCCAGATCCCTTCCAGTATTGCACCAATCTAAAGGAGATCCCCCAAAGCCAAGTGCCAGTAAACCAAGAGGCGTCATCGTCCAATTCATCCTCCTATGTTGATCCAGCCACAGTCACTCAAACATTTATTTCACCCTTAGTTCCTACCACACCTAGGGTTGAGATCCAAGACAAGGGTTGTGGAGAGTATTACATGAAAACTTCTTATTGTGTTAGCCATTTGATTCCTCCTAAGTCATACGGTTTACCTACATCGGATAGGAGACAATCTATGGTCACTATACACATTCCTCCCACAACAACTTTTACTAAATGGGGTGAATTAAGCAAAGAGGTTGTAGATACAGAAGATGTCACTTCCTAGCTATATAGGGAAGATGATGAGGAACCCCTCTTACTTGCTCATATTCCTACAAATCTATATGGAAAAGGTTTCAGAATCATGCAAGCAAAGGATATGATGGACAGAGTGGTTTAGGCTTAAACCAAGATGGCAGGATTGAACCAATATTTGTTTCTCAGTGGCCAAAAGGAGTAGGGCTAGGGTTTCAACCTATTCAGATTGGCGTTCCTAGTACCCCATTACCCTTACTTGAGGAAGTAAGTGCTTTAGAAGATATTAAGACATCTCACGAACCAGTGGACCAATATCATTGTGACTCCCCTGACTCTAACGATTATGAGTGGGATTCCCTATCCTCTACTTCTTCCATGGACCTTGACAAGTTATTTGGAGAACTTAACTTGATGTTAAGTCACTAAATCCATTAAATCCCTTTCCACCAAAGAAAATGACAAAGGAGGAGTGGTTTAAACATTACTATTGGGAATCACTTGGTCCTACCTCTTGGCAACCTGAGCCACCTATTTCCAATAGTCAAACCTTGGCATTAGGCCCACCTATCCATCCACTTAGACCCAAACCTAAGAGCAAAAGGGACCTGGTACAAGACTTTTGTAACCACATGAATAATTCAATCTTTACCTTGACTCCATTAAACTTTGATAACTCTGATGATGACATGCCCTTAGTTTATCCCCAACTCATTCATTGGGACCAACAAGACACACCCGTCTTAGACATTTTTTAGAACGACGAAGCAATTGCAGAGTTCCTGGGATTACGAGAAGGCATACCAAATGGTGATCATAAGGCTGGTTTTACTATTGACTTGGACAACAAAGCATATTTTGGGGAATCTGTTCAACCCTCCAGTCGCAAAAATGAGAAAAAGAATAAACAAAATAAAAAGGATGAGTCTCTAGGTGAAAACCGAAAGGAACCTTTAGACAATGAAAAAGTAAAAAGAAAGGATGCATCCGAAGGTGAAAACCCCTCTGAGGCACCTAAGGATGGAGGTTTGAACACTCTCCCTATTGCACAAGAAAGGTCACCCATCCTCATTGAAGAATCAGTAGAAGTCAACATAGGTACCAAGGAGAATCCTCGACTAGTTTATTTTGCAGCGTAATTGACAATAGAAGAGCAGCTGGAGTTCCATAACTTCTTTGCATAGAGATAGATAAATTTTGCTTGGTCATATGCCGACATGCCGGGGTTGGATCCTAAACTTGTTCTGCATCATTTTCCCTTACAACGAGGTGTCAAACCAGTGAAACAAAAATTGAGAAAAATGCACCCACAGATTGCTTTGTTAGTCAAGGCAGAACTCAAGAAACTCTTAGACGTTGGTTTCATCAAATCTATCGACTATGCAGATTGGTTTTCCAATCTTGTACCAGTCACTAAACCAACTGGGGGCATTGATGAGCCGAAAATGTGCTCATAGTTTGGATATTATGATGAACTTCTAATACCTTTACTTTTGTCATTCACGGTTGTTTAAACTCTTTTCAAACCTTTTATGGGGATATCCTGTAGCAAAACACTTTCATGTTCCTGCAGCCTATTGTGTTGTCTTTTCTACATTTATAACCCCGTTGAATCCCTAAATGACTGGTATATCGCATGTAGTTTTTGAATGATGAAATAGATTTAAATATGTGATTAATGAATGGATATTTTGTATGTGCCATGCGCTTTTTCTTTCGCATCTGTTACCTTGTGTTTCGCAGGTTGTTGAAGAAAGTATGATCGAGTCTAGCGCAGCCGATCTCGGCCTTGTAGTAAAGTCTATTTCCTGCATGACTTCGAGGAAGCTCTGGCAAAGACTCTTTGACCGAAACTGTTGGGAAGGATTTTTAATGACAGTCAATCTGGAAAGAGTGGAGCGCTAGATTCTCTCTGGATAGGGTTGAACGGATAAATTCATTTATGAAGTCTGTTCCTTGATTTTGGGATACACTTTACTTCCACATCTTTCTTTGTTAGGGGTAGTTAGCTAGTTGTTCTCCTGATTTTAAATAAGTGTTCCTCTTGTGCGAGTGAGCAGGGAGATGGTTAGAAGTTAGATAGAAGCATAGTGATAGGGAGATAGCAGATATCATGTAAGAGTCAGTATAATAGTAATAAAAAGTAGAATCTGTATGACAAGAGACAGAGTTTGTTGCTAGATTTCATATCAACAAAGCAATGTATACCATTCTGAGTTTATGAATAAAGTTTGATGAAATTCTGAGTTCAGCACTTGCATAATTAGTAGATGCTTGCTAAGGGGGCCCACTTAGTAAGTATCTGTAGCTAGTTAGTTAGCTGTTCTTTTTCTGTCGATCATCAGTTAGATTACATTTTTAAAGTTTTCATACAAACTCAGTCTTGTATTGCTCATGCAGCATCAGGAATCCATCCTTGTGCCTGTTCGTGCAGCATAAGGCCAGTTCATAGTTTGAGTCTCAGTCATAGCTGTTATGATTTATGTTTTGGTTAAATCATGGTTGAGTTAAAAGAATTTTTGCATTGCCTTCTTGTAGCGTAGATAGAATTCTTTCCAAGTATTTATTTATGTTAAGTTGTGACCGAAACTAGTTCTTAGTGCATATATTGTGCTGCACCATTCAAAGTATACGTTCCCTAGTTTGACAAGTAAATGAATGTCCATAAAGAGATATTGGTCACCTGTTGGAATGTCCAATTCCCATGATAGGTTTTACTGTGATTTTCATATACTTTTGTGGGCACAACCATTTTTTGGCGCTGTTGCCAGGGATGGTGTCAAGCTAAGAATTTGTCAGAAGTTATTTTTAGCATTAGTTTAGTTTGTTAATCAAAAATTTTCATAATCTTTCAAATCACCATTCATTCTATTGCATGCATAGAAGAAGAGATGCGTTGGGAAGGTTTCTCCCTGAAAACCTATTTGTTGAGCTGCCATTTGACCCAGCCGACAAAGAACCTGAGGAAAATTCATTCGCTCTGCTATTCCAGCAAGCCAATATGGAAAATAATCCACCTAATCCACCTCCTGCTTTTGAGTTTCCCATTGTTCCCCAGCGAGATACTGACAATCTTAAGAATATTCCTTCTTCATTACTTCCCAAGTTCTATGGCCTATTTACGGAGGACCCTGAAACTTTCCTGTTTGAGTTTGATATCCTCTATCACAGTTATGACTATACTTCAGATGCTCACAAGCTGAAGTTTCCTTCCACCTTGAAAGAAGGAGCTCTTAGATGGTTCATGAGTTTGGGAAGAGGTGTTGTTGATAGTTGGGTAGCCATGTAAACAAAATTCCTTGAGAAATATAAGGAATATTGTAAAAGTGGCAATAAGGGAGACGATATATTCAGGATTCAGCAGAAGGAGGATGAAAGTTTGGAGGATTATATTTCAAGATTCTTGTTTTCTCTGAAAAAGAACTCAAACCATACTCTTAATGAAGACTCTCAGAAACTACTTTTTCTAAGAGGGATCAGTGATGCCTGTATAGACGCTCTGGACCTGATGGGAGGAGGTGATATAACCCAACTTCCATGGGATGATATTAAAAAAATATGTCTTAATTACTCCCGAGCAAATGTAAAGAAGGGTAGAGGTCATCAGACTACAGTGGGTAAATCTTCTTCCAGTGGAGTTTCCCGGATGGAGATCATAAATTTTCTATTTGACTTCAAGCAAGAAATCATTAACAACATGGCTACACAGTTGGACACTATGCAAGCTCGGAAGAAACATGAGGAAGCTAAAGCAATCTTGGCCAAGTTTTGTCCACATTGTAGACAGAAGAAGTGTGACTGCAGATGCAAGATGGTGGCCAACATGGAGGCTAAATAGTTGCCTACTTATTTTAAGATGATAGAAGGTGATGATGATCAAGTTTTCTTTGTTGCACAAAGGAGGCCATGGTCCCCAAGACAAGGTATGCCTCAGGACCCTTTGCAAAATTTTGATTCATATAATAATCAATGGAAAAATTAGTACCCTCTAAACTATGGGCCATACTCCCAACCTCAGTGGCATAACCCTTGGCCAAATACCCAGCAAAACCGCTAGCAAGCCTCACAAGGGAACTGGAAACCACCTCAGCAAAATTAGTGGCAGTCTCCACAAGGGAATTGGCAGCAGCCTAACCAATGGAGAGGAGGCCAGCAATGGTCAAATCCAACCGCAAGTTTCCAGCAACAATCCATTATGCCACCTCTTGCACCTAATCAAGGTCAGAATCCAAAATCAACCCAACTGCCAGCTCAGGCAGCCCCTAATCCAAATAACCAGCAACCGTAGCAACATCAAGTCTATTTTGTTGATCCTAATCATCAGCCTGCCTATGCTCTTAACCTAAATAATATTAATTTACGTTCAGGAATCGTGCTACCCACACCATCTCCTCCCATAATCTCAAAATTACCACCTGAGGAGACTGACCAAGAAGAAGAAGATATCAATGACCAAGCCCAACCAAATCAGCCAGTTCAAATTCCATCATTACCTAAGTTATCTGATAAGGTGTCCCCTCCTTTCCCACAAAGATTGAAAGGTGAAAATGTGAAGAAACAAGAGGAACCCACCTTTGATATTCTTGACCAGCGAAAGCATATATGTATGAAAATTCTCTTGTTCCAAGCAATCAAAGAAGTACCTATCTATAGCAAGGCCATCAAGGAGGCATGTTTGAAGAAACTAGGGAGGAAAAAGAAAGACCCTCAAATTGTCCATGTAATAGGTCAACTCTTTGACTTAATGCTAGGGAAGCTTAGCATCCCAAAATATTTAGATCCAGGAAGTCCTATTGTGGAGATAAATGTTAATGGGTTACAAATTAAGAATGCCTTAGTAGATCTTGGTGTAGCTATCAATGTCATGACAAAGGACCTAGTTGTAAAACTTAATATTTTAGAAATAAGGACTACACCTACAATATTATAGCTTGCTGATAGCTCAACTGTCAAACTTGATGGGGTAGTCGAAAACTTGGTAGTCACTTTGGATTCTTGGGAATACCCCGTTGATTTCATGGTTTTATCTCCAAAAGCATCATTGGGGGGATACCCTATCATACTAGGAAGGCCTTGGTTGGCTACTACTGATGCTTGCATTGCTTGTAGGTCAGGTGACATGACAATATCTGATGGATATAGCATGAAGAAACTTACCCTCTATTCTCCAGCACTGCCCCAACTTGAGTCTGGAGTGTTGCTTGGCCAGATTTGGGAGAAAAGGAGGAAGTGAACTCTGTGGCCAATTTAATGATGATTACCAGAGAGCCTTTCATTGCACAGCAGGAAGAAGAAGATATAATGTCCAATATCTTGCTGAATAACTATGGTACTGAATACTTTCATTGTGAGGGAAATCCATGTTCCTTGCAGACTATTCTTTCTCCATCCACATCAGCTCATTATGCTGCAGCAACTGATTTCTTGCACACCTTACTACCCCATGAGGTAGACATGCCATTTCTGTCTGAAGTATCTATGATAGACTTAACCTCCCAAATTGAGGTAGCTGCGGGAAAAACCTTGTGCATTAACAAAAACCTCACACGTGAGCAACAAGAATCTATGATCAAAATGCTTACCAATCATAAGTCAGCTTTTGCATGGGACTATGGAGATATGAAGGGCCTCGAGCCAAAACTCTGTACACACCGCATATATATTAACAGTGACTTCAAACCTATCAAGCAGCCTCAAAGAAGAATCAATCCAGCTTTGAGAGAGATTGTTAAAGAAGAATTGTAGAAAATGTTGACAGCTGGCTTTATCTACCCAATCTCTGATAGTCAATGGGTTTCCCCATTGGTTACTGTTCCTAAGAAAGGAGGAAAATGGAGGGTATGTGTAGATTACAGAGAACTTAACTTAGCAACAAAGAAAGATTACTTTCCTCTTCCATTTATTGATCAAGTTCTAGATAATTTAGCTAGGAAGAAGTACTTCTCATTCTTGGATGGCTTCAATGGATACAATCAGATCAAAATTACTCCTGAGGATCGGGAAAAGACTGCTTTTACATGCCCTTGGGGAACGTTTGCCTATTTAGTTTTTCCTTTTGGTCTCTGTAATGCTCCTGCAACTTTCCATAGGGTAGTCATAAGCATCTTCTCGGACATCTCATATGATTGCATGGAAATATACATGGATGACTTTACTGTTTATGGTACAACATTTGAGGAAGCTCAAGCTAACTTGGAAAAAGTACTACAGAGATGTGAAGATCACAACCTATCGCTAAATGGTCAAAAATGCTTCATGATGATGCAGGAGGGAATAGTGCTCGGTCACTATATTTCTGTTGCAAGAATTTAGGTTGATCCTGCTAAAATTGAGATCATCTCTAAGTTACCCTCTCCTACTAAGCAAAAGGAGGTACAAAATTTTCTAGGCTATGTAGGATACTATAGAATATTCATCAAGGACTTTAGCCAAATAGCAGGTCCCTTATACAATCTGTTGAAGAAAGATGCAAAGTTTTCTTGGACAGAGGAATGTGAAAAAGCATTTCTTGACTTGAAAGCCGCCCTCACCCAGGCACCTATTCTGAAAGGACCTGATTGGTCACTCCCATTTCATATTCATACTGATGCCTTGGATTATGCAATTGAGGTAGTGCTAGGGCAGAAGGATGGATCAACTGAACATGCACTCTACTACATAAACAAAAATCTGCAAGGGGCTGAATTCAACTACACTGTTACAAAAAAAAGAAATGTTGGCAATCATCTACGCCCTCAATAAATTCAAGCATTATATCACTGGTTATCAGATATTTGTCTACACTGATCATGCAGCAATCCAGTATCTCATGAACAAAAGCTCAATATATGGGAGACTGGCAAGATGGTTATTGCTGATGCAAGAATTTGACATTACAATTGTGGACAAGCCAAGTAAAGCCAACGTAGTTGCTGATTTCCTTTCTAGAATTCAAAGGCAAGATAACTCTACACTTATTGAAGACTCCTTTCCTGATGAGCACCTGTTTGCAATCAAGGTTATTCATCCATGGTATGCTGATATAGAAAATTATCTGGCAACAGGAAGAACTCCTCCTCAATTCTCTCCTAAGGAAAAAAGATTATTCGTAGATAAATTTTTTAACTTTTTTTGGATTGCAGATTGCATGTTTTATATAGGGCCAGATCATGTTATGAGGAGATGTGTACCAGAGGAGGACACTCATGATATATTGCATGCCAGCCATGATGAGCCATGTGGCAAACATTTTGCTGCCAAAAGGACAGCAATGAAAATTTTAAATATTGGTTACTATTGGCCAACCTTACATAGAGATGCAACTAAGTATACAAGGAGATGTGACAGATGCCAAAGGATGGGAAGACCAACTCACTCTAATGAAATACCTCTATTTCCATAAATTGTAGTTACACCATTCAACAAATAGGGACTGGATTTTATGGGACCAATTGACCCACCTTCCAATGGTAAGTCCTACATTCTTGTGTGCACCGATTATGTCACAAAATGGGTAGAAGATAAACCTATGAAACATGTTAGGGATAATAAAGTGGCTGAATTCCTATATGAGGAAATATTTACTAGGTTTTGTGTTCCTAGGGAGATAGTGACAAATCAGGGAGCACAATTTACTTCTACACTTATCACAGCTTTAGTCAATGAATACAATATACGGCATAGGAAATCAACTCCTTATCACCCCCAGACCAATGGCCAGGTTGAGGTCACCTATAGGGACATAGAGGCCATTTTGACTAAAACTGTAGATTTGCATAAGAAGGACTGGGCCGCCAGGTTACCTAAAGCTATATGGGCCTACCGTACTACCTGGAAGACTGCTACAGGATTTACACCTTTTGAAATGGTGTATGGTAAAACAGCTGTGATGCCAATAGAATCTGAACATAAGACTCTCCGAACAACACTGGAGCTGGACATGGATTTAACAAATGCACAAAAGGACAGAATCATGTAGCTCAATGCTCTAGATGAACTCCGAAAGCATGCCCTGCAGCACACTGAGATGATACAGAATCAGTGAATAAGGTGGCATGATAACTACATTAAGGAGAAGAAGTTCAAAGTAGGAGATTGGGCTCTACTTTATGACTCATGGTATAAGGACAGTCCAGGAAAATTACAGACCAGATGGTTAGGTCCGTATGAAATTGAGAATGTATTTGCTAATGGTACAGTTCAACTTGTTACAATTGATCCTGTTTGATTCAAGCTGTTGGTTAATGGACACCGCCTCTGGTTGTACCATAAACCAGTCTCCAAAGAAGAATTCATTTAACAGTTCGTTCGGGATCCTGCCACTACTCTCCCTACAGCCGAAGGCTTTAGCCTTTCTCTTGCAGCTTCACCATAATTTTGAAAAGCATGCTCATTCCCAACTGTCAATTCATGTTGATGTCATCATCTTTCTTCACACGTACATGCATTTATCAAAGGTACGCCATATATTTTGTTATCGCATATTTAATTTATTTTATTCTATTCATTTACTACTATGATTGTACGATCATTATTACTTAATCTTCGCCTATTCTTTAGTACATGTGAGGACACATGTCATACTCTAAGTAGGGGGTGGGGTAATCCACTTTTAAAACCTATCTTTTCGCCGCTGCCACAATTGCTCAGATAACCTTTCTTTATTATTTTTCTGGTACTGTTTGTTCAAAAAAAATCATTTTTGGAAAAGAGAGAAATGTGACGACACAACAGGGAAGAAACCAGAACAGAAAGGGAAATAGAGAGGAAATTTTTGAATTTTCAGTAGGGAGTTGAATTCAGCTGGGGAAAACCTGTGAACATGGGTGGTCAGCTGGTGTGACATGAGCCTGTAGCTCATGAGTTATTATTGCAAAATCCTTAAATAGTCTAGGCATTCAGCCTTTGTGGGTGGTTAAACTACTTCTTGAGTTTAAATGCTTTTGATGAGGAGGCTGCTGACAAATTTTTGAGAACTTTTTCTGAAGGGGAGGCTACTGTATGGGGTCTAACGGTTGTTGTAACTGAAGACATAATTGTTGAAGTAACCGGGCTTCCAGCCGTTGGAGAAATTTTTTCTTCGGATGCTGCCGCTGCAAGGGCTAAATTTTCAATACCCACTGATGGACCTTTGGAAATCTCCAAGCAGGGATGCAAGTGAGTATCACTGCCTCCTCCTTATTTAGAATATGCTGCTTACATAATCAAGTATTTAACCTATGAAGACCGTTTCTCTTACCTGCATTCGTACCATTTCAAATTATTAATTCATATAAGGCATGGGTTAGTTGTAAATGTTCCGAATTTCTTGTTAAAATTTTTGGAACAAAGTGCCCATGGAACCCAACAGGTGAAAGATAATTCTATTGCTCACCATGGCCTTATCAAATTATTGATTGAACGCTCTCTGAGAGATGTCTCACCTCTTTCCTGGAAACAATTCGTTGCCCAAAAGAGCTTGCAAATTCCAGAACCCCCTGGGGTACATACCCCACGGCCTCAAAAAAAGAAAGAAGAAATTGCATCTACCAGTAGAAGAATAGGGCAAGGGTCATCTGCTCCTGTAGCACCTCGTCCTGCAGCTCTCACACCTGAATCCTCTGCTAGGGTAAAAACTAGGTCTGCCACTAGGAGAGAGAAGGGAAAAATAAAGGTAGAAGAGCCCCCAAAATCTAACCCTCATTCTCAGAAAAGGAAATGCCCTTCTCCTACAGCATCTTCCCCTGCAGTTGTCTCTCTTACAGCAACACCTGTTGCTATTACCAGTTCACTATCATCCTCTGGCAGGGCAGAACCCTTTAGTCAGACCAGAAGGAGGAAGGCTACAAGAACACCTCATGCAACCGCATCAGTGCCAAGAAGAGTTTCCACAAGGAAACATTGTAAGACCTCCCCTGCTTCACCTCAACCAGAGGTTATTGTAATTTTAGAAGGGTCCGTAGAGTCTGAATTTGATGTTTCTCAGAATGTGTCTGGGAATGCTGCACAGAGTTCATCCGTTCCTGAAGAGGAACAAATTGAGACAAGGGAAATTGAGCATAATGAAAAAGGGGTACCAAGTCTTGATGACTTGGCTACCGTTGCTATGTATATTTTGGAGGAAGCATAGTTTTCTCCACCGTAGCAACCAGAATTCATCTTGCAGCAAGAGCAGGAATAGACCGAACAATTGGATGTGGCCAGTGAAGCTACATTTTCCCCCGCCACTTGTCAAGCCATTGTTGTTTATAAGAAGACATTTTTGATTGAATTTCTAGAATATGTCAAAGCTAACTGAGAACTAGTTACATTGCAAACCCTGACTTTCTAGCACCTAGCCCAGACTGACATGCAACAAAGTCTATGGGAGGTAGAAAGGAAGAAACTGAAAAAGAAAATTGAAAGCCAGAAACAGGAAATTCTTGAGTTACAAGGAAAAATGGATGAAATGTTAAAAGTAACTAGTCAGATTATGGAATGCAGACCACCACCCAGAGTTTATGCTATGTGCCTTAAGGAATAATTCTTATGGTTCCAACTAATGAAAATTTCTAGAAATCAAGATCCTATACTTCACACTACTAAAGAATTCTACGACACATACCAGGCAGCCCCCAATTGGTTAAGAAATTATCTGTGTGAATTTTATTTGCATGAATTTTTAATTCCATTTGAAACATAATGGAACCCTCTTCTGTATAATGGCGATATCCATTTGAGATCATTTATGTCATGGGCAGCAAATGAAGCAAATTATGGCAGACAATGAGAAATATATGAGGAAGCCAAAAGGAATGAGTCTGTTCCATTGCACTCTTAAATTTCAAACCCCCATGCAATGTTAAAAACCTGGTTTACTCTGACATATGGCATTCACAATAATACAGCCAGGACGAAAATATTTGATCTCAGGAGACAGGTATATGATGAATTTCAGGAATAGTCATATTCATTTTGGAGACTGTCATACACCAGAAGTGAGAAAAGGTGGGAAAGATTAACTATTGGGCTAAGAAGATCTGAGCCTCACAGTCCCCTAAATTTCACAGCAGCTCTTAAATGATCAAGCAGATATATACAGTTGGGACTTCAAAAGAGATTTGAACTATGGTTGCCATTGACATTCAGACCTCCAGTGCTAATGTGGCCCCTTTATTCTTACCAAGCTACAAATCTTAATGATGATCCAGAAGCTCGTAGGTATGAAAGGTGGTAGACTTTCAGAGGATTTTATTACAGGTTTGGAGCTCCATTTCAGAGTCATGCTGTAACCACTGATTTCAGAGAGACTATTAGGAAAGTTAATGCTGGAGGACCAGCATTGGGCTAAGTAGGGGGTAGATAATGAGCCCAAAATGTGCTCATAGTTTGGATATTATGATGAACTTTTAATACCTTTACTTTTGTCATTCACGGTTGTTTAAACTCTTTTGAAACCTTTTATGGGGATATCCTGTAGCAAAACACTTTCATGTTCCTGCAGCCTATTGTGTTGTCTTGTCTACATTTATTACGCCGTTGACTCCCTAAATGACTGGTATATCGCATATAGTTTTTGAATGATGAAATAGATTTAAATATGTGATTAATGAATGGATATTGTGTATGTGTCATGCGCCTTTTCTTTCGCATCTATTACCTTGTGTTTCACAGGTTGTTGAAGAAAGTATGATCGAGTCCAGCGCAGCTGATCTCGGCCTTACAGTAAAGTCTATTTCCTACACGACTTCGAGGAAGCTCTGGCGAAGACTCTTTGACCAAAACCATTGGGAAGGATTTTTAATGACAGTCAATTTGGAAAGAGTGGAGTGCTAGATTCTCTCTGGATCGGGTTGAACGGATAAATTCATTTATGAAGTCTGTTCGTTGATTTTGGGATACACTTTACTTCCACGTCTTTCTTTGTTAGGGGTAGTTAGCTAGTTGTTCTCCTAATTTTAAATAAGTGCTCCTCTTGCACGAGTGAGAAGGGAGATGGTTAGAAGTTAGATAGAAGCATAGTGATAGGGAGATAGCAGATATCATGTAAGAGTTAGTATGATAGTAATAAAAAGCAGAATTTGTATGACAAGAGACAGAGTTTGTTGCTAGATTTCATATCAACAAAGTGATGTATACCATTCTGATTTTATGAATAAAGTTTGATGAAATTCTGAGTTCAGCACTTACATAATTAGTATATGCTTGCTAAGGGGGCCCACTTAGTAAGTATCTGTAGCTAGTTAGTTAGCTGTTCTTTTTCTGTCGATCATCAGTTAGATTACATTTTTAAAGTTTTCATACAAATTCAGTCGTGTATTGCTCCTACAGCATTGGGAATCCATCCCTGTGCCTGTTCCTACAGCATAAGGCCAGTTCATAGTTTGAGTCTTAGTCGTAGCTATTATGATTTCTGTTTTGGTTAAATCATGGTTGAGTTAAAAGAATTTTTGCATTGCCTTCTTGTAGCGTAGATAGAATTCTTTCCAAGTATTTATTTCTGTTAAGTTGTGACTAAAAGTAGTTCTTAGTGCATATATTATGCTGCACCATTCAAAGTATACGTTCCCTGGTTTGACAAGTAAATGAACATCCATAAAGATATATTAGTCACCTACTGGAATGTCCAATTCCCAGGATAGGTTTTACTGTGATTTTCATATCCTTTTGTGGGCGCAACCAGGCATCCACATCTGCACTGATTTTAGAGATATCAACAAAGCTTGTCCTAAGGATAATTTTCCTTTGCCTAACATAGACATGATAGTTGACATGACAACATGATATGACATGTTGTCCCTTATGGATGGATTTTCAGGATATAACCAGATTAGAATTGCAACTGAAGACCAACCTAAGACAGCTTTCACTTGTCCTTGGGGAATGTATTGCTGGAATGTTATGCCCTTCAGACTCAAGAATGCTGGAGCAACCTATCAACATGCCATGACTACTATCTTTCATGATCTAGTACACACTCTTATGGAGGATTATGTTGATGACCTTATTGAAAAATCCAAGACAAGGGCAGAACATTTACAGGTTTTAGACAAGATATTTCAGAGGCTAGAGAAGTATAAAGTGAGACTCAATCCAAAGAAATGTGTGTTTGGAGTCAAGTCAGGAAAGCTATTAGGTTATATCATTTCTAGATGAGGCATTGAAGTGGATCTGGCTAAGGTAAAAGCAATCATGGACATGCCTCCACCCACTAATCTTAGTCAACTAAGGACATTACAGGGAAGGTTGCAATCTATCAGAAGATTTATAGTGCAGTTAGCAGATAAGACACATCCTTTTCAACATCTACTTAAGAAAGGAGTGCCCTTTGCATGGATAGCTAAGTGTGGAGAGGCTTTTCAACTGATTAAAGAATATTTACTCACACCACCTATCTTAATGCCACCTATTGAAGGAAGACCATTGATTCTTTATATTACAACAACCCATTCATCACTCAGAGCATTGCTTGCACAGAATGACAATGAAGGTCATGAAAGGGCAGTCTATTATATCAGTCGGACTTTGGTAGGTTTTTAGCTCAACTATAGTACCATTGAACATGCCTATCTTGTAGTAGTATTTGCTACTCAAAAATTAAGGCACTATATGCTAAACCATCAAACAATGTTGATTGCTAAAATAGACCCTCTGAAATATCTCCTCAGCAAGGCAGCATTAACAGGATGATTGGCCAAATGGGTTATGATACTTAGTGAGTATGATATCCAATATGTAAAATGAAACGCTATTAAAGGATAGGTCATTGCTGATCAGTTAGCTGATCCACCCATACAAGAAGATCACCCATTAGTTTCAGACTTTCCTGATGAGTTCATATTCATAATTGACACAAACATAACATGGAAATTGTACTTTGATGGCTCACATACAAATCATGGTTCAGGGGCTGGGATATTTTTTATCACACCACAGGGTGATTCCATCCCTAAGTCATTTAGGATTGCATTTCCATGCACTAACAACATGGCAGAGTATGAAGCTCTAGTGACTGGGTTACGTATGGCGGTCAAGTGGAAAATTAAGAACCTACAGGTATATGGGGATTCTCAACTAGTAATCAGACAAGTAAATGATGATTATGAGACTAAGGACAAGAAGCTTGCTCCATACAAGCGCATGGCTGATAGCTTTATGGAGTACTTTGAAAAAGTCAAATTTCATTAGATACCTCATGTTTTAAACAGGGCAACAGATGCTATGGCTACAATTGCATCACTTCTTGACATTCCTAACAACGTGCCTAAGTTTGAGTTCTTGGTAGAACAGCTTTTGGTCCCAACCTACGATATCCCAGATTCTGAAATGGTGTGTGCAATTTTTGATCCTGATTCCCCCTGGTACAAAAAAATCTATGATTACCTTCATGCCAACGTCATACCCACTGGCTTATCAAATAACCAACATAGGACATTTCTCCACAAGTCAGCCAAATACACCATCATCGAAGACACCCTATATAGACGCGCCTTAGATAATACCTTACTGAGATGTCTTGATTCTACTGAAGCACAAGCAACCTTACGTGGGGTGCATGAGGGTATATGTGGTTCCCATTCTAGTGGTCCTACCTTAGCCAAAAAGATTATGAGACTGGGTTATTACTAGCCTACTATGGAAAAAGACTCATATGTCTTTCTAACGAAATGCCACCAATGCCAAGTTCATGGAGACTTGATACATGCGCTAGCACAGGAGCTCCGTCCTATAACATCACCGTGGCCCTTTGCCCAATGGGGACTCAACCTCATAGGTAAGATACACCCCACATCATCTAATGGACACAAATTCATTATCACTGCCACTAAGTATTTTATGAAGTGGATTGAAGCCATTCCTATGACATACATTACCGACACACATATTTCAAAATTTATCCTGAACTATATCATCTGTCGGTATGGTGTCCCTCAGTCCATAATCACTAATAATGGCCGCCTATTTAAGAACCAAGAATTCCACCACCTGTGTGATGAATTTCATATCCAACATCACTTTTCCACTCCATACTACCCACAAGGTAATGGCCAAGTAGAGGCATCTATCAAGACCATCATTAGAATCCTCAAGAAGATTTTCAATGATGTTGGTCATGACTGGCATTTACAGCTTAACCCTGCCTTATGGGCTTATCGCACAAGTATCCGTACTCCCACTAGTGCTACTCCATATTCACTTATATTTGGTTTTGAAGCTATTCTACCTATTGAGATCGAGATTCCTTCCCTAAGGGTATCCCTGAAAGGCCACATTGATGATGAAGAGTATCGAGTATCAAGACTCCATGAGCTAGAATTACTGGATGAGCGAAGACAAAAGGCACTAGACCATCTTCAAGCATATCAGAATCGCCTTCGTCGTAGCTATAATAGGAAGGTATTGAAAAGAAACTTTGACATTGGTAACCTGGTTTTAATGGAGAACCCAAAGAATCAAGTAGAAAGAGAAAAACCAGGAAAGTTTGAACCAAATTGGTTAGGACCTTATGTTGTTACTGAAGCTTTTGGATCAGGAGCATACCAACTCTCTACTCCTACAGGGGAACCATTGTCCTCACCAATCAATAGTCTGCATCTAAAGAAGTTTTACACATAGCTTCTGGGAGCCTTTGTCTTAATTAGCAAAAATACAAAAAAATTAGAAAATCACAAAAATCGTTATCAAGGTGAAAACCTGGCAAATAGGCGTCTTGGTAACACCAAAAAAATTAGATAATCTAGAAAATAGTAAAGACAAATCATTCGTCCACTAGTGAAAACTACTTTGGTGGCACTTTGGATAGGTACCATGGTGAAAACCTGGCAAACAGGCGCCATGTGTAGTTAACTCTGCTCCTTTGTCTACTATTATTCTAATCTAGTCCTTATCATTGTACATAGTCCTTATCATTGAACATAGTCTTTATCATTGTATATAGCCCACGGCCCTGTACATAGTCCACTTCCCTGTACATATCCACTTCCCTGTACATACTACCTATCCCTGTACATATCCCTTATCTTTCATATCCATCACTTGTATATACCATTCGTAATAAGTGGTAGTCTTTTCCATAACTTGGAATGATTGACATCGAGTGTAGTTCATATCCCCCATTTTACCCTATTCATAGTCAATTGGTCTTATACTCGACTGGGGGCAAACACTTGACATGTGTCATATTGGTTCTTACATTGGTTGTGTTAAAGATGTAAAACCATGGAAAACCACAAACATCGCAAAATGAGCTGAGAAAATACAAAAACATCAGAAAACTTCAAAAAGACAAAAAAAAATCAAAACATTTCAAAAATCCAAAAATAGAGTCAAAGTCAGTCGCACTTGTCAGTCTTTTTCGTTTGTTGAACTACATTTCCTCTATGACTGGACGTAGGAAAGGCCATCTACCAATGTGCCCCCGAGGCATTAGGTCAGTCTGTTTAGGTTTGTCTATATAAATTCATGATTTAATCCATATGTCTATATGACAAGGTCATTGGTCGTGTCGAACTACGAGGGCTCTGCATGTATAACGTAGGCAAGGCCATCAATTGATGATCCCCCAAGGCTGCACTAGGTCAGTCCATTAGGGTTCGTCACGTTCATTTTCACACACATCTCCTGTTTGTAGTCAGTCTTGTTAGTCAAGTCAAGTCAAACTACGAGGTCTCTGCGTGTATAACATAGGCAAGGCCATCAATCAATGAGCCCTCGAGGCTGCACTAGGTTAGTCCTTTAGGGTTTTGTCGTCACACACAGTCAATTGTCAATGCATCATCTCAAGTTATGCATCAATCTAGTGAACAAGTCAGCAATGTCTCTAAGTCAAATCAAACAACTTGCCAAACAAAACAATCAAAATAGATCAACAAATTTCTGCTACAGGATGTGTCCTTCCTAGAAACAGACATCATCATCATGAAAATCAACCTGTATCTTGTTCAAGATGAGTCCTTCCTGAATACTGATAATAGCAAAACAATCTATGTCTTATACAGGATGAGTCCTTCCTACATAATTGACAAGGTCAAACAATCAAACATAGCCTTACACAAGTTATCACATCAACAGCATTTGACTCAACGTCTTATATGATACATGTATTTCTAAAACCAGGCTTTATCATGCCTTATATAGATAGTCATAACATCGAAACCAGACTCACAGTCTTATCTGGTATGTGTATCTCCTGAAATCAGGCTCTGTCAATCAATCCTTCTATCAATCAAAATGAATCAAACAAACAAATGAATTAAGTTTTGGCAACTATTTTATTGGCTTATTGAATTTATGGCTTATTTATCTTATCATTTATCTTGAATTGATGACTAGGAATTATGTTACTAGCTTTCTCAAGGATGTCCCATGAAGGATTTAGAGAAGCAACGATGTATCCAAATTCTATTTTCTTTGACTGTTATTTGTCGACTATCTTTTACATTTGATTTTGAGTCGTGTTACTAGTTTCCTCAAGGATGTCCCATGAAGGATTTAGAGGAGCAATGATGTCTCATGACCTATCTTTTACTTTGTTTGTTGTCTGTGGTTTGTCCTGACAAAAATACTGGGGCAACTTGTGCCCTTAGTATGAGTTAATGACAATCCTTGTTTGCGACTGTCTGTTAATAGCAAGTGGATGACCTTGCACACCTTGATTTATGTCATACCATGGTGTTTTTCTCCATTTGTATTAGTCCCGCCCAATGATGATAAAGTGTAATACCTTTTGTGATACAATGAAATATCAAAGATTTCTAATACTAACATCTATCTCATGTCTTTTGTTCTTTCTCGATCTTTCTTTCCACACTAACAGTTCTTCTTCCTTGACACAAAACATTATATATCATCCTGCATCACTGTACATGTTAGAAAAATACATACATATAGGCATATTTCATATCTATATCATCATGGCATAATAGACATTCACCATCAAACAATACATATCATAAGCATTCCATGCACAAAGCAACTATAAATACATGCATCACATTACATTTGTATAGCATCACATATAGCAGGCATTATACATATAACATCATATTGCATCTTATAATTTATAAATCGCATACACCATATAGAATCAACATTATATTATTAGCTGCATAAACATCATAAAATAAATATGATCATCCATCACATAGGCATATCATATAAACATCACATGTATAAATAAAGACTACATAATCAATACATGGAAATGCATATCATGAGAATCACCGCCAAAATCATATATATATCTCGCTCAACTGTGTCACATCACAATGTCATAATGTATCAATAATACATGGAAGCACGTAGGCTATAAGATCATAATACAATGTCTTGATGCATCTCAAGAAGTATCCCTATCCTAAACTACCACTGCTATCATGCCAAGAGTGTGTGGAGGAATGACGATGGGAACCCGGTGACCTGTGAGCTGAGGGAGGTCTGCAATATGGACCTGCTCTGTGTGGCTACTCCACCCCCTCTGTGCTAACTTTCCTAGTGTGGGTCCTAGTCTGGGCCCTACTACTATGTGCCTCTGAGAAACTAGGAGCCCATCTCTCTGGCAGAACCTCTGCATCATAAAGATCCTAATAATATCTCTCTCTCCCTAGCTCTGACTAGCTCTCTGGAAAAAGCGGCTGATGGTCCCGTGCACAATGCCCTGAGCTCTGTAAATCTCTGCTCAGCCTCCTATCTCTGAGCTATGGCTTGATCCCTATCCATAACTGCTTTGTCCCTCTCCATCTGATATGCATCCCTCTCAAACATCAAAACTCTCATATGCTCCTCCAAGGATGCAACCTGAGCACGCAATGTATCTGTGTCTAGACCCACTGCCCCTATCTCATCCTATCTATCCCTCCCTCTCCCATCCTCCTCCTCATCTAACTACTCCAGGATCTGATCTTGAATCTCTCTCTCGTGATCATCATCCTCATCATCATCCTCCTGGTAGGCACCCAACAAACCCAAGGCATCAATCTCTACCTCCTCTCTGCCTACCTCCTCCTCTGTTGGGATGTCTGGAATAGCTGCCTCTGTAGGCTGCACCTCCTCTTCGCCTATTGCAGTACTCCTCCCCTTCTCTCCCAATATTTGGTATGGCCGCATCCTCCTCTCCTCATCCCTCCTCATGGATCGGTGACAATGGTGGCCCTCATCCCTTCTGACCACGTCTCCCTCTCCTACCTCCACGCCGTCCACCTCGGCCATCATCTCCTCCATCACCATGGCCTCCTCTGCCTCCCTGACCTCTACCTCTGTCATACTTGCCTCGTGGACCTGTCCCTCACCGGTCTACTAGCGCTGGCTGCTCTGGATCTGTCAAGGGAATCGGCCTATGAACTTCCCACCACTGTTCGTACTCCGCTGTGGTCCCTAGGTCTACTGGATCATCCCTCCATCCCCATGGAAATGCATGTAGTGTATCAATGTCTGCCTCTGCTATGGCCACTAGAATCTCTGGACCCCATAGTGGGACCTCTTGCGAGGATCTCGCAAACTCTGCCTGTCCTCTCGGCACATCCTGTACCTCTCCAAACTACCACAGTACATGATCTGGCAACTGACGCTCTATGATGTGGACATGTGACACTGTCCACCCAACCAAGAACTGTGTCTGTCAGAAAAATGGCAAACCCTCATCCTCGTCTGACCACTCGTCACAGCCCATGTATGGTCTCCATGTAAACTGTTCCATAGTGTCTATGGCATGTCTGAAGTAACTCGTATCTCCTATGTGGTGCTGAGTATTCACCCCTGCATAGTAGAAGACGTAAGGAGCTCCATGTGGTACAACAACTGTCACAGGTGTCTGAAAGATCGAAATGTGTTCCCACACCCATACCATCAGGGGTGTGGTACCACAACTCATGGACTGTGCCTCTCGATAGGCAATATCATGCAGATGAAAATATAACATCCCGAGCACACATGAACCCCATCATAGACCACTCGATGCTCTAGCATGCCTACTAGCATCTCCCCCCACCCCACAGAAAAATCATGAGCTTGATGGTCAGGAAGTACTATGCCGCCTATCAATGTACACAATAGACAGTCTAGCTGCCTATACCTCTACGCTACACATGCCACCTAATCTCATAGTCATCAAATCCTAACTGCCTAATGTCAGCATGTGGGTAGTATCTGCATATCTCAGCTGCACCCCTCTGGGTATCATATGTCACCCGTGTGCCTCTAATAGGAAGTATGAGGATCCTGTAGACATCCTCTAGGGTAACCGTGGCCTCTCCAGTTGGTAGGTGGAAGGACGATGTCTCTGAGTGCCACCGCTCACACAAAGTTGTCAATAATCCCCGATTCGCCCGAATTTGGGGCATGTCTATCATGTGCAGTAGACCCAGGTGCCATAGGATCTGTCGCTTTACTGGTCGTAGACTATCTCTGAATCGAAACGTCGTTGATCTCGACTCCCGTGTATATATCGTGTCTAGCACAACCTACAATGGAATTATACATGCCTCATGTCAGCCTCAATCATCTATTCTAGTGCAAACTGACTATACTAAACAAAATTCAGCTGCATCATTATTTTGCACATGCGTCATTATTTTTCACATGCGTCGCTATTTAACATATGCGGTGCATAAAATTCATATGCGTCGTTATTTATCAAATGTGGCTAATTATATCACATGTGTTACCCTAAATACATATGCATTGATAAATAAACATTGCGTTGAAAAATTTTCAAATGCGTTTCAAAATAAACACATGCGGCTATGCTAAATGCAAATGTGATACAAAATGTCAAATGTGGTTCATAAATATGCCAATGTGTTAAACCGCAGACTACCTATGTAAAACAATTCACGTGAAATTGTAGATGCGGTTTTTCGCACGCAAATGCGTCATTCGCGCACGCAAATGTGGTGATTTAACAAAGTCACGAATAACTAAAACATACATTAAATGCATAAAAACATGCGCAAATGAAAATTTTCAAAAGCCAAGCTTGAGGTACATACCAGGGGGTCCGCGTCGGCTAGCCTCTGGAAGGTCCAGATCCTGTATGTGCGATGGTGAGTGTTCGGAACAAGTGACATCCTTGTTGTGGGTGCAGAGAAAATTCTCAATTCTAGGGCTAAGTGGGTGAAAATGAATTGGTTTTTACCCCTATTCCTATATATACCTAGGGCTTAGGTGGCATTTATGTCCTACTGGCCATGTTAGCTTCCCATTTCGATCATCCCGTACCCGTCCCTAACATTTCCAACCTCAATTTTGCAAACTCCACTACATTTTTGGCCATCCAATGGACTAATCGGGATCATTTCCAAATATTTCTGAATTTTTATTAACTTTTCAAAAAAAATTCAATTTTCTCGAGGGGGCATACCTTAACCTATTTTACACTAGAGCATTACTGGGGCATATTTCTTATCAATTTTCTTTGACACAACGCCAAAATGACATTGCATCAAAGAGGGACAAATGTAGACACTGAAATTTGGTTTAGGCCTGCGACTTCAATATTCTTCATAATTCGTATTCTTCATGGTCATGATTAAATAATGTCAATTATTTAATTATTCTCTATAGTCTTCATTTTTTCTATTAATTAAATAATCTTAATTATTTAATTAATTCACATTTTCTTTATTCTATCTGATTAATTAAATAAACGCTTTTTATTTAATTATGTTACTAATTAACCTTATCCTTCTTGTCAAATTAAATAAATTCTTATTTAATTTACTTTATCATACTTCAACTATAATTAAATAAATTCTTTATTTATTTAATTATTCATTTAAATCCCTTCATCACTTAATTAAATAAATCTTATTTATTTAATTATTCTTCAAATATCAAATCTTGAATTAAATGAATTATTCAATTCATGAATTCTATTTTAACGCATTCCTCTATATTTAGATAATTGTGTGAGTTATCTAAGTATTCACTCTGACTCGACTCAACATCTATTTTAATCACTCAGTTAACTCTTGATTTAATGTTTGAGTGGCTTTCTCGAGTAATCTCTTCGTCAAATCATTCAATCGTCCAGTTCTAACTCATTTGCATGTACATGCAGATTAATTAAATATTCCTATTTAATTAATTAAATCTTGTGTGTGCATTCGAACTATAAGAGTTGCTTTAATCCATATTTATCTTTGTCATGCAAAGATATTTCTTCTATTTTCGAATACCAAACTGAAGATTAAATCATTTATTTAATCTTTAATCCTATTTCTAATTTGTATCACTCATGTCATTACTGACAGTTAACAGAATGCATGTCTAATCAGTCAATCTCAACCGTCCATTGATCTTTCAATCATGGCCTGTCGTTCGAATAATCAATTTTCTATAAATTGATTTGTCATTCTTCATTCCAATCTCTCTCTTGAAATCGAAATCTCTTTTCAAATCTTGCGAGCACTTAATCTTGAATCTTCAATATTTTGTTAATCACTATCTTAGGCTATACTTGTACGAACTTACGAGAAATATAAGGGCAATTATACTACACAAGCAAAATGGAGAATGGCAATCGAGATGAATCATGGAAATACGTTTGAAATTGGTGAGATTGTTTCAGTTTGTTTAAGTTTTACTTTCTTTTGTTCTTTGTTGCTTAACATTAGATTTGCATTTTAGATTTAGTATTGCATGTTTGCTTCTAATCTATTTCTTGTGCACTTTCTTGGCATTACACTTTGGATGAAGAATACAATTAAAGATATCAAGGTTGAGTACAAGGAACCTATCTCCATTCCTTGTGACAATTCAAGTGCCATCAACATCTCAAAGAATCCAGTGATGCACTCTAGAACAAAGCATATATCTATTAAGTATCACTTCATTAGGGAGAAGGTTGCAGACAAGGAGGTAAGCATGGAGTATGTTCCCACCAAATAAAAAGTGGCTAAAATTTTCACCAAGCCTCTTTCAAAGGACCACTTGATTTATTTTTTGCACGTCCAAAGGGGGTAGCTCACTTTAGTGGAAAAAAATGTCTAAACTCATTCCTTGAATTATGGCTACATTTGGTTGCACATTAGGAGGGATGGGAACTTGTTGTAAGGCACTTTGAAGCATGTTATGATAACTAGGTGAGGCTTGAATAAGGTCCCATAAGGATATCTTAGTAGGAGTACTTTTAAGTTATTCTACAAGATCATACTCCTTTCCACTATGCTATAAGATATTAGGTGCAGGTGGTAGATATGGTTGAGGTAATGGAAGGGACGTTAGAGTTTTTTTTGGTTGCCTATTGTTCCTTGTATTATATTTGTGAGCAATAGTATTGTAACTCGGTTGCTGCAAAACATTGTTACTATCAAGTTTCCTTATAAAGTTCCTTATATCTTTTGGAGATAATGGTTTCTTTTTAGGTGGTTCAAGGATAAGCATGGGTTTTTTTTTAAGTTGGTTTTGATGTGAGGGTGGGTAGATGGTAATAAGTGGCTTATGAGGTCCAATAATTAAAGGACTTGTAGGAGGTCTAAGAATTAGAGGATTCGAGGGAGTTCTAATGTTCATAACCTCAACAAAATTATCCTTATTTTCATGATCTCTTAGTGAAGGATATTCTATTTCCAATTCATCATCTTCATCTAAGGAATCCTCCTTACTATTGTTTGAAAGACATGTGTCATTATTGTCATTTTCTTGCACCATGATATCTTCCCTAGTAGGAGAGTTTTTAGGAGAGAAACAAACTAGACGTTCATGGCATTAAATGGTTGGTTCTTCTAGAATAACTTCATCACAAGAAGGGGAGTTATCAATGGTTGGATTTTCTTGCTTATCAATGATGACATCCTCTTGTATCAAAGTATTCTCACAAATAGGAGAAATAGGAAAAGTGGTATTAGGGGATGTGTCAATGGCCTCATCCTTGTATCCAACAATTTCTTCCCAAGTGGGAGAGGTAGGGGAAGAGAAAAAAATAGGATTCTCATAACTCTCATTGAGTGGATCTTATAACACCAAAATATCTTCTTCACAAATAGGAGAGATATTGGGAGAAGAACAAACTTGATTGTCATGATTCTCCAAAATTGTATTCTCTTTCACTAGATTAGTTTCACACACATGAGAGGGATCAATGATGAAAAAGAAAAGAGGATAAATGAATTCATATTCATATGCTTGTAACAACAATTTCTTAGATTATTTAACAAAATTTGAAAATAGAACATGAAGTATGATAGCAAGAGACTTTTGTAATGAAAAAATGATGCAATAATTGCTCTACAAATTTGAAATGCAACAATTTTTCCAAATTGAAATGCCTAAATTAAATGGATGATTAGACATTAATTCATAAATCAATAATTCCTAAAACTTTCCAGACTAAAATAGTGGGTTACCAAGAGATTCGAGAAGTACAAAAAACCATAAAAAAGCTCTGAAAAGATAGTTTCAAGAGGCCCTGATGGACTCATTCTCCCATGGGTGAATGGGTCCTTGTCCAAATTTTTTAAAAATGAATAATGTAATTTTTGAGTGATTATGTGTTATTTGTTCCAAGTCTCAAATTGTAACTTTTGTAACAAATTTTTTTGAAATTTATTGTCTAAATGCAAGTAAAATGAATGAAAAATGATGAACTACATGACACTTTTTGAAATCTAATTTTCATTCAATTTTATGATTTAAGTGACTAAAATTCTGTTATTATGTAAATACTATACAAAATCAATCTAGCATTATGCAATTTTTGTTGAATTTTCAAATTTAAAATGAATGTGAAATGCAAGTTTACTCCTAAAATGTAATGCAACTTTATTCCAAATTTAGAAATGCTAAATGCAATGAATTAATTCAAATCCTAGATCTAGGGTTTGAATGCACTCCAAATAAAAAATTAGAATATTCAAGTACTCGCGTTCACCAAAATGAAACATAGAAAAATGGGGTAGGGTTTAAAACACATATTATTTTATACTAAATTTGGAATGTTTCACCAAACTTATTATAAATAGAAAGGGGAAAATGGGTGTAGTGAACCTACCTATTCTTCTATTTCATTCAAGAAATGAGATCCCTTAGATCAAAATCCACTTTCAACCCTTAGGTGAGTGAATTCTTTGGAAGATCTACAAATTTCCTTTATGTGTGGATGGGGTAAATATGATTGGACAACACTTTTGGGAGATGAAAATAAGATAGTAAATGACCTCAAATCTGTAATCTAAGACCTAATTCATGTATATGCAACATAATCTAACAAAAAAAATCAACTTTATGCAAATTGGATGGGTGGAAGACACTTAAAATCTGCCTCAAAATCAGTTGCAAAGTCTTTTTGATAGAAATATTAACAAATCTGACTAAATAGGGGTTTTGGGAGAAAGATTAAAACTACCTATAGACACTAAAAAATTTCCTAAATGATATCATACACTTGAAATAGGTTTATTAACACCATTTCCTCTTTGAACCCATCCTCTTTTCACTTAATTCACTAGTAGAATTTGGCAAATATATAACTAGGTGACTAAAACTTTTAGTCACAACAACTAAAAATGACTAAATTGTACTCATTTTTTACAACTCAGCTATAAATGAGTAAATAAATGACTAATTTGGTCATTGAATAAAAAATTATTTATTCACAGAAATAAAAATGACTAAATAGTTACTCATTAAATTAAAAGTAGAAAAAATTTAAAAAAAACAATTCGACTAAATATTGGTGCAATATATTCATGTGTGTGATGTATTGGTACAATTATTCATGCTCATTGTAGATTCATTCATCTTGCTTGTCCTTGCTTCATTCGTTCATTGTAGACCTCGCTTCATTCGTTAGCCTAGCATGAGGCGTTTTGATCAGTAGCTACTTGCATGGGCAATAAGGATTTGGAGAGGACCTAGAGACTTTTGAAAAGGTGGGAAAGGGAAAGGAATTCAGAGTTTGTTGCAACAAATTTGAATTCGTTAAGGCCCTCTGTAGAGAAATCAAATTTGGGGATGTCCTCTGTAGCAAATTCAGAGGTAATTCAAAACCATCATTACATTAAACACAAATTTGAAATGTTCATTACAATCTACTGCCTTTAATAATGTTCTACTACTCTTAATAATGTTCTTTTACAATCTTGCCACTTTTTTGCTTCATAATGTGCTCAAGCTAAATATAATAAGATTTGGGTGTCAGTGCCAAATTAGAATTTCCTCAAACAATTTTGATTCATTTTCACTGCAAGTGCAAATTGTCCTTGTGCAAATTAAATATGTGCTAGATTACCCACACATCAAGCATCCGAACAAAGATGTTTCCTACAACATCTTCTTGTACCTGTGTAAAAAATTCCTTTGCAATATCAAATTGACCCCTTTTGGCTAGCACAATGGTTGCCTCATTTGTAGCATAAACATTTCTTGGTCTCTATGCCAATGCTTTACAATACAGTTCTCTAGCCT
This sequence comes from Sequoia sempervirens, assembly GCA_007258455.2. Classification (NCBI taxonomy): domain Eukaryota; kingdom Viridiplantae; phylum Streptophyta; class Pinopsida; order Cupressales; family Cupressaceae; genus Sequoia; species Sequoia sempervirens. Next base: position 129,544,658 of record VDFB02000015.1, on the reverse strand, counting down.
TCTCAAGATGTTCCTCCACCTTTGGATCCCTCCTCTCATTGTGAAAAATTGAAAAATAATTCCAATTTCCAAGTGAAATGTCAACATAAGAATTCTTTGCATCTGATTCACTTTGTGCTGCTTTAATTGTTTCTTTGCTTTAATCCAGTCATTTGTTTTTAGTTCCATTTTTCCAAGCATAGATAAAGAATTTGATGAATTTTTATCCACCTTAATTTCATTCCCAATCAATTATAGGCTTAGTTGGATCTCATTCTGAGCCTAAGCCATGGTTTCAAGATGTAGATATGCATCCACATAATTAGGAAACTTGAACAATATTAGCCTATATAAAAGATTTTATTTTTAGTATCATGTATTTTTTCAAACAACCTAGCAAGATTAAATAGTGTTGTGACTTTATCCCATGGTAACTCAAGTGAAACACCACCTTCTTCTAGTCGATGGAAGAATTTCATATCCTTAAAGAGTATAGGACAAACTGCAAAATTAGCACTAGGGCTTTTATTTATGAATTCAACCCAAATGTCATTTCCTAATGCCTCCATAAAATTTTGTTGATCCAACTCTAGTTCATCACACTCAAAATGAAGAACCCCAATTTTTTTTTAACAATTGAATGAGTACTTCTTCTCTGCTCTTCTTTAGAAGAGAATTTGGTGTCTTAATAGAATCTAAGGTTGCACTCGGTTCTGATGATATTAATAACTCACCCATCTTGATAAATGCATGGGCATAAAGTGGGTCTATGTGACTTTCCTTTCTTAAAATTTGCAATGCCTTCTCTGCTAGCCCTTTCTAAGCATATATATGGCCTACAACTTTTAAGCTCTCAAATTTCTCAGGGTGGACCTCCAAAACCTTTTCAAATTTTGAGAGAGAACTCTTAAGATCTCCCAACTTCAATTGAACCTATCCACAAAATCCTGTGGCCTCTAGCTTTCCTTGACAAGTGGTGTCATAATTACCTTTACTATTATAAGATCATGCAAGATTATAATATGAATGAGATTTCATGAGAGGGTGGTCAGTTGAAACAAGATCTATCTCACCCAACTGTTCCATAAGAAAATGTTGCCCTGCAGTGAAGAAAAAATGGTTTACTAAATGATTCAATGCCATTATAGAGTATGGGTATAATTCAAAGGCTATATGCATCTTTTCCATTCCTTCATGAACACTACCTTTTTCACTAACTATGAGAATCCTACAAGTAAGAAATGTACAAAACTAACCACAAAGATTTATGTAGAGGCAAAACATCATTTCCTAATTCCTCCATAAAAGTTTGTTGATCCAACTCTAGTTCATCACGCTCAAAATGAAGAACCCCAATGTTGTTTAAAAATTGAATGGGTACTTCTTCTCTGCCCTTGTTTAGAAGAGACTTTGGCATCTTAAGAGAATCTAAGGCTGCACTGGGGTTTGAAGATATTAATAACTCACCCATCTTGATAAATGCATGGGCATCAGGTGGATCTATGCGAGTTGCCTTTCTTAAAATTTCCAAAGCCTTCTCTACTAGCCCTTGCTGAGCATATATATGGCCTACAACTTTTAAGCTCTCACAATTCTCAAGGTGGACCTCCAAAACCTTTTCAAAATCTAAGAGAGAACTCTTAAGATCTCCTAGCTTCAATTGAACCTATCCACAAAACCCTATGGCCTCTAGCTTTCCTTGACAAGAGGTGTCATAATCACCTTTACTATGATAAGCTCGTGCAAGATTATAATATGAATGAGATTTCATGAGAGGGTGGTCAGTTGAAAAAAGAGTTGTCTCAGTCAACTGTTCCACAAGAAAACATTTCCCTACAATGAAGAAAAAATGGTTTGCTAAATGATTCAATGTCATTGCAAAGTATGGGTATAATTCAAAGGCTCTACGTATTTTTTCATTCCTTCATGAACACTACCTTTTTCACTAACTATGAGAATCCTACAAGTAAAAAATGCACAAAATTGACCACAAATATTTATGTAGAGGCAGAACATCATTTCCTAATGCCTCCATAAAAGTTTGTTGAACCAACTCTAGTTCATCACGCTCAAGATGAAGAACCCCAATGTTATTTAATAATTGAATGGGTACTTCTTCTCTACTTTTCTTCAGAAGATACTTTGGCATCTTAAGAGAATCTAAGGCTGCACCAGGGTCTAACGATATCAATAACTCACCCATCTTGATAAATGCATGGGCATAATGTGGATCTATGCAAGGTTCCTTTCTTAAAATTTCCAAAGCCTTCTCTTCCTATCATTGTTGAGCATATATATGTCCTACAACTTTTAAGCTCTCACAGTTCTTAGGGTGGACCTCCAAAACCTTTTCAAAATTTGAGAGAGAACTCTTAAGATCCCCCAACTTCAATTGAACCTATCCACAAAATCCTATGGCCTTTGGCTTTCCTTGACAAGTGGTGTCATAATCACCTTTACTATGATAAGATCATGCAAGATTATAATATGAATGAGATTTCATGAGAGGGTGGTCAATTGAAACAAGAGTTATCTCAGTCAAGTGTTCCATAAGAAAATGCTGCCCTATAAAGAAAAAATGGTTTGCTAAATGATTCAATGTCATTGCATAGTAAGGGTATAATTTAAAGGCTCTACACATATTTTCCATTCCTTCATGAACACTACCTTTTTCACTAACTGTGAGAATCCTACAATTAAAAAGTGAACAAAATTGACCACAAATATTTTTCCCCATTTCAAACATCAAAATTGCCAAAAAAATGTGTTTAAAACCTACAAAAAAATGCAAATAAAATCATGTTTATTTTCGTGCCAAAAAAAAAACCATGAGACCATAGCTTGTTGCTTACTATTATTCTTTGATATATTTTTTACAAGCATCCATAAATTTTTTGAAATCACCTATTTGAGGATTTTAGCCATAGCAGTAAGGCAGTGAATTGTTTGATAAAATGCTTTGGTAGACATGTATGAAAAATTTGGTAGCATAGAAAAGGCAATGAACTTTGGAAAAAATGCCTCAAAGAAATGTGGTCTCATGGTGATGGAATGCCATGACAAGTGAATTTTTATGGATTGTCATGGCATTCCATCACCATGAGACCACATTTCTTTGAGGAATTTTTTCAACCAGTTCAGTACCTTGTCTATGCTATTGCTTACTATTATGCTTTGATAGATTTTTTCCAAGAATCCTTAGCTTGTTTGAAATCACTTGTTTTAGGCTTTTAGCCATAGCAACAAGGTAGTGAACTATTTGATAAAATGCTTTGGTAGACATGTATGAAAAATGTGGTAGCATAGACAAGGCATTGAACTTTGAAAAACATGCTTCAAAGAAATGTGGTTTCATGGTGATGGAATGCCATGACAAGCGAATTGTTATGGATTGTCATGGAATTCCATTACCATGAGACCACATTTCTTTGTGGTATTTTTTCAACCAGTTCACTGCCTTGTCTATGCTATTGCTTACTATTATGCTTTCATAAAAAAAATCCAAGCATCCTTAGCTTGTTCTAAAGCACTTGTTTTAATATTTTAGCCATAGCAACAAGGCAGTGAACTGTTTGATAAAATGCTTTGTTAGACATGTATGAAAAATGTGGTAGCATAGACAAGGAAGTGAACTTTTTGAAAAAATGCCTCAAAGAAAAGTGGTCTTATGGAATTCCATGACAAGAAAATGTAATTGGAAGCTACTCCTAGTTATTAGTTATGAAATGTCAATTAATTGCATAATTGCTTAGGTTGAATTTGTAAAAACTATATTGTAATTGAAGTTTTGTCATCTATCAACATCTAGTTATTAGTTATGCAATGTGATGTAATTCTTTGAGTTTGAAAGATGTGCAATGCAATTTAATCAAATATTTGAATTATAAACTACAAAAATCTATTTTTTACAATTCATTAGTCAAACTCTCTATTTTATTTGCTCTCTATAACTCTATTGCTATGGAAATTCCTTTTAATTAAAAAAATAGTTTTTGTCTCTTAGTCTAAAATTTTTGTTGTTGTTATGTGTAGAACATTACAGATGGATCAACATCAAAGGTTGAAATACCATGCATTTGATGATATAATAGCCTATGGGAGTGACATGGAAAAAATATCCATGTCCATGTAATGACTGTCTTGGTGGAAAGGTGAAAAAAAGAAGTTAGATTTATCAACATATGATAAGATATGGGCATAGTGGTATAAGCCCTTGGAATGTCAATTATTACAAAGATATTAATAGAACGACAGAGTGTGAGAGATGAAGACTAGGCATAGATGAAGTGGCACCAAACATAGATGAAGAGGAAACAATGTTAGATGAAGGGTTTTAAGTTGATAGAATGTTGAATGAGGGTCTAAATGATGATTGGGCCAAGTTGATGGAGGATGCTTCAAATCCTTTGTATGCTAATTGCAAGTTAAGTCATTTGACAACAATCCTTCAAATTCTTAACTTGCAAGTGGTGTTTGGTTGGAAAAATGAGAGTGTAGATCAATTATTGACATTATTAATTTTGTTGTTACCACCTGACTCCACATTGCCAACAAAATTAAATCAATGTAGAAAGGAAATCACTAAGCTAGGCTTAGGGTATGAAAACATCCACACATGTGTGAATGGTTGTGTATTATTTCACAAGAATCTTGCAAGTGAGAGTGAATTTTTGAAATGTCATGAAGCGAGGTATAGAGAAGGGTTAAAATCAGCTATGGTCCCTAGAAAGGTTCTTCCCCACTTTTCGGTAATCCCACGATTACTCTGAATGCATAGGAGTAGAGAAATTGTTGAACTTATGCAATGGCATGCCCAAAATAAGAGCACTAATGGAAAAAAAATCAAATGTGCCTGACTATAAGACGTGGATGGAATTTGATAATAGATGGCCTAATTTTTCTCAAGATCCTTGTAATGTAAGGTTGGTTTTGGCTCTAGATGGGGTGAACCCATTCTCAGATCAAAGTAATAAATAGTCAACTTGGCCAGTGTTTTTAATAAATTATAACTTGCCTCCATGGTTAGCAACTAAACCATTTTTATTAATGTTATCATTGATTATACTAGGAGAGAAAAGTGTGACTTCAGATACAATTGATGCTTATCTAGAGCCATTATATGATGAGCTAATGGAATTGTGGAAAGGAATTGAATCAATTCAATCTTTAAGGGATGGTCATTCAATCAAATTCACTTTAAGAGCTTCCTTATTGTTTATGATTCATGATCTTCCTACATGTGGCACATTGTCTGGTCTCAGTGTTCATGGATACCATGAATGTCCTTCTTGCAACTTTAACAATTTTGTGAGGCCCTTAATAAATTTGTGTAAGTGTATTTGTTGTGGACATCATGCTTACCTTAAAATGGATCATCCATATCATCAACAAAAAACACAGTTCAATGGGAAAGAAGAGAATCGTGAAGCACCATTACTAATAAAAGGTGATTACATTGTTGAGAATGGACAAAAAAAATGTCATTTATGGAAAATGATGGGATTTCTGGTAATAGATATGATCCATGTAATGAAATTGGTGTAAAAAGGTTGTGCATATTCTAGAAGTTGACATACTTTAAGGATATAGCCATTAGGCATATTGTTGATTTTATGCATATTGAGAAAAATATAGCCTATGCTATTATATAAACTCTTTCTAGTGCTTTTGATACTATTTCATCACATGAATACTTTTGACAACTAAAGATTCATTGAAATATTTAGGTTGGAAAATATAGAAAACCTAGTGCTCCTTATGTTTGGACAAAGGAACAATGTGCACAATTCTTATAGTTGATGTATCATACTTGCTTTCCCACTGGATATGTAAGTAGTAGTATTAGAAGCCAAACTTACATTAATGGCTTAAGAGGCCTCAAGACCCATGAATATCATGTCATAATGGAGAATGTTTTACCTATTGTGCTAAATATATTAAGTTTGGCAAAGGGGCCAAGATTGGTAGTTATAAGGTTGGGCCTAATATTAAAGAGAATGAGTTTGCATGTATTAGAACCTTTGAACTTTGATAGTTTGAGGGAGGAGGTTGTTGAAGTCCTTTGTCTATTGGAACGGGAATTTCCACCAACAATCTTTAACATTTTTATGCATCTATTGATACATCTACAATATGAACTAAAGCATTGTGGCCTGGTAAAAAAAAGATGGATGTATCCTATAGAACGATATATGAAGTTTTTGAAAAAAATTATTAGTACTAGGGAAAAATTGGAAGGAAACATGTCTAGAGGATATTCAATGCAAGAGGCCATGGGATTTTACATAGAATATATGATTTTTAAAATTTCAATCAACATGTGTGGGATGATGATGAAGAAGACACAGTTGTAGGTGAAGTATTAGAAGGAAATAGATGTCACTTCAAGCTATCACATCAAGAAATAAGTGCGATACATGCCTATATTCTTCAAAACAAATCTTCGTTCGATAAGTGGTGTAGGTAAAAAAAAAATTACACAATAATTTATTTACTCAATTGCATTTACACATTTATATTATCAATCTTATTGTTTGTATGTTAATATTCTATGCAGAAAATATGAAGAATACAATCAAGCTTGGATGCAACATCAACCTCAAAGGTGTAGACGTCATGCTGATTTGATTAGAGGTGATTCTCTTCCAAAATTTGAAGAATGGATTGATAATGAAGTTGGTGATGCAAAAGAAGAAGGTCAAAATATAACAATAGAGGAAAGTGAACTTTCACAATCTCCACATTTATGGGCTATGCGGTTTAGTGGAATGTGGGACTATGGTAGTCATTTAAGAGTGGAAGAAAAAGACAAAGGAAAGATAAATTGTGATTGTGTTGTTAGTGTTGAATTTTTTCATGAAACTAAGAAGAAATTTTATGTTGGATTCATCCAACAAATTATTCTAGTGGACTATGGTGAAAATAGTTCTATATTATCAAAATGTAAGTGGATCCGACAATCTGTAGTATAATTTGATGAGTACGGATTTGTATGTGCAAATAGAAGACATTTTTTATCAGAAATGGATGAGTCGTATGTTTCCCCTCTTCATATTAACCAATCATTTCTATTTTATGATGTAAGAATCCCAAGATGGTCGTATGTCATTCAAATAGAGTCTCATTCAAAACAAAAATTCATGGAAGTTGTTGATATAATGCCTAATGGGAAATATGTTAATTTACAAGAAACATTAGAAGAAGTGGATGAAGATGATGATGGAGTGTTTGAAGAAGACATTTTTATTACTAATGAAGAGATTGGGAGAGAGAATGCATTGCATGTCACAGATGAGGATGAGGAAGAAAATCAAGCAGATATAGACATGAATGATCAAGATTATGATCTTACTGGAAATGTAGATGATTATGATGATATTTTGTCACCTTAAGAGGTTAGCTTGTCACCTAAAATTTGGTTATATGTATGGTGTAATTTATTATTGAATGTAATAAAGATCTGAGTATAGGTATGCTTATTCACTGTTGTTTTACTGATACATTTATGAATGTAATCATTATTATTCTACTAGTACATTGTATACAAAATCTAAGATGTTCACTAGTGATTTGAAGTGCATTTAAAGTTAGGTTCAATCATTCTTCTTAGTTTTCTTAATTTGGTTGAAAATTTGAAATTAATTTTGTTTAGTTAGAATATAATTTATTGTATGTCTTATATGTTTTCTAGATGCAAACTATAGACACGTAAAATGTACATGCATTTGATCATAATTTTACTAACACCAGTTCATCCTAAATCATCTCTCTACTAATCATTTAATTAAATAATCTCTATTTAATTAAATTCACCACATTTCATCTCTTAATTAAATAAATCATTTTTATCTGATTAAGTCATCATCTCCTATTAATTAAATAAATCACTTTGTTTAATTAATCTTATAGTCCCTCTTTTAATTAAATACTTCATTTTATTTAATTAATCTCTAAAGTCATCTCATTTAAATTAAATAAATTAATCTTTATTTGATTTAAAGCTAACACCATCCTCTTTAATTAAATAAATCAAATCTTATTTAATTAAGTCTAAAATAATTATTCCTCTCATTTTGATTTATTTAAATCTAAAAATCTAAATCAAATAGTCAAATTAGATTATCTCATTTAAATTAATCAAATATTAATTAATCTTAGTCTCAATCCATCAAATCCGCTAGATTTTGCAACTTGCACATGAAAATAAATTTAATTGATTTATAAATTATCTATTTTCATTCAAAAAATGCATGATGGAATATTCTTGAAATTTGAAATCTCCCCCCAAAAGGTCTTGTCCTCCAAACATGGCATTTAGCATCTCTTACAAGTCCTTTTCTTGAGTCGTGTGACATTAACTTCACCTTTTACCTCATCCTTCAAGCCACTTTTGAATTTGAATCCTCCCCCTCCTTGCACATTGATCAAAATGTGCTCAAGCTTCCTCCATTTACATGTTGACAAGTGGCACCTTCCCATTGGATGTTGAATGATCCCACATTCATCCATTTTGCTCATTCCTTCATCTTGTTCTTCTATTTCTTAGAAGGCTTCTCTTTGTATTTTTCATCCACAACTTAGAGCAAAGTTACTCTCTTCATATTGAGATCTAATTTTATCCATTTCATAGCAAAGTTCATCATTTTCATGGTTTCATAGCAAGGTTATGCCAAAATTTCACCAAGGAGCTTCAATGATCCACCAATCTTCATCAAAGCTTACATAGGAGTTGGGAAAGGGCCAATTTCCACATCAAATTAGCACCAATTCTCCCATGGGTTTAAGATTTTTCATCTTAAAATAGGATTTCATTGCTTTCTTGGTTCATTTCTTCATTGTCTTTCCTATTTGAGCATTGCAAATAAATTTCATGGGGAATCTTTGTTCTTGCTTGAATTTGATCTAATATTGTATTTGTTTCTTGTATTTGTGCAGGTATAGGATTAGGGTTCTACAGTTGGCACTAGAAGGAGGGAAAACCAGAAGTTTAAATCACGTTTTTTCATCAAAATTTCATGTTTTTTCTATTTTTTGTGTCAACAGGAAACTCCACTGCTAGCAAGCCAGCGTCACAATAAAGAACCGTTGAAACTCCAGCATCACCATATAGCACCGCTTCAAACTCCAAATAGTGTCGCTTTTGTTCCAGCGTCATTGTTTGCATATGCGTCGCTATTTGAACCCAAATAGCGCCATTGCAAACTACACCGCTTTTGATTTCTTGCCTTTTCACTCAAACTTAAAATGGTCGTATCTTGGTCATTTTTTGGTCTTTTTCGAAGATTTTTTTTAAAATGGGGTAGAATTTCATAAGCTATCCAATGGTGTAGGTGTTTATCAATTTTGATATAGTTAAAATTTTCAAATTTTCATCTAATGTCAAATCACAATGAAACTTGGTCTAAATTTTAGGGTTTTTATGCTTAATCATTTATCTAACCTACATATCTTCTTGTCTCTTGATTTCATCTAACATTTAGAGCTTGTATTGTAGGTTTTAAAGGATCATGGAGCATGGAAGTCAAAGAAAAAGTATTATCACATCATTGTATCAAGTGTTTTTTAATACTTTGGGGAGAAATTATAATCCCTTCTTTTAAGGACTTTGTCACTTTCAAGCTTTTAGGACCTACTAAATTTCTTTTGGGCTCTAAAAAGAACATTTCAATTTTTTGCTACAAAGGGCTTAAAAAGAACTTTTAGGACAAACTCACTAGATTTGGTTTGAGGATTAACAATTGAACAAGGAAATCTCCATATTTCCTTTGGTGCACTAAAAATAATCTAATCATTGCTTTGTGGGTTTTAAAATGAACAAGTGCTACTTTGTCTTATGATTGCTTACTCAAAGTAATACCATCAAAAAGATGTATGTGCTTCTCTCGCGCCTCACGAAGATATTGAGAATCAAAAGAAATTTTGGTGGTCTTAAGTTGAGATAAAGTAATTTCCTTCACACTTCATTTTAGGATTAAAATTGAACAAAACATTCTTGCGAGTGTGAGTGGAGCATATTGCAACAAAGATTGATCAAGTTACAAATATAGCTTGCTTGCTTTTGTTTATCTTAGAGGGCCTGCCTTGTGGGAAAAAGTACTCACCCAAGGGAATGACCCAACCGGGAACACGCTAAATCCAAACGACTTCCACCCAGTTTATAATTATGGATATTGGAACAAAGGCCAATATCATGAGGATTATTCTGACTAGAAGGGAAACAATGGTCTCTCGCCGCATAGATGGTCTCCCACAAATAGAATTTCTGCATTAAAACCCTTCTGTAGAAAGACCAAAACCCCTATCTATTTGTTGGGGCAAGAACAATCATTCTGAAGCCACCCCACACTTTTATGACTTTTAGTGGAGATGGAAGGTATGCCATGGGAGATTCATGGGTGTTGGAAAATGTGCCTCAATCTTAGTGGCATGTAAACTCTTGAAAGAGAAAAGTGAGTGAGACCCTCTGGAAGTCTTACCGACTAGCAATTGTGTTCTAAATATTTGAAGTGATCAAGCCACCAAGACTTTGGTTTTGTCTTTCCCACGAGAGTCATTAGCAAGACATGTCAATCACTATGAAACTTCCATCTCATTCTTCCTGGACAAATCTCCTACTAACAGGTTGGTTTCTAATGTCATCAGGGAGACTCTTGGCTGACAGGTTTGCATTCGGTAAGAACTCTTTCTGATGGATGTGGTCTCGTCAACAGGCTGGTGCATTTGATATGACCTCTTCGCGATGGTGTTTATCTTGTTGAAAATTTCTTTTGTGAACTGCCGATGGATCTCCATGCGATGAACTTCAGTTTCACCTCTTACCGATGGTGTTGCTCTTGTTGATAGATCTGTTTGTGAAGTGCTGGAATTTTGGGCAACTTGGTCATGTCCGAAAGGATTGTAAAGAGGAGAAAAAGAAGAAGAAGAAGAAGTATTCTTCCGACAATGATTCTTCTCAGAGTGATGCAAACACTTTCATTGCAGCCTTGGAAACTCAGGCATCAAATGGTGTCTGGCTGATTGATTCTGGAGCATCTTTCCACATGACATCTCATAGAGACTTGTTCACTAAGTATGAAAAATACAATGGTGGAAGGGTGTATTTGGCAAGCGATTCATCTTTGGAAATAGTTGGCTGTGGAAGAGTGAAGGGAATCAATGATGTAATGCATATACCAAGTCTGGCTCAAAATCTACTTTCTGTTAGTAAGCTTAATGATATTGGAGTGCAAGTCACGTTCTCTGGAAATGGTTGCAAGATGACTAGAGGCTCAATGGTGCTAGCTAGAGGTGCTCGTATTGGTACCTTGTATAAGCTTGATGCACATGTTGCGCAATGCAATAATGTCTCTATAAAGTCATAGAAAGTTACTCATGGAGAAAAAGACAAAAAAATTTGTGATAGTGCAAACTCTATGGAAGTTAAACTTCCAACAGAAAAGACTATGCTCTAGCATCATAGGCTTGGCCACATTAGTGAAAAAGGTTTAAAAACCTTGAAGAATAAAAACCTAGTTGAAGGGCTTGATGATTGTAACCTTGAATTCCAGTCTGAGGAGAGCTCAAGTAGTTCTGAGAGTTATGAAGAAGAAGATCAACCTCCGCCTTAGCCTATGAGGAGGTCAGCACGTGAAAGAAAGCAACTTGATAGGTATGGGTTCTCTTTGCTAGATTCTACCTATGCCTATGCTTTCATTTCTAGCACTGATGAGCCTAGGACTATGAAAGAGGCATTTAGAATGTCTAATTCAAACTCTTGGTTGGAAGCCATGAATGAAGAAATGGCATCATTAGAAAAGAATGATACTTGGAGTTTGGTGCCCTTTCCTGAAGGCAGAAAAGTTGTTGGCTGCAAATGGGTATTTAAAAAGAAAATAGGTCTAGATGGTAGTGTGGAAGAGTATAAGGTGAGATTGGTTGCGAAGGGGTATTCCCAGGTAGAGGGAATTGATTATGGAGAAAAAATTTCTCTAGTAGCTAAGTTGATGTCTAGTAGATTTCTTTTGTCACTTGCAACAACGTATGACTTAGAGATTGAACAGATGGATGTGAAGACAACATTTCTTCATGGTGACCTTGAAGAAGAAATTTATATGTCCCAACCTGAGCACTTTGTGGAAAAAGGTAAATAAAAATTGGTTTGCAAGTTGAAAAAATCTCTATATGGATTAAAACAATCTCCTAGAATGTGGTACCAGAAGTTTGACACTTTTTTTTTGTCATTGGGATTTGTAAGATTGAAATCTGATCATTGTGTGTACTACAAAGCTGAAAATGATTGTGTTCTTATTATTGCTCTCTATGTTGATGATATGTTGTTCATAGGCAATATTAAGTTAATGATTTCTTATCTAAAATATTAGTTGTCTGCAAAGTTCGAAATGAAAGATCTTGGTGCAGCCAGGTATATTCTAGGAATGGAAATAACAAAGGATAGGAAGAGTAGAAAACTTTGGCTCAGTCAGAGTAAGTATATTAATACTATTCTAGAGAGATTTTGTATGATTTATTGCAAGCAGCTAGTTGTTATAGTCTTGCAGGGAACGAAGCTATATGTTGAAGACTATCCAAAATCTCCTACTGAGATAGAGGACATGACCAGAGTGCCTTATGCTAGTGTAGTTGGTAGTTTAATGTATGCAATGGTCTGTACAATGCTAGACATTGCCCAAGTAGTGGGAGTTCTTAGTCGTTTTATGGAAAATCCTGGAAGGACACATTGGAATGTTGTGAAAAGGGTGTTTAGATATTTGAAGGGCACTTTAGAATATGCTTTGTGTTACCATAGAAATTTGGTTGAATCACAAAGGACTCTCAGCATTCAAGGATATGTGGATTATAATTGGGCAGGGGACATTGACAAGAGAAGATCCACTAGTGGATATATTTTCATGATGAATGGTGGTGTAGTTAGTTGGATGAGTAAGCGGCAAGTTGTATTCACTTTGTCCACTACAGAGGTAGAATACATGGCAGAAACACATGTCTGTAAATAAGCAATCTAGTTAAAACATTTGTTTTCTAACATTAGGTTTGATGCAGGGATAATTAAAATTTATTGTGACAGTCAAAGTGCTATTTTTTTGGTGAAAAATCCTACTTTCCATGCTAGGACAAAACATATTGACGTGCAATATCATTTTGCACAAGATATGGTGGATGATGGAAAGGTCTCTTTAGGAAAAGTGGATACTTTGGAAAATGTTGCAGATGCATTGACGAAACCAATGAGCATAGACAAGTTCAGGTGGTGTGTCAGTTCGATGGGCCTCAGTGCCCATGAATTTTAGTAGTTTTTTTATTATGCTCTGGAGGTGTCAGTAAGATCTTCATCAAGTGGGAGATTGTTGGAAAATGTGCCTTAATCTTACTGGCATGTAAACTCCTGAAAGAGAAAAGTTGGTGAGACCCTCTAGAATTCTTACTGACTAGCAATTGTGTTCTAAACATTTGAAGTGCTCAGGTTGCCGAGACTTTGGTTCTGTCTTTCCAACAAGAGTCATCGGCAAGACATGTCGATCGCTATGAAACTTCCATCTCATTCTGCCCTGAAAAATCTCCTACTGATGGGTTGGTTTCTAATGTCATTGGGGAGACTCTTGGCTGACATGTTTGCATTTAGTAAGAACTCTTGTTGATGTATGTGGTCTCGCTGACAAGTTGGTGCATTCGATATGACCTCTTAGCGATAGCATTTCTCTCATCGATGGATTTTTTTGTGAACTACCGATGGATCTCCACATGATGAAATTTAGTGTAACCTCTTTCTAATGGTGTTGCTCTTTCTAATAGACTAGTCAGAGTAATATGAACTATCGGGTATTCCTTCGGTGTGATCTCGTGCCGATGACTGTTGGTCTCGTCGATAGACAAGTGCTTTCGGTGAGAACTCTTGCCGATGGCTTTCCTCTCGCCAATGGTTATGAAAATCGGTATGACATAAAGTTCTATATGACCTCTTAGCGATAACAAAACTCTTGCCAATAGTTCTGCACAAGCTGGATTTTTGTTTGGTATGATGTTTCACCGATAGCGGTGGTCATGTCGATGCTTCTATGATTAGGCATTGTGGCATTGGGGAGACACGACCTAGTGTCTCACTGACATGTGATACAATTTGAATGCCTTGACTGAATGTCTATCCTATGTGGTCTATTTTGAGACAATCAGAGAAGCGGAAGGTGAATCGTTAGCAGTTGGACTGTTGCGACCATTCTTGTGTGGAAGGTGAACAAATAGTGAGGAAAATGATTATGCTCTGGTAATGGCAAATGAAAATGTATAGTGAATGAGATGATGAAGTGTTGCTCAATTGAACACAAATTGTTCTAAGTGTTTTCATTGGATGTTTCTAGAGCATTTCTATACAAGGTTGATCAAGAAATTATGTTGCTATAAATTAACATCAGAAAGAGAAGTTTGTACTCTATATGTAATTTTGTTTACTGTAATACAAAGAGGCTTTTCTTGGTGTGATGCATTTTTCTCCTGTAAGGGTTTTCCCACATAAATCTAGTGTTCAATTGTATATGTTCATTTCTTTGTTTTGTTATTCCTTTCAAGTGTATCTTAATTGGGTTGTAATTGAAAATTTAGAGTCACCTCTGCATTCTTCCCTAAGGTTTTGACGTTAGGAGAGTTTGTTCTGCACTTAAGCTTTCCTTACAATGGGTACTAATGCTTGGCTGCCCTGAAAGAAGTGTTGAGTTGTGGAGGGGAGCCAATGGGGTCAAGCATCTAACCATTCACTAAAAGTAGGTGTAGTTGGACTTGTCCAAGTGGGGACTCAACAAATATTGTCTCAAATATCCAAAGGGTTGTGATTTTTCTTGAAATCAAAACACATTGCTTCATCAAAAACATTGGAAAACAAACATTCAACATGAGCATCAAATCTCAAACCCTTTAGGAGAAGAAAATATCCTTGAACAAATTCACATGCTATTGCTTTCCCTAGGGATTCTATTCTTAGAGGCTTATAAGTATTTGTATTTATATCTCAATTTTCTTTTAACTAAAGTCAACATTAGGGAACTAAATTTCCTTGATTTTCTTGACTTCCACATAATGGACTTTGTGGGATGAAAAGAAATTGAGAAATAAACATTCAGTTTGAAAGCTAATCAAGAGAGTGTTTGTGGTAAAAATAATTCACTAAGCAAAAATAAGAAACAATTGGACCCCACACATGTGCTTGATATCTTTTGGGTCATATGGTTTTTGAGCAAACAATTATCTTTTGGTTTGAAGTACTCTTAGGTAAAATCATGTTCTTCAAAACCTTGGTCTTGTAAACAAATCCCTCTTAGGTTCATTTAGGATCAAAACAACCAATCATTTCATCCATCTCAAACATCAATCAAACCCATCTCACAAACAACTTTTGAACCATTGGAAAAAAATTCATACTAGACTTTTGGTAAAATACTTCAAATCAACATCGAAATCACCTTGTTTGGCCAAGTACATGTGTGGATGAATCCTTCCTCATACACCTAGTTAAATTATCATCTTGTGGACAAGTTTATTCCAAGACAACATCTAACCTCTTGGAGTTTATGAGTTCATTATCAAATCCAAATCAAACCCAAAATCAAAAATCCAAAAGTCCTAAAGTCTAGTATCCCTCCAAGGTTCCTAAAATTTCAACACCCAATATCATTCACCCCCTTCATCCTTCTTCACATCATTGGTCCTAAATCCCTTAGAGGTCAACAAGGTTACAACACAAGAGGAACATGGAATATAAACTTAATTCATACATCATGAGTAATCCAAGTTAACAAAGCTATCAAAGCTTTACAATGCCAATTGATTATCAAAACTCACATTTATACAATCCATACATGGGATCATTGTCTCTTACAAACCTCAATGGCACAAAAAATGTGAGAATGCCCAATCTAAATTTTGGAACACCTTTCCCAAGGGTAGATTTAAATCAAAGTCCAAACCTACAAATCTATCAACCAAACAATCAATGCATGAGTCTTCAACAAAACAACATTATCCCACCAAATCCATACATGCCAAATGTGAAAACACCAAGTTTACCAGACATGAACATTTTAAATCCACACTTGGTAAACTTTGGGATAGATACATTTGTGAATCACACCAATGTTGTTCAAAGTCCAAGTAATATGTTAATAGCTCCATGTATTGATCCAAATCAAGGTAACACCATGCAAAATCAAAGTTACCTAAATCAAGGCAAAGTGATTCCCAACCACAAAAATGTTCAATTTCAACCTATCATGCCAAATCCAAACATCATCCCAAATCATAACATTGTCCAAAATCAATCACCACATCTCCAAAATCAATTACCGCAAGGTCAATCTAAAGTACAAATCTCACAAGGTAACAAACAAAAATACACACCACTTGGGAAACCAATCGAATTGGTCATGAAGCAACTAGTAAACAAGAATCTCATCAAAATCCCTATCTATGAGAATTATCAAGAGCCCTTGGTAAAACCATCGTGGTATAACAAGAAACGCCTTTGTGAGTATCACAAAATAAAGGGACACACAACATGAGATTGTGTTTGACTCAAAAATATCATCCAAGACCTGATTGATCAAAAAATAATAACTATTGGTGATCCATCGAGCAATGATCATGTTGAAAATATCTCTACATCATCCAATGAGTTAGAGGACATGTCTCAATAATTTATTCCAAAGCATGATCAACATCTCTCACCAAATTCTAGCAATGGTCCTTTCCAAGATTTGTTTGCAGATATTGAAGGAATCTTCAACTCAACATTTGATCCAAGACCACTCAAAGATCAAGAGGATATTGATCCATTTCCCATGCCTAAAGGAGATATCCAAGAACCCTTTGAAATGGACCCATGTCAAGAACTTGATCCAAAGCA
>VDFB02000015.1:129504478-129527694 GCA_007258455.2 Sequoia sempervirens | reverse complement strand
TATATCCATTCTAATTTTGCATACTAATGAAATGTTGTAGGAGGTGGTGCAATGCATCTTTCAAATCATCAAGGGACTGGTTAGATCTTTTTATGTTCTAGAGATGATGGTTGTTTTTTCTATAGAAATGATTGTTTAAATGCAAAGTGCTCACAATGTGGTGGCTTGTCAAAGTTTGTTCAATGTTTTCATGAGGGTTCTGAACATGAATTTGGAAAGAAGCTTGTTGAGAAAAAGAGATGAGATAGTCAAATATTCTTTGCAGAGTGGAGGTGAAGGTTCTAGATGTGAGTTGGTTTCAAAAGAATGCAGTGATGCTAATTTTATTTCAGATTTTAAGGACAATCTCTTCTACAAGTATGCAAGGCATAGTCATAGGTCTCAGTGGTTGGAACAACAATTTAGAATGTGGAAGGACTCTTTTCCAATTGGCACTATTATATCAGTGGTTGATTTTGCAGAAAACTACACATTGCAACCACAAAATGAGGTGCAATCTTAGTATTATAATTCCATTCAAATTGCTATATTTTTCCACATAACATTTAGACATGCACTTGATAGTACAGAGGAGGATCAAAAGATAATGAGTATCATTTTTATATGAGTGATGATAGATCTCACTCATCCGAGTATGTCCAACATTGTTTTGAGAATTTTTGAGTTCTTGCAGGAGCATGATATAGCACTGGGTCGACATCTCATTTGGTCAGCTAACTGCATAGGTCAATTCAAGAATGCTCGTATGTTTTATTGGTTGAGTAGAATGCATGTAGAGAGGGGTGTACAAGTCATATTTGGATTTTTTTTAATCTAGGTATGGGAAAGGGGAGCATGATGGAGTAGGTGCATGTGTAAAAAAAGCTCTAATTAAGGAGCAATTGAAGATTTCAGGAGAAAAATTTAGTGATGCACATTCTATTGTTGATTGGTGTAGTTCAGCATTGTCACAGGGAGGGACACTTGATTCAACAGCGCGCAGATTCTTTTGGTTGGTTGAGGAGGGTACAGTGGGAGGCAGATTTGATTGTCATACAATCAAAGATTCTTCAAAGATGCATTCATTTCGAAGCTCAGATGCAAGCACATGGACCATTTGGACACGAGATTTGGCTTATTTTTTTCAAAGTTGTATTCAATGCGAGTGGGATCAATGCGAGTCAAGTGAGTGGGTGGATACATGGGTTCCACAATATCTAACTCCATTATCTCAAACAATATCCATGAGAAATACTACAACAAGTTCACTTGATTACTTAATCACTTTTATCACCATGTTTTGTACATAAGCTTGCAACAGGTTGCAACTACTGTGGGAATGAAGAGAGATCGACGATTATTAGCTGATGTGTAGCATAAGCCAACAACCAATGGAAGACCAAAGAGAAAACAACTATAGACACTCTATACAATCATGAAGCACATTGATACTCTTAAGTAGGATGAATTTCAGTAAATTTGAATAGCATTTTCAAGAACAAATGGAAGCAATGCTGAGTTCACATGGTTAAGTTCATTATAATTTAATATAGATTTGTTAGTCTAATCCATCTTTTCTATTGTGACAATATAGATTTCATTTGACAAATTTTGGCGATATTTTTGGCATCGACATCATGGACTCAATAAGTATAATAGCCACTTCGATCCTTTCATAGAGGTATGAAGATTACAGAGAATATAGATTGGTTATTCTAAGCATTTTTTATAGTTTTCATTACCAATTCATCATCATTTAGGCTATTTAGATTAATATAGATTTGTTAGTCTAACCATATTTTCTATTTGCATGTACCATAGATTTCTCATTTGACAAATTTTGTGATATTTTTGGCATGATTGATCATGGACCTACTGCAACAATAGCCAGCTTTGATCCTTTTCGGAGAGGTATGCAAAAGATTACAGTAATATAGATTGGTTATTCTAAGCATCTTTTCTATTGTATGTATTTTAACTGCTAGCTTGATGGTTTGTACAGGTGCTTGTTAGTCAAGAACGTGAACATACTACTCTTGTGGAAGACTGTGCCCTGAATTCCTCCAATAGGAAAATTTTGTAAAATTTCAATTTTGAAATGTGAAACAATGTAAGAAGGCCATAACTGTGTATTGATACAATTCTATAGTAACTTATTGTAATTAATCGAGCTACAACTGAAGGTTTTCTTCTTGGTTCTTTCCTATCGATATGCTCGTTTTAACCAAGTTTTGTAATATCTCCTATTTATATATAATAAATTACATTCATTAAGTTCATATATAACTTTGACATCTACTATGCTCTTTTCCACATGAAGAGTGCACCATACATGTTAGACATGTATTGACCCTCTATTGGAGGCCTAAATAGATACTTGCATAAATTCTTCTCATATACCAGGTATAGAAAGAGAACCATACCATAAATATAGTTGAGTACACAATACTCTACAAATAGTGTTTTATGTAATGTAAAGTTAAAGACTTTTCCCGTTCAAAATATCCTTTTAGATCCTAGCCTAATATTTTTTACAATTCCATTTAGGTTATAAAACAACTTGTAGGTTTTATCCATTTGTTCTCCTTATATTGTATCTTAATCCCTTAATATGAGAGTATGTTGCAAAACAAAATTATATATAATGTCTTCTCCAAATTAAGAATGTAAATATGTAGTCCTTTTAAAAGAACAATAAAACATGGGACTAATTTCTTCATCAAAACCTTTAAGAAAATTTAATGTGTATAATGCTAAATAACACATATTATATTATAGATTCCAAAAAATATATCAACTATAAGATATTCTCTCCACTTCATATAATTTGATAATAG
The DNA here is from genome assembly GCA_007258455.2 of Sequoia sempervirens. NCBI lineage: Eukaryota > Viridiplantae > Streptophyta > Pinopsida > Cupressales > Cupressaceae > Sequoia > Sequoia sempervirens. The sequence continues at coordinate 129,524,878 of VDFB02000015.1, read as the reverse complement.
AATATCCCTTGATTCTATCTAAATGTATTAGAAAACACAAATCATTAAAAATTAGGTTATAATATGCATCTTAGTCATCTAGTCAAGGTATTAAATTTACCAAGGCTTCCTAAAGTTAGAGGGAAAGAAGTTTAAACTGCAAGATATAATGTTATTCAAACCTCTTTAACTCTTGTTATTGCACAATAATAAGGTTTGTAGGTGTGAATGATAATAGCATGTGGCATAAACATATTGAAAAGAGTTGATCTCGACATAAGGAATAAAACTAGATTCTTTATCATACTTAACCGATCACCTTGATGGTAGTTTTTTAGAACATGGTTTTATTATTATTATTATATTGTAATACAATTTAAGATGACAATTACAATAAAATATGACATTGTTATAACCTGCACAAGCTTGATCCAACCTTTTAGCACTTTCGACTCGTAAGGGAAATCATCGGTCCAATGTAGCTCGGAGTGATTCAGAGTATTTGGGTGCAAAAGAGGATCATCCCTGGTGTAAACGTACCCATACGGACGTGTTGGAACAATCTGTTTGGTTGTACGAGTTGTGGAATGAAAGTTGCACCACTTTGCAACTTTACACTACTTGCATCTGGCAACTTTTCCCTCCACTGAAAAGTCATCACCATAGGAAAACGCCTCCGAGATAGCAAAAACTGAGAGAGGTTTTTGTAGATGGTCCCAACATGATCCTGTAGCCTCCAATGGAGATTCTGTATGCCCCACGGTCTTTGAGAAATAGCCCTTCAAATATTGCTTCCTTTTAGCACTTCGGACTCTTAAGGGAAATCGTCGGTCCAATGTAGCTTGGAGTGATTCGATGTATTTGGGTGAAAAATAGGACCATCCCTAACGTAAACGTACCCATACGGACGTGTTGGAACAGTCCGTTTGGTCGTATGAGTTGCAGAATGAAAGTTGCACCACTTTGCAACTTTACACTGCTTGCATTTGGCAACTTTTCCCTCCACTAAAAAGTCATCACCATAGGAAAATGCCTTCGAGATAGCAAAAACTGAGAGAGGTTTTTGTAGATGGTCCAACCATGATCCTGTAGCCTCTGATGGAGAGTTTGTATGCCCCACGGTCTTCAAGAAATAGCCCTTCAAATATTGCTGCCTTTTAGCACTTTGGACTCTTAAGGGAAATCGTTGGTCCAACGTAGCTCGGAGTGATTCGGCGTATTTGGGTGCAAAAGAGGACCATCCCTAGCGTAAAAGTACCCATACGGACGTGTTGGAACAGTCTGTTTGGTTGTACGAGTTGCGGAATGAAAGTTGCACCACTTTGCAACTTTACACTACTTGCATATGGCAACTTTTCCCTCCACTGAAAAGTCATCACCACAGGAAAATGCCTCCGAGATAGGAAAAACTGAGAGAGGTTTTTTTAGATGGTCCCAACATGATCCTGTAACCTCCAACGGAGAGTCTGTATGCCCCACGGTCTTCGAGAAATATCCCTTCAAATATTGCTGCCTTTTAGCACTTTGGACTCTTAAGGGAAATCGTTGGTCCAATGTAGCTCGGAGTGATTCAACATATTTGGGTGCAAAAGAGGACCATCCCTAGTGTAAACGTACCCATACGAATGTGTTGGAACAGTCTGTTTGGTCATATGAGTTGCAGAATGAAAGTTGCACCACTTTGCAACTTTACACTGCTTGCATCTGGCAACTTTTCCCTCCACTGAAAAGTCATCACCACAAGAAAATTCCTCTGAGATAGAAAAAACCGAGAGAGGTTTTTGTAGATGGTACCAACATGATCTCGTAGCCTTTGACGGAGAGTCTATATGCCCCACGGTCTCCGAGAAATAGCCCTTCAAATATAGCTACCTTTTAGCACTTCAGACTCTTAAGGGAAATCGTCGGTCCAATGTAGCTCAGAGTGATTCGACGTATTTGGGTGCAAAAGAGGACCATCCATAGCGTAAACGTACCCATACAGATGTTTTGGAACAATCCTTTTGGTCGTACGAGTTGTCGAATGAAAGTTGCACCACTTTGCAACTTTACACTGCTTACATCTGGCAACTTTTCCCTCCACTAAAAAGTCATCACCACAGGAAAACACCTCTGAGATAGCAAAAACTGAGAGATGTTTTTGTAGATGGTCCCAACACGATCCCATAGCCTCCAACAGAGAGTCTATATGCCCCATGGTCTCTGAGAAATAGCCCTTCAAATATTGCTTCCTTTTAGCACTTTGGACTCTTAAGGGAAATCGTCGGTCCAATGTAGCTCAGAGTGATTCGGCATATTTGGGTGCAAAAGAGGACCATCCCTAGCGTAAACATACCCATACGGACGTGTTGGAATAGTCCATTTGGTCGTACGATTTGCAGAATGAAAGTTGCACCATTTTGCAACTTTACACTGCTTGCATCTGGCAACTTTTCCCTCCACTGAAAAGTCATCATCACAGGAAAATGCCTCTAAGATAGCAAAAATTGAGAGAGGTTTTTGTAGATGGTCCCAACACGATCCCGTAGCCTCCGACGAAGAGTCTGTATGCCCCACGGTCTCTAAGAAATAGCCCTTAAAATATTGTTGCCTTTTAGCACTTTGGACTCTTAAGGGAAATCGTCGGTCCAATGTAGCTCAGAGTGATTCAGTGTATTTGGGTGCAAAAGAGGACCATCCCTAGCTTAAACGTACCCATATGAATGTGTTGGAATAGTCTGTTTGGTCATACAAGTTGCAGAATGAAAGTTGCACCACTTTGCAACTTTACACTGCTTGCATCTAGCAACTTTTCCCTCCACTGAAAAGTCATCACCACAGGAAAATGCCTCTGAGATAGAAAAAATTGAGAGAGGTGTTTGTAGATGGTCCCAACACTATCCCGTAGCCTCTGACGAAGAGTCTGTATGCCCCACGGTCTCCGAGAAATAGCCCTTCAAATATTGTTGCATTTTAGCACTTCGAACTCTTAAGGGAAATCGGCGGTCCAATGTAGCTCGGAGTGATTTGGCATATTTGGGTGCAAAAGAGGACCATCCCTAGCATAAACATACCCATATAGATGTGTTGGAATATTCTGTTTGGTCGTACGAGTTGCGGAATGAAAGTTGCGCCACTTTGCAACTTTACACTGCTTGCATCTAGCAACTTTTCCCTCCACTGAAAATTCCTCACCATAGGAAAACGCCTCCTAGATAGCAAAAACCGAGAGAGGTTTTTGTATATAGTCCCAACACAATCTCGTAGCCTCTGACAGAGAGTCTGTATGCCCCACGGTCTCTGAGAAATAGCCCTTCAAATATTGCTTCCTTTTAGCACTTTGGACTCTTAAGGGAAAGTAGTGGGCAACAGAGTTAACTTCTTCAAAAACTTGGTTTGAAGTAATTTCATTCTTTTTTGTGCATTTGATAAACATTTTGACTAGAGTTCGATCTATGAGCCCTATTCTATGATATTACAAAAAGGTAATGTGGACCTATATTAAGCTACCACTCTCAATATCATACAAATTGAACCTTGGAATCAATAGACTTTGTATATCAAGCTACGACAATTTTGTTGATGTTAGCAGCTTCGTCGATCTCTTCCAGCTGTTCTAGCACATGACAGAGCTTGGAAAAGAGAGAAGGAAGTCCACTAGCAAAGAGGAGAGTAGAGTCCGCTTCAAGAGTAAAACATGGCACTTGCTAAGACTAAGCCCGCCCAGCCATACAAAAGTGGCATACAATATAGCCAAGTCCGCTCCAAGGAAATAATCAATGGATTGGTATAAAGAAAAGTCTGCTAGCAATACATAAAGGAAAGTCCACCCTTGTTTCTTGGCACAAACACTCAGCAAAGCCCGCCCATGTTAAGAAAGGGATGTGTCAAACATGATTGAAGTTCGCCACATGTCTTGGCCATGAAACTTGACAAGGTCCACGCTTACCAAAGCACATTTCATGATAAATATTGTTTGATTGGAAGGTAGTTATTCACGATATGAAAACCATAAGCACATTTCCTTGAAGATTGCAATGGCTTTGCATAGTTGGCGCGATTCCTGCGTGGCGAAACAAAGTTTGGTTTCGTTTCACCAAGTCAATACCGTCTCTTGAATTCTTAGGAATTAGATTAGAACTTCTGACCCCTTGTCTCCTTTTTTAGTTTGTTTGATCTGCAACCCAAATAAAAGAGCTTCATTGTCCAGACCTTCATTGTGAATTGAAAAAATCTAGCGTAAGTCCCCTTGTGATTACTAGCAAATCACAATGCCCATTGAGCTTACCACATGTCAAGACCTGACATAAGAAACCTTGGAATTGCCATATCATATTCTCGCAATCTTAGCATACGAGGCAGTTTTTCAAGAGAGGATAGGGTGTCTCTGGGAATTTTTATTTTGATGTGCAAGTGTGTCATAAAACACGCATCAACAAGTTAAAGATAAGGATTTGACAATGCTTTCCCTCAACGGTTTTCCATTGTCTTGGGAGTCCTATATTCAAGGAATTAGTGCAAGGTCCAAACTCCCGAAGTTCGATCGTTTGAGGGCCAATTGCATTCATTATGCATCAAGATTGATGGTTAGAGGTGTTGGCCAAAATTCTACTAATGAAGAGATTCATGTTCTTGCTGCCCAACCTTCGAAGAAGAAAGGAAGAAGTGGCAAGAAGGGATTCTTTAAGAGGAATCAAGACAAAGGAAATGATGGTGCTCCCCCTTCCAAGAAGAAGCAAGACTTGTCCAAGATTCAATGCTTTAGGTGTGATAAGTTTGGTCACTTTTCCAAACATTGTTCAGATAGACCTAAGCATCAAGCCTCCGTTGCAGATGTAGATGATGTTTCTCCACAGAAGAATGAATATTTGTTTTTCTCAACATTGTCAAGCAATGTACCCACTAACACCAACACTTGGCTGATCGACAATGGTTTTCTTAGAAAGAGGGAGTTGATTATGAAGAAACATTTGCTCCTGTTGCTCGTTACACTTCTGTCAGAACTATCATTGCCCTTGCTACATCAAGAGGATGGAAGATTCATCAAATGGACATGAAGACAACTTTTCTCAATGGCGTGATTGAGGAAGAAGTTTACGTCGAGCAACCTGATGGTTTTGAGGTTCATGGGAAGGAGTCACATGTGTGTAAGCTGAAGAAGGCCTTGTATGGTTTTAAGCAGGCTCCTCATGCATGGTACGAAAGGATTGATCGGTACCTATCTAGTTTGGGCTTCTTGAAGAATGATACTAATTCAAATCTCTACTTCAAGATAATCAATGGTGATGCATTAATATTGGTACTAATTCATGCTTCTAGGCTGCATATATATATATTATTTTTACATGTTTTCTCCATTGTTCGGCCCCTACACTGCAAGTAAATGGTTGCATAGTGTGTGGAATGAGGGGGCAACAGGCCTGTAATTGAAATATTTTCATCTATCAGCATCAAGTTGTTACTTATGCAATGTGAAGTAATGCTTTGAGTTTGAAATATGTGCAATGCAATGTAATCAATAATATGAATAATTTTTTAATTATTAGTTATGTAATGTGAAGTAATTGCATAACTGCTTAGGTTGACTTTGTAAAAACTATATTGTAACTAAATTTTTTTCATCTATCAGCATCTAGTTGTTACTTATGCAATGTGAAGTAATGCTTTGAGTTTGAAAGATGTGCAATGCAATGTAATCGACAATATGAATAAACTACATAATATAACCATTCTTTTTATGCTATTGTACATCAAGATATTTAACCATTGCTCACTTGATTGAATTTTCAAAGAGTTTAATTATGCACATGAGGAGGCAATTAAATTTTGATTGTCAACTTCTATATATCAAATTATCCAATAATCAAGTGTATGTCCATATACAAAAATGGCATCAATCCAACTCAAAATTTTTTTTACAATATGTGGCATATGCCATCTGGTATCTATTCAATATTTACATGCCAAAATGTCTATCATCCTAAACTACTTGGTGGATCATCAAAATGGAGCCTCTTTGGAAGCACTCTCGTTGGCTCAGAAGGTAGTTGCATGAAAAAGTCAAACCACAATTGGGATTAGTTATACTATATAATTTAAAATTGAATAATTAACATCAAAATCAATATACATTAAATTATAATTGAACTCTAAAATTGTAATCTTGATTACACGAAATATCCGTCTCTTCAAAGAGATTCGGAGTCCTAGAATATGCCCCTCTCAAAATAACCAACCAAACCATCTTTTGTAATTTCAATCTATATAGGTGAACAAAAACATAAAAGAAAGTGATCCAAGTTAGCATACAATTGTCGATGTAATAGGAACATATAAATACCAAACACAAAATAAAATGAACACATACTTCTTTAGGTTGATATTTTTCTTTATCTCCTTTAGGTGTTTCGACACCTCCTCCTTGAGGTGCTTCAACACCTACTCCTTCAAGTGTTCCAATACGTACTGCTTCGGGTGTTGTGGCACTTGTCAACAAGGATGTATAGCTCATAATTCCCTACACATAAAAATGACAAGTACATATGAAACTACCAATCTATGTCAATGTATGTATAATCAATAGAAGATCTTAAAATTCTTAATTCAATCAAATTTGAGTTCAATTACCTTCCCCTTATCCAACATTGCACTTCCATAATCTGGACAAGGCGCACCTCGCTCGCACAAGGTATTTCCTACAAGAGGAAAATAAGATAAACATATAAGTTATTATATAATTTCATTAATGACAATTCAAATGACAAGAAAGTATATAATAAATAAATGTAAATGAAGTGAGTGCAAAAATATATCTGTGTGTGTGTAAAGGCCAAATGAAATGGCCCCCGTTATTCGTCACTTATTGTCAGCTCCTCCTCAACATCAACTGTTAAATAGACCATGTAAATATTAGTACATTATACTCTCTTATTAATATTCATTTAAAAATCAAATGCAAGTTATGAATTCACAACTTAAATTTTACCTATGTCACTATTCCAATGTCCCCCTCTATAGGGAGAGGACTCTGTATGGTGTGCTCCACTCCCTACATTTGATCTATAATGTCCACATCATGGAAGTCATAATCAGAAAGTTAAAGGGATGCTCGGCGAGGCTGTAAGAGGACCCAAGCATATCTGGCAGCACATGGAGCAAGTATGTGGTACACAAATATGTGGACCTGATGAGGATGATGCAGTAGCACTCGAGCCATCACCAACATCACCAGAATGTGGGTGAGCTACTACAGAAGCATGCAAAACCAAAAGACCACTCAAAGAGTGAATAGCGTGGATAGTCGTGTGGCCGCATCCTGCATAATATTTGGATGGTATACTGAAGGTGGTAGAGGAAGGGGAGGAGGGGGAACATATGGAAGTGTATTACTCTAAGCGCCCCTGGTCTATCTGGGGCATACCTCCACCAATGCCCTAGAAGGGTTTAATGTCAAAGTAATTGACATGATGCCCTAACACAAACTCAGCATATAATTTTTTTATAAAGTAAAATGGTATATCACAATTGTTGTTTGATGGTTTCAAAAAACCATACACAACATCCCAAAAAATTTCTACAATGTCTCTATAGTGCAACATTTTATAGAAAGTTTTGTTTTATTAACATTAACCGAAAAACCAGTGCGGGGGTTAACAAATAAAGAGGCTATTTGGGCTTTGGTTATTCCAAGATATTTCATATCATCATAGGACAATTCACATGCATAATATTCTCTCATGTCTTCTTGCCACGAATGAAAGGAATTATGTTGCGAGGAGAGGGTTTCTATGTTTTTAATTATTTCTTTCATTGTGTTTGACATCTCAAATAATTGAGGGACTCTCGTATAAACTTCAGAAATGCCCCTTAATTGTTGCAATTTTTCACAAATTAATTCTTCAATTGATGGCTCTGGGGGTGGTGGAGGTGGTGGAGCATTTGGAATTTGTACATTTTCATTGTCAGTAGCCATAATGCCTGATTAAAGTTAAAAACAAATTAATCTAATTAAAATTAGATAATGTAAATGAAAATATTATAAAAATACCCTAGTTTTTTTTAAAAATCCAACAAAAACCCTAATTTTTAACAAAAATCTATAAAATTCTCTAATTTTTATTCCAAATACATAAAAAACACTATTTTTAAAACAAAATCCATTACAAACATTCAATTTTTATCAAAATCCATTACAAACATTCAATTTTCAACAAAATCCATACTAAACTCAATTTTTTTTATAAAAAATCTATCAAAAACCCTATTTTGAAAAATATCTTTAAAAAATTAACTAAAATTACACAAATCTAATTGAAAATTTGATTAGATCAAAGAAAAACCAAGAATCTAACCTTTTAAAGATGGATTTGCGCGAAATTAGATATCTGATTTGCGGAATGAAGTTTTCACTGTGCGCCTGCGGTTAAGCAAATGTCAAATGAGTTTTAATCAGGCCGAAATGAAAATATATATATGTGTCACAAATTGGATATCCGATTTGGAAATCTAGGTTTGGGCTTTGCTTCGGTAGTGTGTACTGACACTTAAGCCACAAAAAGTCAACTCGGCATTTTTCGCGTTTTTGAGTCATTGAAACACAAAAAAAATTCTCCATTGCCACTTTTTGGCATACCATGATCCTGCACATACCCTTTTCAAACATGTCAATCAACCTTATATCAAAATCCTATCAAACAACTTATCAATCCATCATCATCATATACAATGCATGTCCTAGGATATATCGTTCTGACAATGGGTATCAGTTTGGATATCACTTTGGATGCTTATCCTAAACAAAACACATCCCCTTGGCTAGTGGTATGAAGAACATTGACTTGTTTGTGTACTTGATATTTTCTTTTTTATTTATCTTATTACGTTCACTCTGATTACCTCTTGATGATGTCTAATCAAAATGATTTAGAGAGAAAGGAATGGGGCATCAATCATTATCTTTTGTCTGCTATGCTTGTTGGACGTTTTTGTAATATAACTTGGCAAATACTTGCTTTGTTAGGTGCATCCTAGCAAATTTTATGTATGACAGGTGTGAACAAGAATACTCCTATATGTTTGTCGAGTCAAAGTCCATTACACTAGGTGCAATGCCATCCTGGTTCTTTATACCCTAATGCATCATGCCTACGTGTGTTATAAAACATAATGTAATTGGCCCTTTTAAAATCCCAACTCCTCGGTAAGCAAATCATCATCATCATCATCATTATCATCATCTCTAATAAAGTTGTCTTGTTGGTGTCTCTTGTCATCATCTTATTTTCTTCTTACTTCCCTTCGTACTAACATGGTACCATGACAGTTAATCATAAATCATCGCTAATGCATCCATCTTACATCCACAAACCATATGCATATCCTATCATATCATATCATATCATATCATATAAGAAACATTGATCATTTGGCATGCATTGCATTTCATCATTGCATAATATAGATTGGTTATTCTAAGCATCTCATAAACCATACATTTATCATCCATTTGCATAATCATAAAAGCATCATCATATCATATCATGTGCATCCATATCATCCATGCATCATCATATCATCCATTATATATAAACATCATAATCATCTCATTTATATCATCAATAATATAGTCATGGTACAAATTAGGATCAAGTCAATGTAATATATAAAAATAGGCATGAGGCTACCCATGGTTGATGACTGTCTATAGCATCAAATTTTTCTACATAAAACATTCGAGTTAAACTAATATTGAACCTCTTTGTCATGAGATCAGCCCTCAAATTGAAAATTTTCACTCGATCTCTTGAGGGTGTAGTATACCGGCCTAATTCTTCATTCATTGAGACAACAATGGGGCATCCAGAAAAATCAAAATAATTTTTTTTGAATTTTTGATCAAAGGCCGGTTTATTCTTTGAACCAATGCAACAAGTACAGTATTGCTTCAAGAAGGGGCAAAATATGAATAAATAAAATGTACACGATCCTAATTTTAGTAACCCGAGTTCATCTGAATCATCTCTCTGCAAATGGGCAATTCAAGTAATACCTATTTAATTAAATTCATCATTTCATCTTGAAATTGATAATCGAACATCTTGTTGAAGTCAAAATCATCTCCTATTAATTAAGCCAAGAATGCTTGCACATTTAATTAATCCACCATAATCCCTCTTTTAATTTAAATAATTCATTTTAAATTAATCTACAAAATCAAATGTTGAGATTATTAGGTAAATGCTTTTGTTTTGGCTAAAATACTTTCATAGTCCTCTTTAGTTATCAAATTCAAAATGCGGTTGGGGTCTAAAATCATTATTCCTCTCATTTTGATTTATTTGATCAAAAATCTAAATCAAATGGAGTAAAATCAATAAATATACTTTGGAATTCAATCAAATCAGGTTGTGTCTTAGTCTTAAATGCATCAAATCCTCTAGGGTTTTACGCTTTGCGCATAAAAATCAATTTAATTGATTTATAAATCATCTATTTTCATTCAAAAAAGACATCAAAGATGGAATATTCCTCAAATTTGAAATCTCCCGCCAAAAGGTCTTTTCCTCCAAACATGACATTTAACATCTCTTACAAGTCCTTTTCTTGAGCCATGTGGCATTAACTTCACCTTTTTACCTCATTCTTCAAGCCATCTTTTGAATTTGAATCTCCCCCCTCCTTGCACATTGATCAAAATGTGCTCAAGCTTCCTCCATTCACATGTTGACAAGTGGCACTTTCCCATTGGATGTTGAATGATTCCACATTCATCCATTTTTATCATTCCTTCATCTTATTCTTCTATTTATAGAAGGATTCTCTTTGTATTTTGCATCCACAACTTAGAGCAAAGTTACTTTCTTCACATTGAGAGCTAATTTTATCCATTTCATAGCAAAGTTCACCATTTTTAGGGTTTCATAGCAAGGTTATGCCAAAATTTCACCAAGGAGCTTCAATCATCCACCAATCTTCATCAAAGCTTACATAGGAGTTGGGAAAGGGCCAATTTCCACATTAAATTGGCACCAATTCCCACATCAAATTGGCACCAATTCCCCCATGGGATTGAGATTTTGCATCTTAAAATAGGATTTCATTGCTTTCTTGGTTCATTTCTTCATTGTCCTTCCTATTTGAGCATTGCAAATGAATTTCATGGGGAATCCTTGTTCTTGCTTGCATTTGATCTAATATTTTGTTTGTTTCTTGTATTTGTGCAGGTATAGGATTGGGGGTTCTACACAAACATATAATGAATATCTATGATTTAATAATACATATATATATCTTAACATTAGGTGAACTAAGCCTCCCCATTACAAAAAAAAAATGATCTCTTAGTTCTGACTGACACTGAAAACTAAAACTGAGAGATTACAAAATTAGAAACTTGTTCAATCTTTTCAATAAAATGATATCTGAAATATTGTATTCATAATAAAATCCAGTATTGTACTACCGCAATAGTAAATAGAGGTATGTGCAGGATGGCAAGACATATATGTCAATGTACAAATTCTTACCACAATACCATGACAACCAAATATGAATACCATTGGGTGGTGGTGAGAACATGTTAACAACTAAAGTAAATTGTAGCCCTACAAGGGTAAAACACTAACACTACGGTATGGTGATGAACAATCACCAACCACTAGAATTAACCTATTTTCCCATTAGAGTTCATAGGGGTGTGCATGGGGTGGCGGTACTACTATTGCTACCCCACAAAAGTCTTTATATGATAGTGTGGTATGGTGGTGAGCAGTCATTCTACCACTAGAATTAACCCACCATCCCACGAGAGTCCAAAGGGGTCTGTGTGGGGTGGAGATACTACTAGCACTACCCCATAATGGTCTTTAAATGACAAAGAAATACTATGATACAAGCTTTCAAGCATTAAATGATTACATGGTTCAATTTCCCAAGATCAATGACATGTATTGAAACTCGAAATATAGTAAGATTCTAAAATATTTTGCACAAATTGACATTAATAGTGAGGTGACCAAGCTCAATAGAAAATATTACTTGGGACTCAATGACCAGAAACCCTCTGTAGCAAGTGTATAAGAATTGAATTTGCTTTTGCAAGTAGACACCTAAAAAATCAAGTAGGAGTAAATTCTTCATCATGCCACCCAAAAAGAAGTCAACTTGCAAGTAAAAAGGAAGATTCCATAGTTCCTAAATCAAAGAAGAGGTCTAAGCTAAAACAATCCATTTTAGATGTGTTACCTAATTTTGTAGACAAAGGATCGAAAAAGGTGTTTAAAGATACAACCCATGGATGTAGAGACCCAATTATCCCTATCTTAGGGTGGGATATGTTTTGGTACTTCTATGAAAAAAGGGTTGAGAAGGTTCCAGTTTCAAATCCTTGGACCTTCTATTTGGCCAAATTGATAGTCCTGAATGTCTTCATAGATGTTGAGTTTATTAAAGTATTGGCACAATATTATCACCCAGCTACTAGGACTATAAGAATGTCAGATGATTCACCATTAGTGGTGTTGACTAAAGATGCAATTATAGTGTTTTATGTTAAACAAGCAAGCTATCACTAAGATCAACTTGGAAAGAAGTGAGGAGGATTATAGGAGATTGAGAAAAACCTATAGGAGTGATGAACTTCCTTTACACAGGAAAAAAGGGTGTAAGCAATAGGAGGATACCTATGTCCCCCTCCCAAAATGAGCCATTTTCCATAGAAGTCTTCCAAGTATATTTCAAAAGAACTTATTTTACTTTGTGCTAAGTGCTTGGAATATATGTTGAAGAGAGGATGCCAACATATCTCATGATGATGGAAATGAGGATACAAAATCCTAAATTCAACATTGAGTATGACTTTGCTGCTAAAATTGAGAAAGGGCTACATGAGGGATTTTTGCAAGTAAGAGAGAACTTAGCTCCCATCACTTTTAGGAAATACTCTCTATTGTATCATTTAATATTGTACCAAAATAGAAACAAATGGACTAAAAGAATGTGTTTGGGAATGACTGATGAAGGGAATAGGTTTCCTATACAAAACTGGTGTTACATCTGGGATAGTACATGTAAAAATAGTGATTATGTAATATTTCATGATGATTTACTAGTAAATGTCATGGATATTATGAAAATATAGAAAAAGGAGACATTCCTCCTTGACCTAATTGAATGTGAGGGGCTATTCATAGGTTCTAACACTCTTGAAGAACTACAACACTATTTGAAGATGTGGTATTCATTGAAGTCACGAGGAGAAAGAGTCCTTGATCCTAAAGGAAATATTAATTTTATAAAGCAGAAACTTCTCACTAAAGTTTGGACTACCCATGTAATGGATTATGAAGAAGATGTAATAAGAAATTTCTTTACACCTGATGAAGTATTTTCAAAGGAAGAGGAAGTGGGAAATCATAAAGAGGCTTTAGGAGGAGAAGAAGAAAAGGGATAGTGGATTCCAAGGATTATATGTTGAAGAAAAGGATCCTATTAGAAGGATGAATGTAATAATTGACAACTTTGAATGATTATATGTTGAACTAGAAAAGAAACTTGAGGGTCAATCTTTGAAACCCTCCAAGTTTCCCATCAAACCAAGTGGTATTGTAATCACAGAGCCCCTACCAGACACTAACACAATACAATTAGAAGCATCCCTTGAGCAACCAAGTCCTAGAAGGAAGAAGACACATGGAGTGGCCCCCTTACAGGCATATGAAATAAGTGAGGGAGTAGGGGATATTGAAGAGGTAGCCAATGTACTTTTGAATTTTAAAGATGATGAAGTTGATCAGCCATTGCCTAAGCTTGCAACGGATGCTTGCAAACTAGAAAAAAGAGTGGATGTACATGGGAATAATGACCAAGAAGTGCATGATGATGAAAGGGTGATTGTTGCCCTTAGATTTATTGAAGATGATGAATTTATTCAAACTCTCGAGTTTAAATATTTTTGGTTTAAGATGAAAATGAAAGAATTTGAGGAGAGACTCCAAATTAATAAGATGGGCACTAAGGAGTCACACCATGACCATATTGTTTCCAAAACTCTTGAAGAACTCATGATTAATGAAATTACTATTAGCCCCCAAGAAGCAAGGAAATTGGTCTTAAAAATAAATATACTTAATTATTCCTAAGATGGAGTTAAAAAAGATATTCTTAATGGATCAAGTAAGAGGCCAAGAAGATCCCATGTTGGTTTATAAATTCAATTTAGATGAGGGAATGAGTGGCATAGGTTACAATCCAAGACTTGAAACCCTATCCTTTTGGACCAAGCAAAAAAGAACAAAAAAACCAAGATTTCTTGATGTTGTAAAAAAAATTAGAGGGACTACCATGGTAAAGACACTTCAAGACACATCCGAATTGGAGGAAACTACTATGATAATGCACTCAACAATGTTTACTAGGGATGTGGTTAAAGCTATGGAGCTTATATTGGCAAAATATGAGAAAGCACAGACTAATCAGAATGATGAAGTGAATAGGTTATTCATAGAAAATGTTAAATTGAAATAGCAATTGAAGGGATTAGGTCCTTCCCAAAGCACATAACTAATAGTATACTAGCCCCCTTCCATCCAGGTTGATACAGGTGAAATCACTGTTGAACAAGTTAATGTGCTAAAACAAGAAATTGAGAAGTTAAAAAAGAGTAATGAAGAAGCAAAGGAAAGAGCAAAGAAAGAAACCCTCAAGTTATTGGAACAAATCTTGGAGCATAGGGTTAAACTAATTATGGAAAAATTGGAAAATGTACATGAATGTTATGTCTCCTTGTCACAAGAAGATGATCAAATAAAGGTCCATGTACCTATATTGGACCCCTTATTCAAGAAATGGAAACCTGTACATCACACCTTAACGAATTTGTGTAGAATTTTATAAAGGATTGTTGAGACCCCCATAGCTTTAAATCCTACTGAGAAAATTTTCTAAATGGTCACAAATGAATTTCAATATATGTCTGCAGAAGAGGAAAAGATCAAGGCAAGAATGGATTCATTTGACACGCTAAAGCAGTGGTTCATGCCTAAGATACTAAGGGATGATGATCAACTGAAAGGCTCCAAGGATTGGACAAATGAGTTTAGCAAAAAAATTCCCAACTGCCTCACTAATATACAAAAGGATGGTGACATAAATATTCACCGCCTCAATTTAACCTTGGATGGAATAATTGTACTAGATGTTGGGTACTCAAAATTCATTGTGGATAGAAAATGGTTATTAGTTAGCAGATGTAAGAGTCACTTGGACAACATAAAAAAAATCTAGGAGTACAAATGGCCTCATGATTACACGGTGTACTAATGGGAGGAGACATATCTAGCTCCCCCAAAAGAATAGGTCTTGTAGTGAAGTACCAAGCCTTGCAGATACCATCATGGAGAAAGGACCTTACTAGATCTAAATGATCATGGGTACCTTATAATGAGTAATGGATGCTAGTGTAATTAATTATTTATTACACTAGCATAAGTTAAATTAGGTCTTTTATTTAATTAATTAAGTCCTAGGTTGCAGTATTAGATAAATCATAAATAATGGGGTCATTACCCTTTCCATGTTTGTAGAAGATAAGATTCCTTCTAGAAGATGAGTTGTCTTTTCTAGAACTTATCTCAATCACTTTATCATTCCCTAGGTAGTTAGTTAGGATTTACATGTTGTCAAATGATGTTAGACCAAGACACATGGAAACATCATATTGCATCTTGTATATCATGCATGCCTATATATTCAAGGCATATGTACATTTGTAAACATATTATAGATATCAATCAGATAATCTCCATTTGCATACCCTTAGTTGCAACACTTTCTGTACAAGGTGAATTACTTCTTGGAAAAGGTCCTCTTGAAGGATGCAACTTCAAGGACATTGTGCATCCATTATTTCAACGATGGACTTTTGTATCTTGTGAGTGTTGTGGACTTCAACATCTAATAAATTCTCTTTAGTTCTCATCTTTCATTTAAAGTTTTATGTAATCCTACGTAAGCAACAATAATTAATACTTTTTTATTTATGTTAAAATTGGGTAACTGACAAGACACTTTTTGACATGTTAGTCAGGACAAAATTTTGAAACATATTGTAAAATATTTTTGAAGATCAATAGAATGAATTTATAATTAGTGGTCAAATTCTGGTTTCGATTTTTTGTTGAAGTGAATTAATGAATGTTATCTTTCTATCTCTAGTTCAAATGATCTTGTTATTTAAATCAATATACCAAGGATATATCTGGTTTATCAAAAAACATTTGTTGTCAAACAATTCATTTTGTACGAGATTTTGGTGTCAAATATTTGGTAATTATGGTTAGTTTCATCACATTCAAATTTTGAATTCTAGGAAATTATATATAGTAAATAGATTGATGGTTGTTTGGATAGTGAAATTATCTCTCTTAGAAATTAACTAAAATATCTTGTCTTGAAATATCTAGAAGGATTATTTTAATTAAAGAGGATTTTGTGGTTATTTTTCTAACAATTATTTTACATTGCAACTAGCTTGCTATTTTCATTCAAGATACAAGTCATGATCAAAGTCACGCACATACCAAGAACATGGTACTCTACTTCAAATCCTCAACCTCACTTAGTTTAGTCTACTTACATGGGGAGATTAAGGAAGTTTCTAAACAATTAATATATATCATTTTTTGTTTGTGAAGGAGAATCCTGTGAGATCCAATATGGCAATGGATCAATATCCAGTTTCTTTTTTGCTAATACTGAACAAGTTTAGGGTGTTGTAGCAACCAAGACATTATACTTCAAAACATCAAAGTTTATAGTTATGGCGGTTGATACAGGTCCTCCTGCCATTCTTGATCCTTTGATTTCATAGGCCAAAGATAAGGTATTGATTTTTTCTCTCTCCTTGTACCATTTTGAATTTTGACATTATTGCAACCTTTTAAGATGTCTGATGGGCATTGCAACATTTTTAGGTTAACTCCATGTTCCATGCAATACCTAAATCATTCCTTAATTTATGAGAGGATTTCCTTCAATCACCTCTAATATGTTTCAATTGTTCACTAGCAATCTTTACATCATGTAGATGTTGTAAAGGTGGATTGAAGGGATCGAAACCAATAAAATGAACACAGTTTGATTCTTATTGTATAGGGAAATAATCACATGGGTAAAATAGTGGGATTGAAACTAATGAAATGATGTTTGACATAGTACAAAACCCTATTATCTGCGAAGTTTTCCCACAATCAAATCCCCAAACTTGCTACCCTTTTTTTCTAATTTTGATGAATTATAAGAGAATAAACCTAATTAACTTGCACAAGAACATCAAACTTTTGGACTTATACTGATGATGATTTTTGAACCATTTGGTGATGCTTCTATGTATTTGTTCAAGTAGTTGTTTTCTTGCAAGTTTAATGGATGCCTTAAGTTTTGTTATTAATCATTAGTTTTAAAATTACCGTTGCAGAAAGTACCTTATGTGTTTGTGCCTTCAAAAATTGAATTGGGCGATGCTTGTAAAGTGAATGGGGAAGATGATGTCACAGTTGGGAAACTTGTTGTGAAACATCGGGTTAGTAATTTTTGGATGTTATGGCTTCCTAGTTGGATATCAAAGATATTTTCTCATCAACTTAATTTTGAATTTATGTATAAAGGGATTCTTTAATGGTGTAGGTATTTACTGAGACAACACATGGACCAGGGTTGACATTTTTGTTGTCCAAGTCTAATGGCATTCTTGGAAATTTTTGTTGATAATGTTGTTCCAGTCTGGTTAGTGTTGATAGCCTTCATTCTATAATATGTCAAATTCATTTTATATTCTGAGCATATCACCTTTCTTAAATTTTGAACAAGGTTCTAAAATCAAGGGTTCAATATGCATATTTTAGGCCTATGTTGAAAAGTTTGTTTAAGGCATTTGTTGACAAGGCTACAAATTTTTAATTAATTTATCTTTCTGATGTGTTTGGACTTTCTTTTGTAAACTTGCAATATACAATGCACTTTTATACTTTCTGAATTGAGACTAATATTAATTTTTTTGGTTGTATTGAGGCACAACTTCATTCATGGTGGAAAAAGGTAGCACCATGTTGCTCATATCATATGGCACATTGCATATAAAGGAGGAAACATTCTAGCTAGGTTATTGTTGACTACATTGAAGGTCGAGAGAGCTTCATATATGGTACACTATCAACACTCCTTGTATTATACACATTACATCTTGCTCTAGGAAGATTTCCCATGTTGTAAAATTTTTAAGAGATGAAAGGGGCATGTTCTCGCATTGAAGGGCTTCAAGCATGCATTTCCATCATTGTAGAAGTCTTTTGGAGAAGTTTCTTTCTTGCAGTCATTTCTCTGCAATATTGTAACTCATATTTTTAGTCTTGTGACTGAAAATAACAATTGTAATACTCTATTTGTAAGTTGTAACTAGAACACCTTTCTTTTATTAATAAAGTTCACCAAGTTTTCCTTCTCAATGGCTATCTTAGTGTGTGCAATTGATGATTGATGTGTATTTATGTGTTTTATGATTAAATCCTCAAATATAAGTCAATTAAAATGAATAAATATGCTACTAGTTGACATCAATTAATAATTAAATTGACTAAATATACTACCAATTGATAGAAATCAGTGAACAGTGAATAAAAATAACTGAATATACTACCAAATTGATCAAAATGATGATTAAAATTAATGACTAAATACACTACCAAGACACAAAAATTAGTGAATAAAAATGACTAAATAAGTGACTAGTTAACAATAATCAATGACTAAAAATATCAGTGAATAAAAAAATGACTAAATAAGTGACCAAATTATAGCAATCAATGACTAAATAAGTGACCAAATTACAAGAATCAATGACTAAATCAATGACTAAATATAACAGTGGGAAAAAGTGACTAAATAAGTGACCAAATTGTAACAATGCATGATTAAATATACTACCAAATTAACCAATCAAAACAACCAATAAATGACTAAAAATGGTTTAGTCATCATTTTGGTCACATTATATATTATTAGCAATAAACTACTAGTAGTCACATGACCAACTGTAGTCATTTATAAGTAGTTTTTAGTATTTTATTGTTGTTTCTATACTAGTGATTAATTAAATTAACCTAGCTAATTTAATTAATAGAATCATTTTCATCTATTAGCCTAATTAATTTAATCAGGTTAATTCATCCCCCTCCATGCTGACAGTTCATCTCATTAAATTAAATACATCAAAGTATTTAATTTAATTCCCTAAGTCATTTAATTAAATAACCCTAAGTTATTTAATTAAATATAATTTCATCTCTCCCTCATTTATTAAATTATTTAATTTAATGAATGCCACTTTATTCCTCCAAATCCCCTAATTGCATGATTAAACCTTGTTTAATTAGCAATTAAACTTATTTTCCTCTAAGAAGGGAATATTCCCATGGAATATTCCTTATCCCCTTTTGCACAATTAAGAATTTCTTTTAATTTGAAAAATGTCTTTTATCCTCACCCAAATGAATATTCCAAGGAATATTCTTATTCCTCCATCATTTGAAAAGGGGATATTTTATCTTAGCTTCTAATGCAAGTTTTAACCTTTAACCTTTTGAACAAGTCACCTTTGACCTACGTGAGTAGATCAAAAGTGTGTTTGTTTGAAGCAAATGTGAGCCCTTGATTAAATCCTATTATGTATTCTCATTCATTGATGAGAATCCATGATTCATGTCTCTTCTTCCTTTCATCTTTGACTGTTGATTGATCTTTTTGATCTCAACCCTCCATTTCTCATTTGCTCTCCTATAAATAGAAAACTATTTGGAGACAAATAGATCCATCTTTTCAATTGCAAACTCATGTTGTTGAATTCATTTGCATCCACACTCACAATTTACTCACTTTTAGCTTGTTTTATTTTGTTTCTAATTGCATAATATCTTAGAACATCCATTAATGACTTCCATGCATCCATCTTAGTTTGTATATAAATTAGGGTTTTCATATTTTAGATTAGCCTAGCAATTGCATAATTAGTTCATTTTTAGCATAAAATCATGTTAACTTAGCTTGTATCATGTTTAATTTAGCATAAACTAGGTTTTCATCCATTTATCACAATGGTTTCATCAATTCTTTTCCATATAATATATTGAAACAGACTCACTAATCATGAGATTGGAAAAGCATTGTTGTTCCACATCAACACGACACTAATTCCAAAACAGGATAAGTTTCAAATGGGTTAGAGTATGAATTTAACTATTTTCATAGTTTAGAATTTTTAGTTTCACTAAATGCTTAGTTTAACTATTTAATTTGAATGATCTTGTTTAGTAGATTGAGGTTTAGTGGATAGATTGTGCTTCGATTCATCACATGGATCAAGCATAATTGAGCCACCCTAAAATTTCATCT
>VDFB02000015.1:129457845-129504378 GCA_007258455.2 Sequoia sempervirens | reverse complement strand
TCCCTCCACTAAAAACTCATCACCACAGGAAAACGCCTCCGAGATAGCAAAAACCGAGAGAGGCTTTTGTATATGGTCCCAACACGATCCCGTAGCCTCTGACAGAGAGTCTGTATGCCCCACGGTCTCTAAGAAATAGCCCTTCAAATATTGCTTCCTTAACACTTTGGACTCTTAAGGGAAAGTAGTGGGCAATAGAGTTAACTTCTTCACAAACTTGGTTTGAAGTAATTTCATTCTTTTTTGTGCATTTGAGAGACATTTTGACTAGAGGTCAGTCTATGAGCCCTATTCTATGATATTACAAAAAGGTATTGTGGACCTATATTAAGCTACCACTCTTAATATCATACAAATTGAACCTTGGAATCAATAGACTCTGTATATCAAGCTACCACAATTCTGTTGATGTTAGCAGCTTCGTTGATCTCTTCCAGCCATTCCAGCACATGAAAAAGCTTGAAAAAGAGAGAAGTAAGTCCGCTAGCAAAGAGGAGAGTAGAGTCCGCTTCAAGAGTAAAACATGGCACTTGCTAAGACTAAGCCCGCCCAACCATACAAAAGTGGCATACAATATAGCCAAGTCCGCTCCAAGGAAACAATCAATGCTTGGTATAAAGAAAATTCCACTAGCAATACATAAAGGAAATTTTGCCCTTGTTTCTTGGCACAAACACTCAGCAAAGCCCGCCCATGTTAAGAAAGGGATGTGTCAAACATGATTGAAGTCTGCGACATGTCTTTGCCATGAAACTTGACAAGGTCCACACTTACCAAAGCACATTTCATGATAAATATTATTTGGTTGGAAGGTAGTTATTCATTATATGAAAACCATAAGCACATTTCCTTGAAGATTGAAATGGCTTTGCGTAGTTGGCATGATTCCTGCATGGTGAAACAAAGTTTGGTTTCATTTCACCAAGTCAATACCATCTCTTGAATTCTTAGGAAGTAGATTAGAACTTCTGACCCCTTGTCTCCTTTTTCAATTTGTTTGATCTACAACCCAAATAAAAGAGCTTCATTGTCCAGACCTTCATTATGAATTGAAAAAATCTAGCATAAGTCCTCTTGTGATTACTAGCAAATCACAACGCCCATTGAGCTTACCACATGTCAAGACCTGACATAAGAAACCTTGGAATCGCCATATCATCTTCTCACAATCTTAGCATATGAGGTGGTTTTTCAAGAGAGGATAGGGTGTCTCTGGGAATTTTTATTCTGATGTATGAGTGTGTCATAAAACATGCATCAACAGGTTAAAGATAAGGATTTGACAATGCTTGCCCTCAATGGTTTGTCATTGTCTTGGGAGTCCTATATTCAAGGAATTAGTGCAAGGTCCAAACTCCTGAAGTTCGATCGTTTGAGGGCCAATTGCATTCATTATGCATCAAGATTGATGGTTAGAGGTGTTGGCCAAAATTCTACTAATGAAGAGATTCATGTTCTTGTCGCCCAACCTTCGAAGAAGAAAGGAAGAAGTGGAAAGAAGGGATTCTTCAAGAGGAATCAAGACAAAGGAAATGATGGTGCTCCCCCTTCCAAGAAGAAGCGAGACTTGTCAAAGATTCAATGCTTTAGGTGTGATAAGTTTGGTCACTTTTCCAAACATTGTTCAAATAGACTTAAGCATCAAGCCTCCGTTGTAGATGTAGATGATGTTTCTCCATAGAAGAATGAATATTTGTTTTGCTCAGCATTGTCAAGCAATGTACCCACTGACACCAACACTTGGCTGATTGACATTGGTTTTCTCAGAAAGAGGGAGTTGATTATGAAGAAACATTTGCTCCTGTTGCTTGTTACACTTCTGTCAGAACTATCATTGCCCTTGCTACATCAAGAGGATGGAAGATTCATCAAATGGACATGAAGACAACTTTTCTCAATGGCGTGATTGAGGAAGAAGTTTACGTCGAGCAACCTGATGGTATTGAGGTTCATGGGAAGGAGTCCGTATAATATAAGCTGAAGAAGGCTGCGGTTTTTAAGCGGGGCTCTTTGATTGCATGGTCTGAAAGTTGATCGATTACCCTATCTAGTTTGGAGCTTCTTGAAGGCAGTGTTGATTCAAATCTCTACTTCGGGGTAGTAATGGTGGTGCATTAATATTTGAGAATTTAATTACAAAACCCTTCTAGTACATATATATATATAATATTTTTATGTTTTCTCCATTGTTTGGCCCTACACATAAGTAAATGGTTGTAGTGGCTATTGGAATGAGGGAGGCAGGGCTGTAAGTGAAATCTTTTCATCTATGACATCTGGTTGTTTGCTTGTACCGTTATGCTTTGAGTTTGAAATATGTACAATGCAATGCTGATAAATAATATGAATAATTTTTAATTAGTTATGTAATGTGAAGTAATTGCATAAGCACTTAGAGTTAACTTTAGCCAAAACTATATGTTGTAATTGAAATTTTTCATCTATCGACATCCTAGTTGTTACTTATGCAATGTAGTAATGCTTTTGAGTTTGAAAGATGTGCAATGCAATGTAATCGAAGCCAATATGAATAAACTACATAATATAACCATTCTTTTTTTTATGCTATTGTACATCAAGATATTTAACCATTGCTCACTTGATTAAATTTTCAAAGAGTTTAATTATGTACATGAGGAGGAAATTAAATTTCGATTGTCAACTTCTATATATCAAATTATCCAATAATCAAGTGTATGTCCATATACAAAAATGGCATCAACACCAACTCAAACAAAATTTTACAATATATGGCATATGCCATCTCGGTATCTATTCAATATTTACATGCCAAAATGTCTATCTCATCCCTAAACTCTTTGGTGGATCTCATCAAAATGGAGCCTCTTTGAGCATTTGTTGCCTTTGAGAGTAGCTGCACAGAAAAGTCAAACCACAATTGAGATTGATTTATACTGCCATGATTTAAAATTAAATGAGTAACATCAAAATCAATATACATTGAATTATAATTGAACTCTAAAACTAAAATATTGATTACTTGAAATATCTGTCTCTTGAAAGGGTTAGGAGTCCTAGAATATGCCCCTCTCAAAGAACCGACCAAACCAACTTTTTTAATGTCAATCTATATTGGTGAACGAAAACATAAAATTGATCCAAATTAGCATACAGTTAGCCGATGTAGGAACATATAAATACCAAACACAAAATAAAATGAACACATACTTCTTTAGGTTCAGTCTTTTTCTTTATCTCTCCTTTGGAGTGTTGGAAGCACACCTCCTCCTTGAGGTGCTTCAACACCTACTCCTTCAAGTGTTCTAATACGTACTGCTTCGGGCGTTGTGTCACTTGTCAACAAGGATGTATAGCTCATAATTCCTTGCACATAAAAATGACAAGTACATATGAAACTACCAATCTATGTCGATGTATGTATAATCAATATAAGATCTTAAAATTCTTAATTCAATCAAATTTGAGTTCAATTACCTTCCCCTTATCCAAAATTGCACTTCCATAATCTAGACAAGGCTGCACCTCGTTAAATTTGGTGGTATTTCTACAAGAGGAAAATGAATGGCTTATATGATTTGTACTATAATTTCGTGTAACCAATTCAAATGACAAGGAAGTATATAATAAATAAATGTAAATGAGTGAATTCACCAAAAATATATCGTAATGCGTGTTGAGCCAAATGGAAATGGCCCACTCGGGGTGCTTCAATACGTCATATGTCAAATATATAGGACATCAATTGTTGAAATAGACCATGTAAATAAATATTAGTGCAGTATGCCCCATCTCTTATTAATATTCATTTAAAAACAACTGCAAGTTATGAATTCACAACTTAAATTTTACTTGTCACTATTCCAATGTCCCCCTCTCTAGCAGGAGAGGACTTTGTATGGTGTGCTCCACTCCCTATATTCACGATCTATGACCATCACATCATGGAAGTCGCAATCAAGTGGTTGGCCACCAAAGAGGACCCAAGCATATCTGGTGGCACATGGAGCAAGTATGTGGTACCCAAATATGGACCCCAGCAGGGTAGATGTACTTGACACACCATTGCATGCCCAACATCACCAGGAATGTGGGTGAGCTGCTCTGAAGCATTGAGGCAAAGACCACTCAAGGTGGGTCGTGGATAGTCACATTGTGACGCATCACTATATCCTCTGGATGGTATTTATCTGAAGGTGTGAGGAGGAAGGGGAGGGAGGGGAACATGTGGGTGGGGTATTACTCTAACTGCCCCTTCTCTATCCTGGGGCATACCTCCACCAATGCCCTGGAAGGGTCTAATGTCAAAGTAATTGACATGATGCCCTAACACAAACTTAGCATATAATTTTTTTATAAAGTAAAATGGTACATCCAAATTGTTGTTCGGTGGTTTCAAAAAAACCATACACCAACGATCCCAAAAAAATTCTACAATGTCTCTATAGTGCACCATTTTATAGAAAGTTTTGTTTTATTAACATTAACCGCAAACCAGTCGGGGTTAACAAATAAAGAGGCTATTTGGGCTTTGGTTATTCCAAGATCTTTCACATCATCATAGGACCAATCCACATGCATAATATTCTCTCATGTCTTCTCATGAATGAAAGGCATTATGTTGCGAGGAGAGGGTTTCTATGTTTTTAATTATTTCTTTCATTGTGTTTGACATCTCAGATAATCGAGGGACTCTCGTATAAACTTCAGAAATGCCCTTTAATTGTTGTAATTTTTCACAAATTATTTCTTCAATTGATGGCTGTGGAGGTGGTGGAGCATTTGGCATTTGTACATTTTCATTGTCAGCAGCCATAATGCCTAATTAAAGTTAAAAACAAATTAATCTAATTAAAATTAGATAATATAAATGAAAATATTATAAAAATACCCTAGTTTTTAAAAAATATCCAATAAAAACCCTAATTTTTAACAAAAATCTATAAAATTCTCTAATTTTTAATCCAAATACATAAAAAACACTATTTTTAAAACAAAATCCATTACAAACATTCAATTTTCATCAAAATCCATACTAAACTCAATTTTTTATAAAAAATCTATCAAAAACCCTATTTTGAAAAAAATCCATAAAAATTAACTAAAATTACACAAATCTAATTGAAAATTCGATTAGAGCAAAGAAAAACCAAAAATCTAACCTTTTGAAGATGGATTTGCATGAAATTGGATATCTGATTTGCAGAATGAAGTTTTCATTGTGTGCCTGCGGTTAAGCAAATGTCAAATGAGTTTTAATCAAGCCAAAATGAAAATATATATATGTGTCACAAATCAGATATCTGATTTGGATTGGATATCTGATTTGGAAATCTAGGTTTGGGATTTGCTTCTATAGTGTGTACTAACACTCAAGCCACATAAAGTCAACTTGGCATTTTCATGTTTTTGAGTCGATGAAACACATAATTTTTTCTCCATTGCCACTTTTTGGCATACCATGATCCTGCACATACCCTTTTCAAACATTTCAATCAACCTTATATCAAAAGCCTATCAAACAACTTATCAATCCATCATCATCATATACAATGCATGTCCTAGGATATATCGTTTTGACAATGGGTATCAGTTTGGATATCACTTTGGATACTTATCCTAAACAAAACACATCCCCTTGGCTAGTGGTATGAAGAACATTGACTTGTTTGTGTACTTGATATTTTATTTTTTATTTATCTTATTATGTTCACTCTGATTACCTCTTGATGATGTCTAATCAAAATGATTTAGAGAGAAAGGAATGGGGCATCAATCATTATATTTTTCTGCTATGCTTGTTGGATGTTTTTGTAATATAACTTGGCAAATACTTGCTTTGTTAGGTGCATCCTAGAAAATTTTATGTATGTCAGGTGTGAACAAGAATACTCCTATATGTTTTTCGAGTCAAAGTCCATTACACTAGGTGCAATGCCATCCTGGTTCTTTATACCCTGATGCATCATGCCTACGTGTGTTATAAAACATAATGTAATTGGCCCTTTTAAAATCCCAACTCCTCGGTAAGCAAATCATCATCATCATCATCATCATCATCATCATCATTATCATCATCTTTAATAAATTTGTCTTGTTGGTGTCTCTTGTCATCATCTTATTTTCTTCTTACTTCCCTTCGTACTAACATGGTACCATGACAGTTAATCATAAATCATTGCTAATGCATCCATCTTACATCCACAAACCATATGCATATCCTATCATATCATATCATATCATATAAGAACCATTGATCATTTGGCATGCATTGCATTTCATCATTGCATAATATAGATTGGTTATTCTAAGTATCTCATAAACCATACATTTATCATCCATTTGCATAATCATAAAAGCATCATCATATCATATCATGTGCATCCATATCATCCATGCATCATCATATCATCCATTATATATAAACATCATAATCATCTCATTTATATCATCAATAATGTAACTGTCATGGTACAAATTAGTATCAAGTGCGTAATATATAAAACTAGGCATGAGGCTACCCATGGCCAATGACTGTCTACTTCATCAAATATGTCTACATCAAACATTCGAGCTAAACTGATATTGAACCTCTTTTTCGCGAGATTGACCCTCAAATTGAACCTTTTTGCTCAATCTCTCGAGGGGGAAATATACCGACCTAATTCTTCATTCATTGAGACAGCAGTGGGGCATCCAAAAAAATCAAATAATTTTTGAATTTTGATCAAGATAGTTTATTCTTTGAACCAATGCAACAAGTACATTGCTTCAAAGAGGGGAAAAATGTAGACACGTAAAATGTGCATGCACCTGATCCTAATTTTAGTAACCCCAGTTCATCCTGAATCATCTCTCTACTAATCATTTAATTAAATAATCTCTATTTAATTAAATTCATCACATTTCATCTCTTAATTAAATAAATCATTTTTTATTTGATTAAGTCATCATCTCCTATTAATTAAATAAATCACTTTGTTTAATTAATCCTATAGTCCCTCTTTTAATTAAATAATTCATTTTATGTAATTAATCTCTAAAGTCGTCTCATTTAAATTAAATTAATTAATCTTTATTTAATTTAAAGCTAACACCGTCCTCTTTAATTAAATAAATCAAATCTTATTTAATTAAGTCTAAAATCATTATTCCTCTCATTTTGATTTATTTAAATCCAAAAATCTAAATCAAATGGTCAAATCAACTAATCTCCTTTAAATTAATCAAATCTTGATTAATCTTAGTCTTAATCCATCAAATCCTCTAGATTTTGCAACTTGCACATAAAAATCAATTTAATTGATTTATAAATCATCTATTTTCATTCAAAAAAGACATCAAAGAAGGAATATTCCTCAAATTTGAAATCTCCTATCAAAAGGTCTTGTCCTCCAAACATGACATTTAACATCTCTTACAAGTCCTTTTCTTGAGCCATGTGACATTAACTTCACCTTTTTACCTCATCCTTCAAGCCATCTTTTGAATTTGAATCTCCCCCCTCCTTGCACATTGATCAAAATGTGCTCAAGCTTCCTCCATTCACATGTTGACAAGTGGCACTTTCCCATTGGATGTTGAATGATTCCACATTCATCCATTTTTATCACTCCTTCATCTTATTCTTCTATTTATAGAAGGATTCTCTTTGTATTTTGCATCCACAACTTAGAGCAAAGTTACTCTCTTCACATTGAGAGCTAATTTTATCCATTTCATAGCAAAGTTCATCATTTTCAAGGTTTCATAGCAAGGTTATGCCAAAATTTCACCAAGGAGCTTCAATCATCCACCAATCTTCATCAAAGCTTGCATAGGAGTTGGGAAAGGGCCAATTTCCACATCAAATTGGCACCAATTCCCCCATGGGATTGAGAGTTTTCATCTTAAAATAGGATTCCATTGCTTTCTTGGTTCATTTCTTCATTGTCCTTCCTATTTGAGCATTGCAAATGAATTTCATGGGGAATCCTTGTTCTTGCTTGCATTTGATCTAATATTGTGTTTGTTTCTTGTATTTGTGCATGTATAGGATTGGGGGTTCTACACAAACATATAATGAATATCTATGATTTAATAATACATATATATATATATTAACATTAGGTGAACTAAGCCTCCCCATTACAAAAAAATAAATGATCTCTTAGCTCTGACTGACACTGAAAACTAAAACTGAGAGATTACAAAATTAGAAACTTGTTCAATCTTTTCAATAAAATGATATCTGAAATACTGTATTCATAATAAAATCCAATACCGTACTACCGCAATAGTAAATAGAGGTATGTGCAGGATGGCAAGACATATAGGTCAATGTACAAATGCTTACCGCAATACCATGACAACCAAATATGAATACCATTGGGTGGCGGTGAGAACATGTTAACAACTAAAGTAAATTGTAGCCCTACAAGGGTAAAACACTAACACTGCAGTATGGCGATGAACAATCACCAACCACTAGAATTAACCTATTTTCCCATTAGAGTTCATAGGGGTGTGCATGGGGTGGCGGTACTGCTATTGCTACCCAACAATAGTCTTTATATGATAGTGTGGTATGGTGGTGAGTAGTCATTCTACCACTAGAATTAACCCACCATCCCGCGGGAGTCCAAAGGGGTGTGTGTGGGGTGGAGATACTACTAGCACTACCCCATAATGGTCTTTAAATGACAAAGAAATACTATGATACAAGCTTTCAAGCATTAAATGATTACACCATTTGATTTCCCAAGATCAATGACATGTATTGAAACTCGATATACAGGAAGATTCTAAAACATTTTGCATGAATTGACATTAATAGCGAGGTGACCAAGCTCAATAGAAAATATTACTTGGGACTCAACGACATTTTTGAAATCATTCACAAAGCTCAGCATATTGAAGGCAAGGGAGTTCAAGCAGGAAAAATCTACAACTATTATTTCACTGGGTAATTTCACAGAAACCCTCTGTAGCAAGTGTATAAGAATTGAATTTCCTTTTGCAAGTAGACACCTAAAAAATCAAGTAGGAGTAAATTCTTCATCATGCCACCCAAAAAGAAGTCAACTTGCAAGCAAAAAGGAAGATTCCATAGTTCCTAAATCAAAGAAGAGGTCTAGGCTATAACAATCCATTTTAGATGTGTTACCTAATTTTGTAGACAAAGGATCGAAAAAGGTGTTTAAAGATACAACCCATTGATGTAGAGACCCAATTATCCCTATCTTAGGGTGGGATATGTTTTGGTACTTCTATGAAAAAAGGGTTGAGAAGGTTCCAGTTTCAAATCCTTGGACCTTATATTTGGCCAAATTGATAGTCTTGAATGTCTTCATAGATGTTGAGTTTATTAAAGTATTGGCACAAAATTATCACCCGGCTACTAGGACTATAAGAATGCCAGATGGTTCACCATTAGTGGTGTTGACTAAAGATGCAATTATAGTGTTTTATGTTAAACAAGCAAGCTATCACTAAGATCAACTTGGAAAGAAGTGAGGAGGATTATAGGAGATTGAGAAAAACCTACAGGAGTGATGAACTTCCTTTACACAGGAAAAAAGGGTGTAAGCAATAGAAGGATACCTATCTCCCTCTACCAAAATGAGCCATTTTCCATAGAAGGCTTCCAAGTGTATTTCAAAAGAACTTATTTTGCTTTGTGCCAAGTGCTTGGAATATATGTTGAAGAGAGGATGCCAACATATCTCATGATGATGGAAATGAGGATACAAAATCCTAAATTCAACATTGAGTATGACTTTGCTGCTAAAATTGAGAAAGGGCTACATGAGGGATTTTTGCAAGTAAGAGAGAACTTAGCTTCCATCACTTTTAGGAAATACTCTCTATTGTATCATTTAATATTGTACCAAAATAGAAACAAATGGACTAAAAGAATGTGTTTGGGAATGACTGATGAAGGGAATATGTTTCCTATACAAAACTGGTATTACATCTGGGATAGTACATGTAAAAATAGTGATTATGTAATATTTCATGATGATTTAGTAGTAAATGTCATGGATGTTATGAAAAGATAGAAAAAGGAGACATTCCTCCTTGACCTAATTGAATGTGAGGGGCTATTCATAGGTTCTAACACTCTTGAAGAACTGCAACACTATTTGAAGATGTGGTATTCATTGAAGTCATGAGGAGAAAAAGTCCTTGATCCTAAAGGAAATATTAATTTTATAAAGTAGAAACTTCTCACTAAAGTTGGGATTACCCATGTAATGGATTACAAAGAAGATGTAATAAGAAATTTCTTTACACCTGATGAAGTTTTTTCAGAGGAAGAGGAAGTGGGAAATCATAAAGAGGCTTTAGGAGGAGAAGAAGAAAAGGGATAGTGGATTCCAAGGATTCTATGTTGAAGAAAAGGATCCTATTAGAAGGATGAATGTAATAATTGACAACTTTGAATGATTATATGTTGAACTAGAAAAGAAACTTGAGGGTCAGTCTTTGAAACCCTCCAAGTTTCCCATCAAACCAAGTGGTATTGTAATCACAGAGCCCCTACCGGACACTAACACAATACAATTAGAAGCATCCCTTGAGCAACCAAGTCCTAAAGGGAAGAAGACACATGGAGTGGCCCCCTTACAAGCATATGAAATAAGTGAGGGAGTAGGGGATATTGAAGAGGTAGCCAATGTACTTTTGAATTTTAAAGATGATGAAATTGATCAGCCATTGCCTAAGCTTGCAACTGATGCTCGCAAACTAGAAGAAAGAGTGGATGTACATGGGAATAATGACCAAGAAGTGCATGATGATGAAAGGGTGATTGTTGCCCTTAGATTTATTGAAGATGATGAATTTATTCAAACTCTCGAGTTTAAAGATTTTTGGTTTAAGATGAAAATGAAAGAATTTGAGGAGAGACTCCAAATTAATAAGATGGGTACTGAGGAGTCACACCATGAACAGATTGTTTCCAAAACTCTTGAAGAACTCAGGATTAATGAAATTACTGTTAGCCCCCAAGAAGCAAGGAAATTGGTCTTAAAAAGAAATATACTTAATTATTCCTAAGATGGAGTTAAAAAAGATATTCTTAATGGATCAAGTAAGAGGCCAAGAAGATCCCATGTTGGTTTATAAATTCAATTTAGATGAGGGAATGAGTGGCATAGGTTACAACCCAAGACTTGAAACCCTATCCTTTTGGACCAAGCAAAAAAGAACAAAAAAACCAAGATTTCTTGATGTTGTAAAAAAAATGAGAGGGACTACCATGGTAAAGACACTTCAAGACACATCAGAATTGGAGGAAACTACTATGATAATGCACTCAACAATGTTTACTAGGGATGTGGTTAAAGCTATGGAGCTTATATTGGTAGAATATGAGAAAGCACAGACTAATCAGAATGATGAAGTGAATAGGTTATTCATAGAAAATGTTAAATTGAAACAACAATTGAAGGGATCAGGTCCTTCCCAAAGCACATAATTAATAGTATACCAGCCCCCTGCCATCCAGGTTGATACAAGTGAAATCACTGTTGAACAAGTTAATGTGCTAAAACAAGAAATTGAGAAGTTAAAAAAGAGTAATGAAGAAGCAAAGGAAAGAGCAAAGAGAGAAACCCTCAGGGTATTGGAACAAATCTTGGAGCATAGGGTTAAACTAATTATGGAAAAATTGGAAAATGTGCATGAATGTTATGTCTCCTTGTCACAAGCAGATGATCAAATAAAGGTCCATGTACCTATATTGGACCCCTTATTCAAGAAATGGAAACCTGTACATCACACCTTAATGAGGCCCCCATAGCTTTAAATCCTACTGAGAACATTTTCTAAATGGTCACAAATGAATTTCAATATATGTCTGCAGAAGAGGAAAAGATCAAGGCAAGAATGGATTCATTTGACACGCTAAAGCAGTGGTTCATGCCTAAGATACTAAGGGATGATGATCAACTGAAAGGCTCCAAGGATTGGACAAATGAGTTTAGCAAAAAAATTCCCAACTACCTCACTAATATACAAAAGGATGGTGACATAAATATTCGCCGCCTCAATTTAACCTTGGATGGAATAATTGTACTAGATGTTGGGTACTCAAAATTCATCGTGGATAACAAATGGTTATTAAATAGTAGATGTAAGAGTCACTTGGACAACATAAAAAAAATCTAGGAGTACAAATGCCCTCATGATTACACGGTGTACTAATGGGAGGAGACATATCTAGCTCCCCCAAAAGAATAGGTCTTGTAGTGAAGTACCAAGCCTTGCAGATACTATCATGGAGAAAGGACCTTACTAGATCTAAATGATCATGGGTACCTTACAATGAGTAATGGATGCTAGTGTAATTAATTATTTATTACACTAGCATAAGTTAAATTAGGTCTTTTATTTAATTAATTAAGTCCTAGGTTGCAGTATTAGATAAATCATAAATAATGGGGTCATTACCCTTTCCATGTTTGTAGAAGATAAGATGCCTTCTAGAAGATGAGTTGTCTTTTCTATAACTTATCTCAATCACTTTATCATTCCCTAGGTAGTTAGTTAGGATTTACATGTCAAATGATGTTAGATCAAGACACATGGAAACATCATATTGCATCTTGTATATCACGCATGCCTATATATTCAAGGCATATGTACATTTGTAAATATATTATAGATATCAATCAAATAATCTCCATTTGTATACCGTTAGTTGCAACATTTTCTGTACAAGGTGAATTACTTCTTGGAAAAGGTCCTCTTGAAGGATGCAACTTCAAGGACATTGTGCATCCATTATTTCAACAATGGACTTTTGTATCTTGCGAGTGTTGTGGACTCCAACATCTAATAAATTCTCTTCAGTTCTCATCTTTCATTTAAAGTTTTATGTAATCCTACGTAAGCAATGATGATTAAGACTTTTTTATTTATATTAAAATTGGGTAACTAACAAGACACTTTTTGACATGTCAGTTAGGACAAAATTTCGAAACATATTGTAAAATATTTTTGAAGATCAATAGAATGAATTTATAATTAGTGGTCAAATTCTGGTTTCGATTTTTTGTTGAAGTGAATTAATGAATGTTATCTTGCTATCTCTAGTTCAAATGATCTTTCCTTGTTATTTAAATCAATATACCAAGGATATATCTGGTTTATCAAAAAACATTTGTTGTCAAACAATTCATTTTGTATGAGATTTTGGTGTCAAATATTTGGTAATTATGGTTAGTTACATCACATTCAAATTTTGAATTCTAGGAAATTATATACAGTAAATAGATTGATGGTTGTTTGGATAGTGAAATTATCTCTCTTAGAAATTAACTGAAATATCTTGTCTTGAAATATCTAGAAGGATTATTTTAATTAAAGAGGATTTTGTGGTTATTTTTCTAACAATTATTTTACATTGCAACTAGCTTGCTATTTTCATTCAAGATACAAGTCACGATCAAAGTCACGCACATACCAAGAACATGGTACTCTACTTCAAACCCTCAACCTCACTTAGTTTATTCTACTTACATGGGGAGATTAAGGAAGTTTCTAAACAATTAATATATATCATTTGTTGTTTGTGAAGGAGAATCCTGTGAGATCCAATATGGCAATGGATCAATATCCAATTTCTTTTTTGCTAATACTGAACAAGTTTAGGGTGTTGTAGCAACCAAGACATTATACTTCAAAACATCAAAGTTTATAGTTATGGCGGTTGATACAGGTCCTCCTGCCATTCTTGATCATTTGATTTCATAGGCCAAAGATAAGGTATTGATTTTTTCTCTCTCCTTGTACCATTTTGAATTTTGACATTATTGCAACCTTTTAAGATGTCTGATGGGCATTGCAACATTTTTAGGTTAACTCCATGTGCCATGCAATATGTAAATCATTCCTTAATTTATGAGAGGATTTCCTTCAATCACCTCTAATATGTTTCAATTGTTCACTAGCAATCTTTACATCATGTAGATGTTGTAAAGGTGGATTGAAGGGATTGAAACCAATAAAATGAACACAGTTTGATTCTTATTGTATAGGGCAATAATCACATGGGTAAAATAGTGGGATTGAAACTAATGAAATGATGTTTGACATAGTACAAAACCCTATTATCTATGAAGTTTTCCCACAATCAAATCCCCAAACTTGCTACCCTTTTTTTCTAATTTTGATGAATTGTAAGAGAATAAACCTAATTAACTTGCACAAGAACATCAAACTTTTGGACTTATACTGATGATGATTTTTGAACCATTTGGTGATGCTTCTATGTATTTGTTCAAGTAGTTGTTTTCTTGCAAGTTTAATGGATGCCTTAAGTTTTGTTATTAATCATTAGTTTTAAAATTACCGTTGCAGAAAGTACCTTATGTGTTTGTGCCTTCAAAAATTGAATTGGGCGATGCTTGTAAAGTGAATGGGGAAGATGATGTCACAGTTGGGAAACTTGTTGTGAAACATCGGGTTAGTAATTTTTGGATGTTAAGGCTTCCTAGTTGGATATCAAAGATATTTTCTCATCAACTTAATTTTGAATTTATGTATAAAGGGATTCTTTAATGGTGTAGGTATTTACTGAGACAACACATGGACCAGGGTTGACATTTTTGTTGTCCAAGTCTAATGGCATTCTTGGAAATTTTTGTTGATAATGTTGTTCCAGTCTGGTTAGTGTTGATAGCCTTCATTCTATAATATGTCAAATTCATTTTATATTCTGAGCATATCACCTTTCTTAAATTTTGAACAAGGTTCTAAAATCAAGGGTTCAATATGCATATTTTAGGCCTATGTTGAAAAGTTTGTTTAAGGCATTTGTTGACAAGGCTACAAATTTTTAATTAATTTATCTTTCTGATGTGTTTGGACTTTCTTTTGTAAACTTGCAATATACAATGCACTTTTATACTTTCTGAATTGAGACTAATATTAATTTTTTTGGTTGTATTGAGGCACAACTTCATTCATGGTGGAAAAAGGTAGCACCATGTTGCTCATATCATATGGCACATTGCATATAAAGGAGGAAACATTCTAGCTAGGTTATTGTTGACTACATTGAAGGTCGAGAGAGCTTCATATATGGTACACTATCAACACTCCTTGTATTATACACATTACATCTTGCTCTAGGAAGATTTCCCATGTTGTAAAATTTTTAAGAGATGAAAGGGGCATGTTCTCGCATTGAAGGGCTTCAAGCATGCATTTCCATCATTGTAGAAGTCTTTTGGAGAAGTTTCTTTCTTGCAGTCATTTCTCTGCAATATTGTAACTCATATTTTTAGTCTTGTGACTGAAAATAACAATTGTAATACTCTATTTGTAAGTTGTAACTAGAACACCTTTCTTTTATTAATAAAGTTCACCAAGTTTTCCTTCTCAATGGCTATCTTATTGTGTGCAATTGATGATTGATGTGTATTTATGTGTTTTATGATTAAATCCTCAAATATAAGTCAATTAAAATGAATAAATATGCTACTAGTTGACATCAATTAATAATTAAATTGACTAAATATACTACCAATTGATAGAAATCAGTGAACAGTGAATAAAAATAACTGAATATACTACCAAATTGATCAAAATGATGATTAAAATTAATGACTAAATACACTACCAAGACACAAAAATTAGTGAATAAAAATGACTAAATAAGTGACTAGTTAACAATAATCAATGACTAAAAATATCAGTGAATAAAAAAATGACTAAATAAGTGACCAAATTATAGCAATCAATGACTAAATAAGTGACCAAATTACAAGAATCAATGACTAAATCAATGACTAAATATAACAGTGGGAAAAAGTGACTAAATAAGTGACCAAATTGTAACAATGCATGATTAAATATACTACCAAATTAACCAATCAAAACAACCAATAAATGACTAAAAATGGTTTAGTCATCATTTTGGTCACATTATATATTATTAGCAATAAACTACTAGTAGTCACATGACCAACTGTAGTCATTTATAAGTAGTTTTTAGTATTTTATTGTTGTTTCTATACTAGTGATTAATTAAATTAACCTAGCTAATTTAATTAATAGAATCATTTTCATCTATTAGCCTAATTAATTTAATCAGGTTAATTCATCCCCCTCCATGCTGACAGTTCATCTCATTAAATTAAATACATCAAAGTATTTAATTTAATTCCCTAAGTCATTTAATTAAATAACCCTAAGTTATTTAATTAAATATAATTTCATCTCTCCCTCATTTATTAAATTATTTAATTTAATGAATGCCACTTTATTCCTCCAAATCCCCTAATTGCATGATTAAACCTTGTTTAATTAGCAATTAAACTTATTTTCCTCTAAGAAGGGAATATTCCCATGGAATATTCCTTATCCCCTTTTGCACAATTAAGAATTTCTTTTAATTTGAAAAATGTCTTTTATCCTCACCCAAATGAATATTCCAAGGAATATTCTTATTCCTCCATCATTTGAAAAGGGGATATTTTATCTTAGCTTCTAATGCAAGTTTTAACCTTTAACCTTTTGAACAAGTCACCTTTGACCTACGTGAGTAGATCAAAAGTGTGTTTGTTTGAAGCAAATGTGAGCCCTTGATTAAATCCTATTATGTATTCTCATTCATTGATGAGAATCCATGATTCATGTCTCTTCTTCCTTTCATCTTTGACTGTTGATTGATCTTTTTGATCTCAACCCTCCATTTCTCATTTGCTCTCCTATAAATAGAAAACTATTTGGAGACAAATAGATCCATCTTTTCAATTGCAAACTCATGTTGTTGAATTCATTTGCATCCACACTCACAATTTACTCACTTTTAGCTTGTTTTATTTTGTTTCTAATTGCATAATATCTTAGAACATCCATTAATGACTTCCATGCATCCATCTTAGTTTGTATATAAATTAGGGTTTTCATATTTTAGCTTAGAATTAGCTTAGATTAGCCTAGCAATTGCATAATTAGTTCATTTTTAGCATAAAATCATGTTAACTTAGCTTGTATCATGTTTAATTTAGCATAAACTAGGTTTTCATCCATTTATCACAATGGTTTCATCAATTCTTTTCCATATAATATATTGAAACAGACTCACTAATCATGAGATTGGAAAAGCATTGTTGTTCCACATCAACACGACACTAATTCCAAAACAGGATAAGTTTCAAATGGGTTAGAGTATGAATTTAACTATTTTCATAGTTTAGAATTTTTAGTTTCACTAAATGCTTAGTTTAACTATTTAATTTGAATGATCTTGTTTAGTAGATTGAGGTTTAGTGGATAGATTGTGCTTCGATTCATCACATGGATCAAGCATAATTGAGCCACCCTAAAATTTCATCTCACATTGTGGCACTAGAAGGAGGGAAAACCATTAATTTAACCATTTTTTAGCTTGAATTCTATTTTGTGCTTTTTTTATAGGATATAGTGACACCCAAATCACAAACAACGACGTAATTTAAAGAGCGGCGCTATATAGCACCATCACTATTTGAAACTCTGATGCTAATTAAATACACCAACATTAATTTAAATATAGCGATGTTGATTTAATATAGAGGTATCGAAAACTCCAAATGGCGATGCCCCCAAATTTCAAAACATGACACTACTGTGTGTAGCAATGTCGGACAAAATTGTGATGCTATCATGCTCTCTGTTTTTGCTACAAAGTGACGCCCATTTTCACCAGACCAACGCCCAGAGTTCAAATTGCAACACTATTGTGTTTAGCGATGCCCAACCAGGGTAAGAAATTTTATGCTCATTTTTTTGACATGTGCTTTAATTTCCTTGATTTATCTAATCACTGATGTGCTTCTAACTATGTTCTAGTTTTTAGACTAACATGGTTTTTTAGGTTGAAAGACATGGAGCTAAAGTGAAGAAAGATTCCCTATCTTGAAATTATATGATTGTAACAAGCATTTAACGCTTTGGGGCCCAATTATAACCCAACATTCATGCTTTCTTCTTTATGCTCTAGGACAACTAAATTTCCATTGGGTTTTTTTAAAACTTACAATCTTAGGACCAACTAGCTTTCAATTGGGCTTAAAATTCATTTTCAAAGTTGGCTAAAATTGAACCCTCGTCATTATTTTTTAGGTTTAAAATGAACGCACAAACGAGATTAAAATTGAACCCTCATTTCATCATTATTTTTTGGGTTTAAAATTGATTTTAAGGCAACTTATCATTTCATTTGGTTCTTAAAATGAACTCATCACTGCTTTCGGGGGTTAAAATTTATAACTGTTTGCTATGTTTTGTGATTAACAACGTTGTTATTGGATGTGTATGCAATTATCTTGAGCCATTTGGTGATCTTGAGAAATAGAAACATTATTTAACACTTTGTAAAATCACCTACCTCTTTCAATTTGGATTTAAACTGAGCCCCTTTGCAAATGGGAGAAAAAGGTGTGGCGTGTGTTCTCTCTTTGTGCATGCAAGAAAATATGATCAAACTATGAACACACTTCCTTGCTATTTTTCACCTTTAGAGGGCCTACATCACCACTTTGAAAGGAGGGAATAACCCAAGTGGTAACGAACTAAAGCCAAGTTCTTCCAAACCGCTATATAAATTTGTGGTTTCAATGAAAATTGTGATCAATGGGATGTGGTACATGATAGCTCTCCCCTAGTATCTTTATGATGTGTAAATCCCTTGTTCTAAGGGTTCAGAGACCTCTTATAGGAGTTTATCATTGAACCCCCTAAACTGGGAGCCCTCATTACGAACCTTTGTTTAGAATCCAAAAAATCCTAAAATACTTGTCAGCTCAAGAATGGATATTCTAAAGTTGCTACACATTCATACTATTCAATTGTAGAAATAGAAAAATCCTTTTGATCTTCATATTTTAAGGATTTTGAGATTTGGTGGTCTCGAGAAGTGTGTGTCGAGAAAGGGGGAGCCAATGTTGCCAAATCTCTAACTGTCCACATTGATTAGTGTTTGGAGAAATCCAAGTCGAGACTCAACAAGTATAGCCATTTCAAACCTAGGATTGTAAAGGATTATGATTCAGTTTGATATATTGCTTGGTTCCAAAACGATACAAAAAAAAACATTGACTATCTTCCTCAAAAATTTCAAACATTTTGGTTTAAATATGGACCTCTTGAGTTAGCCTTGATATTACTACTTGTCCTAAGGATTTATCCTTAGCGATTTCTAAATATCTTGACTTATTCTCAAATCCATATTTCCCAAAGACAACATAGGCAATTATGGATTTAATCTAATGATTTTCACGAAATGGACATTGTGAAAGTTATGATGTTTTTGACATAAACATCTAGTTTGAAAACATAATCAAGACAAGTGTTTGTAAAATCAATTTACTTAAGCAAGATGAACTTGACACAATTGAACCTCACATGACTATTTGGAGACCGATTGCTCTTGTTGAACAACCTGATCTTGAAGGTGCTATCATTCAACCAAACTTTGAACTCATTAATGGAGAACAAACCGATCTCATTAGTAGTTTGAGAACCTTCACTTTTGAAACACAAGAAACATCTACCTAGTGGAGAAACACAACAAAAATCTTGGACGAAGAAAAGGAACAAGTTGATATTGAGGCTAGAAGGCCCATATTACCACCACTCGTGTGGCAATAAATCTCCTCTCTTCTTCCATAGACTTAGAATTTTCTAAATGATATCACCTAAAATTAGAATCCCCAAAAGGTCTACAGGGCATCATTTCAAACTTAGGCATCTTATTTCAAAGGAAATCCAAAACCACATTCCAGTACTCTTCCTCAACAGAAACAAGTAGTTAGTAAAATTTTATGAACACACATTGAGAAAACATCCACACATGTACATGTTCTTTATGAGTCAAAAATTGGGTCTTTTTTTAGGATAACCAAACTATTTTGAAAATTGGTCCTTTTCATGGTTTTGAAGTCTTCCAGATGATCCATCGCACAATCAAAATTTGTAGGGTAAGACCTATATCCTGTCATTGCAGACATAGGTATTGTAGATCACATTTTAGAAAAAAGTGGGCCTTAATAATTTACGGCAATCATTACACCTTATTAAGGAACTTTTATGCTCAAGCTAGGAGGGCCCAAATAGGTCTAAACATTCCCATCTGTCCTCTCATCTAAATCAACATTGAGTCTTTAGGATTTGAACAATTTAGAGGTCTAGCATCATTCTCACTAC
Source organism: Sequoia sempervirens (assembly GCA_007258455.2). Classification (NCBI taxonomy): domain Eukaryota; kingdom Viridiplantae; phylum Streptophyta; class Pinopsida; order Cupressales; family Cupressaceae; genus Sequoia; species Sequoia sempervirens. The sequence continues at coordinate 129,484,218 of VDFB02000015.1, read as the reverse complement.
CTTGGTCTTGGAAAACAAAGGCTCATTCTAAGTCAACATTGGGTCAACATTTCATCCACCCCTTCATTAAATTTCATCCTTCACTTCATCAAACTTTGCAAAAATTTGAAAACACCAATATCTTTTGAATTGAACATCAATCAAAGCAACCCCTAACTTAGCTACTTTGTACGTGAAATTTATCCTTTTACATGCACTTAGTTAAGTTAGTTATCACCTTAGTTAAGTTAGTTATCACCTTTAATCTAGATTATCTTGAAAGTCACAAGTCTACCCTGAATATTCCCAAGTTCATTAGCATCCTTTATCCTAACATCAAAACATCAAACTCAAGTCAAAATTTTTGTCCCAAAACATTTGCAAAGATGACTTTCCACATCACCCATCTTTTCACCCCCCCCATTTTCATCATTGCTCTAAAAAGACTTAAAACATCCCTTTTACCTAGATTTGAGCCAACTATAGAGTTCAAACATCTCAAATCACAACACAACTCTCCCATAGGTGACACAAAATTTATGGTAAAAACAAGATCACAACACAAGAAAATCATGGAGAAAATGAAAATTACATTTACCTCAAGTGATCCAAATCAATTAGAATTTGATCCTAGGAGTCACATTACACCATCACAAAAACTGTCATCTCCTTCAGGACCATATGAGATTGAAGATGTTACACATAACCTATTTGAACTTACTAGGGAGGAAATTATCGAAAATCAAGCCTTTCAAAATGTAGCTCCAATTTCCCCTTCCTTTTTTGCGCAAAACTTGACACAGAGCTTCACAACTTCGTTAAATCAAACATTTACTCCTAGTCTTGCAACTAGTCTTTCCCAAGACTTTGGTCTAACTATTCCATTTGAAATTAGCACACTTTTGGGTACCCTTGACACTAATCCCCCACCTCCAAAAACCAGCTGGACACCTACCTTTTGTTCTCCTCTTGTTCCTGAAGCTCCTAAACAACCATACACACCTCTTGAACTTCATTATTCCACAACTACTTCAACATATCAAGGACACCCTTATTCATCTGCACCCATGAGTACCACAAGTGTTCCCACCATCACATAAAGAAGTATAGACCAAGTATCTCAAAACAACACATAAGTGCTTGTCAATACCATACCACAAATCCAACCCTTAATGCAAATAGGGACATCTTTATCTAAGCCTCTGGTGGGTTCATCCATTCCATCTAGTATCTCTGACTCATCCACTATCAATCCATCTCAAAGCAATCCCTTGGTTATTAGTTTTTTCAACCTAGGAAGTACCTTGATCATGAATCCCTTGATTACATCTTTGGCACAAGGAAATCCTCAAGACATGGGACAAGGAAATATTTTTAATCAATGGATGCAAGGACCTATTGTGTCATTTTCATCATAAAATTTAATGACATCATCTTCATCATTCCCCACTATCCCCTTTGTCGTGCCAAATCTATCAAAACCTCAAACTTGCATTCCTCCATCTTCATCTACTAACTTTCAAGGAATTTTAAATCAAGGGAACCCTCCACCTCTCATCAAAAATCCGCTACCCACTCAAAACATCAACATCCCCAATCCATCACAAATGTCCCAACCACTTGATCCTACATTGTAAGCACATACCCTAGCTTTATAGCAAGCGCATACCATAGCTTTATAGCAAGCACAAAAATCTTACCAACAAGTAGCACAAAAAGTAGCCTTAGCACAACAACAACATCAACCTCAACAAGAAAAATTAACACAACATCAAGCTCAACAAGCAACTTTAGCACAACAACAACATCAAGCTCAACAAGTAGCCTTAACACAACAACAACAACATCAAGCCCAACAAGCAGCCTTAGAAACACAACAACAACAATAGGCCCAACAACAAGCCCTTATGGTGCAGCAACAACAAGTACAACAAGAAGCCCTAGTGGTGCAACAACAACAAGTCTTACTAGCTCAACAGTATGCCCAACAACAACAAGAACAACCAAGTTCCTACTATAACCCTCAACAAAACATCATCAATCCAAACACGTTAGGAACATATACATCAATACAAAAATCACCTTCATAGAATCTCACACCACCATACACCCCATACAACACCTTATCATATCAAAATCCTGCATTTAACTCATCCATCATCCCACCATATGTTCCTCCCCCAAACCTACAAGATGATCTAGCATCACAATTCAAGGTGCTATCACAAGAAATATAGGACCTTCAATTGGGAAAGACCAAGAAACCCCATACACATAATCTATGTCCTTATTCATCTGATCAAAACATTCCAATGGTACCATTCCTTCTTGGTTTTGAAATCCCCAAATTTGACAAATAAAAAGGGAGGGGAAGTCTTGTCAATCATATCAAAGAATTTAACATAATGTGTATGGAGGTAGCCTATAATGATTCATATCTAATGTTCCTCTTCCCTCAAAGTTTAACAGGTCTTGCAATGGATTGTTTTTCTCATCTACCTCTTGACATCAAAACATTTCAAGAAATCACTAACAAAATCATTGATTACTTCTCCTTTAATATTGAAATGGATGTTAGTTTAGAGGAATTGTATACTCTTAGAAAAAACAAAGGAGAATCTTTAGCCAATTTCTTACAATGATGGAGACAGGGAGCTAGTAAAAGCAAGTGGCCTCTTCCTGATGAACAACAAGTGGGAATCAACATAGCCAATCTAGACCTCGATTTATCTTTCCACTTGAAAATGCAGTGCATCAATCATATGACAAGATTTTCCTTAGAGCCCTTAACATCAAAAGAGCTCTAATATTACAAGGAAATATTCAAGCTTCCAATTGACCATCAACAAGTTCAAATGAGAAACCTCGTGTCTGGGAAAAGAACAAAAATGTAACAAATGATAGTGTGGTAAAAGCTAAGGTCATACTAAGTGCTCCTAGACCCAACAATAATCAAGTTTCCAATGTTCAACCAATGGTACATCAAACAACACCTCCTCAGAAAAATCATATCAATAACACTAACATGTAACAAAGGTAAACCGCTAACAGGAACAACTATTCCAAATGTAAATACACACAATTATCGAAACCCATTGAAACAATCATGAAGAAGTTGGTAGATTCAAATTTGATAACACTTCCCAACTTTGAATACTACCAAGAACTGCAAGAGAAACCATCCTGGTATAACAAGCGCGATCTTTGTGACTTTCACAAAATCAAAGGACATAAAACGATAAATTGCATGAAACTTAAGAATATCATTCAACATCTCATAGAGAATGACACCATATCGATTGAGGTACCAACTAGAAATCAGGGCCTTAAGATATGCAAGAACCCTTTGTCAAATCATAACAAATCAAACAACAACGGAAAAGTTAAGGATTACACAAACATACAACATACCTATTCCAACATAGTGGCTTCCTATGATAGCGCCATTATTTTTGTCACCATCAACGGAGCTAGTGAGGAATGTGGAGTCACCACACAACATGAAAAAATAACCATTCAAGGAGTCCTATCTCAATCTAGGACACAACCTACTTTTCCCACATCTAATCCTAGCAAGTACAATCTTCTATATCAATTTAAGCAAACCCCCACACAAATATCAATCTTAGAACTTTTAAGGCTATCCCCTGCACATAGGGAAATATTGGAGAAAGCCTTGTCTGAGTCATCTATTCCTGAGAATATAGATACTAATTAGTTTCAAGCTATGGTAGGCCATATCACCAACCATCTTCTCACCTTCTCTAAGCAAGACCTACCATTAGAACCATCCCATAACTATTCTTTACACCTTGAGGTTATCATTCATAAAAACTAGGTAAAAAGAGTCTTGGTAGATGGAGGTGTTGGTCTAAATATTTGTACCCTTCATTTAATCAAACATCTGGGCTATTTAGAAGATATTATATTGAGAAAGAAAAGATTACCACCATAGAGCATATGATGACCAAGAATGGGTATCACAAGGAATCATTGCACTTCCCATTCAAGTGGGACCTCTTATTGCAGAGACTACATGCCAAGTGCTTGATCTTGATCTTCCCTATAACATCCTACTTGGTCAACCATGGACCCATGCTCTAAAATTTGTGGGCTCGACCTATCATCAATGTGTAAAGTTTCCTTTTGAAGGCAGAGAAATCACTATCCATGGAGATCCTGAGCCTTTTTACTACTACAAAAGTATTGAAGCAAAGTTCTATAAGATACTCCAATTACCCAATAATGATGAAGGGCCTACACCATCAAGCTCATTTGTTGATCCAACATCCCTAGCCTCTACCTCAATAGCAAAAATACCCATTGTGCAGAGTATACCCGATGTCAAAGCAATGATCCAATATAATGGTTGTGGAAACTACAAGCTATTGAAAGACACCTTTGTCTTAGGAGAGTTACCTATTTCTCCTTAATCTCATGAGAAACCCACATCTAGCACCAAAGAACCTGAAACAATCAAGATTGCAGCTACTACCTTCACCAAGTGGGGGGATTTGAATCAAGAAGACTTAAATGAGGAAGATATCTCTAAACTCCTCTATCAAGATGAAGGACATGTTCATGTTCTTCTAATGGAGGTTGACAAAAAAGGCTTGTAGCTAATGAAAAGCATGGGATATAACAAGAATGAGAAACTAGGACAGAATGACGAAGGTTTGCTAGAACCTGTTGTTCTTGAGAAATGATTAAGGAATCTTGGTCTAAGTTGTACTACTAGCAAGATCGCACTTATTAGAAAAGGTACTCCTGCTAAATGGGTTGAGGCTTCTTCTTGGTTACCTACACCACGTGATACAACCTTGGATGAATTTCCTCTTGATGTTGCAGACCTATTTGAGAACAACACTTTCTTTATGATATACATAACATCCTTTGTCCCAAGCAACCAACTAATTGAAATACACCTAGTCTACCCACAACTTATTGACATGGACCAACAAGGACCATCGATTCTAGATTTATTAAAAAATGATGAAGCGATCTTAGAATTCATGGGACTCTATGACAACTTATCATGGGAAGATCATAAAGTAGGCTTTGACATAGATCTCAATACAGGAGCATACTATGGAGAGACAATTGAATCCTTCAGTCACAAAATTAATGAAATGCAACTAACATGCAGATCCTTGAGTGAAAACCACCTAGTGGCACTCTCTGATCCTAAAATAGTAAAACAAAATGATGCATCTGACAGTGAAAACCTCTCTAATTCGCCCAAGGATGAGGGATTCAATCTCCCCCTTAGTGCAATGCATCAACAGTGCTAGTAGAAAAGGACACTCCAGTGAATGTGGGAATAGAAGAAGCACCTAAGATCACTTTCTATACCGAATCATTGTTGGATGAAGAACAAAAGAATCTTGCAACATTCCTCAAAGAGAAAAGAGCTAACTTTGCACGGTCATACATAGATATGTCAAGCTTCAATCTTGAAGTAGTTGTTCATCTCTTAGGCATCTATCCTAAATCCAAGCTAGTCAAGTAGAAATTAAGGAAGATGCACCCACAAATAGCACTCTTGGTGAAAATAGAGTTACAAAATCTTCTTGACGTTGGATTTATTTGACCAATAGATTATCCTAAGTGGGTTTTAAAACTAGTACCAGTCTCAAAACCCACTGGGGGTATCAGAATATGCACCGATTTCAGAGACCTAAACAAAGCATGTCCAAAGGATTATTTCTCTCTTCTAAACATTGATCTCATTTTGGACCTAATAGCTGGGCATGAAATGCTATCACTCAGGATAGTTTTTCAGGCTATAATCATATTATAATCACCAAGCAAGATCAACATAAAACTGCATTCACTTGTCCATGGGGAACCTATTTCTAGAATGTGATGCCATTTGGATTAAAGAATGCAAGAACAACCTATCAAAGAGAAATGACCCTCATCTTTCATGACATGATCCACAAAATAGTTGAAGGTTATGTGGATGATATTGTGGAAAAATCAAAGAGAAGTGAGCACATACAATTCTTAAGACCCATCTTTGACAGAATTGAAGAATACAAGGTGTGGCTAAATCCAAAAAAGTGTCTTTGGGGTCACATCAAGGAGGTTTCTTGGCTTTATTGTTTCACAAAGAGGGATAGAAATTGATCCAACAAAGGTAAAAGCTATCCTCGACATGAACCACTGCAAAAACTAAAGTAGATGAGAGGATTACAAGGAAGACTGCAATCCATCATAAGGTTCATAGCACAACTATAAGATAAAATCCACCCCTTTTCACATCTTCTCTATAAAGGAATAACCTACAAGTGGGATGACAAGTGTGATAAATCTTTCCATCAGATCAAATATTATCTATTGACACCTCCAGTACTCATGCCACCAATACCAAACAAACCCTTGATCATATATTTCTCAGCAACATCAACAAAACAAGGAGCTCTTCTGGCACAACATGATGAAAATGGAAAGGAAAGGGCTATCTACTACATCAGTAGAACCTTGATGGGTTATTAGATGAACTATTCACCCATTGAGAAGGCATGCCTAGTAGTTATTTTTTCTTCACAAAATTTTAGACACTACATGCTATCACACCAAATAAAGCTCATTGCAAATATTGATCCACTCAAATACCTATTATCCAAAGCAACTTTCATAGGATGCATGGCCAAATGGGTGATGATATTAAAAAAAAATTGGCATAGAGTATATGGAGTGCAAGACACTCAAAGGATAAGTGATCGCAGACCAACTAGTAGAAGCACCCATCTATGTTGAGAACCCCTTGGTATTTGAATCCCCTAATGAATCAGTGTTCCTTATCAATCTCACAGCTCAGTGGAAGATGTACTTTGATGGATCATTCACCCAACATGGATCTGAAGCAGGAATTCTTTTCATCACCCCTCAAGGTGATTGTATCCCAAAGTTATATAGGCTTTCATTTCCTTGTACAAACAACATTGTTGAGTACGAAGCCTTAATTATAGATCTAAGGATAAAAATTCAGTGGTAGATTCAAGAGATGAAATTCTATGGAGACTCACAGTTGGTTATCAACCAAGTCAATAACGACTATCAAACTAAAGATGACAATATCACTCCTTACAAGAAGATGGTGGAGAATCTCAATGATCTTTGAATAGACATAACTTTTGAGCAGATTCCTCACATAAATAATAGAATAGTGGATTCCATGGAAATAATCAGATCATTGTTAGACATGTCAAAAAACATCCTCTAGTGCGAGTTCTTGGTAGAACAACTTCTTGTAACAATTTTTGAAATCCCTAAATCTAAATTCACATGTGTCATTGTTGGTCCCAGATCCTCATGGTAGCATGAAATATTTATCTATCTTAGCAGAGGAACCCTTCCATCTGAAATCACCTCAAACCTTAAAAAGATGTTTTTTAAAAAGGAATCCTGATTTGTGATCCTAGGTGATACCCTTTACTAACAAATCATCGAAGGGACATTAATATGATGTCTTAACCAAGAGGAAGCCTTAACTGCTTTAACAGAAGTACATGATGGCATATGTGGGTCCCATTCTAGCAATATGATATTAGCTAAGAAATTGTTGAGGATGGGATACTATTGGCCAACCATGGATATGGAAGCTCATCAATACGTGTAGAAGTGCATCTAGTTTTAGCAACATGGGGATCTGATTCATGCTCTAGCTCAAGAATTGTAGCCAATGATCACACCCTAGCCTTTTTCATAGTGGGGGATTGACCTTATAGGAAAAATCACTCCAACCTCATCCAATGGCCACAAGTTTATCATAACCACCACTGAGTACTTTACTAAGTCGGTAGAAACCATTCCTATGACCTACATAATGAGGAAAAAATTACAAAGTTTATCTTGAACTACCTCATTTGCCATTATGGTATCCCAAAAAACCTAATCTTAGACAATGGAATGCCCTTTAAGAATTGGGATGTGAAAGAGTTGTGCCAAAGATTCAATATCCAACATTGATTATCTACCCGGTATTATCCCTAAGGTAATGGCTAGGATGAGGCTACAAACAAGACTATCCTAAAATCCAATGAAGTTGGTCGTGATTAGCATCTGTAGCTAAATCTCTCTCTTTGGGCTTATCAAACCAATATCCACACACCTATAGGTGCAAACCCATTCTCTCTAGTCTATGGATCAAAGCCATCTTTCCTATTGAGGTTGAACTCCCATCATTACAAGTGTCACTACAAAAACTGATCACTGATGAAGAATACAAAGTATCTCAACTAAATGAGCTAGAATTCTTGGGTCGAGCAACATCTCGATGCTCTCAATCAATTGCAATTGTATCAAAACCGACTAAAATGGAGTTATAACAAGATGATCAAATGTTGGTCTTTCCAAGTAGGGGCTTTGGTACTAAAGCGGAATTAGAAGAACCTATAAATTAGGATAGTAAAGGAAAGTTTAAACCTAAGTAGTTGGGTCCCTTTGTTGTCACAACTAGCTATGGATCAAGAGCATACCAATTGTCAACACCTAAAGGTGAACCCTTACAGGATATAACCAATAGCTTGAATATCAAAAAAATTATGCCTAGTCTTGAAGTGTATAAACCATAAAATACAAAAAAATCAAAAAATGATCAAAATCCAAAAAAATGACAAAAAGGATTGAAAAAGTAAAGAAAAAAATTGTCCTCTAGTGAAAACCACTTCGATGGTGCTTTGGGCAAGTACCTTGGTGAAAACATGGTAAACAAACACCTTGTGTAAATAAAGCACTTCCATCTATTTTGTGGCTCTTTGGTCCTATCATTCTTTGCACTACCATTCATCACTTATTCACATCCTTATCATAGCTTGACATTATGAAGTATTGCAACTCTTTAGTACTACTTGGCACATCCCAAAGGTCTATTTGTCCTACCTTTATCAAAGTAGTCTAACATGTCACATTAGGGGCATTTCGTTGTGAATCATATCGGGTTCTTGTATATCTTGAGGTCATCAAAAATCTTATCAGAAAACACCAAAATCATTCATAAAATCTCATTGAAAATCCTAAAAACATTTGTAAAACTATCATCAGAAAATCCAAAAAAAATCAAAAAATTGTAAGGGAAAAATCCAAAACATCCAAAACACATCAAAAACCCTAAAAAGGTCAAACATCAAAAATCCAAAAAAGCAGTACCCTTGTTGAACTACGTTGTCTTTGAGCTTGAACATAGGCAAAGCTATCATTGATGTGCCCCCGAGACACCCTAGGTCAATCTTTTAGGAGTCTATCATAATAAACTAACTTTTCCATCACTGCTCATATCTTCATCTTGTTAATGGGTCAAGTCAGTTGAACTACATGGTCTCTGTGTGTATAACATAGGAAAGGCTTATCTTTGATCAGCCCCTAAGACCCCTAGGATAGGTCTTTTAGGTTAGGCTCTTGGTCAAAATTCTCGAAAATCCCTAAACATCCAAATATTCAGAAAACTCAAAAACATCCAAATATTGGAAAATACAAAAACATTGGAAAACTACAAAATACAAGAACATTGGAAAATTGGAAAACAAAAACAATAGAAAACATTCAAAAAGACCTAAAAAGCATCAAATATCTTGGAAAACCCTAAGAAGATTCAAATAATATGAAAATCCTAAACATTCGCATAAACTTTCGAAAAGACCAAAAATAGCCTCAAAACATTTTCAAAATACCAAAAACAATAAAATATTCTAGAAAATTCAAAAACCATCCATCCCATCTTGCTTTCACCCACAATACACTTTCAACCATAATAAATCAATCATCACCTTCAACCTTTGGAAAAACAAATAGAAAACAAGTATTGCAAGTCATAAAGTGAGAACCTAATTGTCAAAATCTAAAGTCTAAATCATAGGTAAATGTGTAAGTGAAGTTTATATCAACAACTTATCATTATCATAAAGCTCATCATCCTCCCAACATCAAACAACCATCTAATCAGCATGTCCTAGGATGTATCCTTCCTGCGATGGACATCACCTTAGCTAAGTTAAACTGACAAGAGATATAGATAACACTGACTGTTTTTCTTTGATCTTTTCTTATGATTTATCTTAATGGCCCATTTCGAGGACCTCTCGATGATTTCTATCAAAATGATATAGAGAGAAAGGAATGGGACATCAATCATTAACTTTTTTTTGTTGTGCTTGTGGATACTTTTGTAAAATAATCTTGGTGTATACTTGCTTAGTTGTGTGTAGGAAGGTCATTTAGGGTATGTTGTTAACTTTTTCGCATGCTTTGGTCCAAGATATTTTAAGCTTCTTACATTCCAACGAGTTTTCTGTATGTTGAAATGTGAACAAGAATTATCCTATCTGTTTGCAGAGTTAAAGTCCATTACACTAGATACAATGTCATCCTGGTTATCAATACCTTGATGCATCATGTCTATGTGTTATATCAAACAATAAGGAACGTCGGAAAATCCCAATCTCGAAGTGTGAGCAACTCGTCATCCTACATTCATCCTCATTTTGTATGTCTCGTCACCATCTATAATAAAAGTCTTGATGGATCATAGACTTGTTGGATCTTTTAAAGCAATCATCAAAATCAACGGTCATTCATTCTTTATTCTTCTATCTTCTCTCCATGCTAACATAGTATCATGAAAATCAACAAAAAAATCATCAATGCATCCACCCTCCATCCACAAACCATCAACATACATGCATATCATAATCATAAAACATCCATCGACATAATTATTGCATATCACATCATACATTTTTCATTATCATTTGAGTTGTGATCAATAATATAGATTTGTTATTCTAAACATCTTAAATCATTGCATATCACAAGGATTTGCATCCATACATCCATATTCTTACATGATCATCTCATAAAATTCATAGAAAATACACAAAAATAAATGCATCCACAACATTTGCATCGCATATCATTCATTCCATAGCATATTGTGAAAAGATATTGAAAAAGAACATAACAATGCATCCATATCATATCATGGTCATCACATATCACATAAGCATAAATAAAGTGCATCCATACATGATCAACTATAAGCATATCATATCATATGCATTCATAAAAATGGAATAAGATGAACACATCACAACATAAATCATCCATATTTGTATCATATATATATCAAAAAATGAGTGTCATTGTACAAATTTTGGATCAATGTATGTATAACGATCATAAGTACAATATCCACAAGGGTAATAAAAAGGAGCCCATGAATGTATATCTGTGGTGCAGAATCAGGAAGCAAAATCAAAAAGTGTCCATACATAATAGCTAGCCCTGATGGCTGGTACCCTCTTCGGCCTACCTCTTAGGCTGATCCTTAGCTCTTGACCATGCATCACTGTGCTGTGAAAAATTAGGTTGTCTAAGTGCTTGTAGTACATCTCAGTGGTAATGCCACCTATAATATGCAACCTCTATCACAACCTCTCTATATAATCTCACTGAAACAGTCCTACCATGTGCGGCCACCATCATAGCCTCTATCTGTTGGTGTCGAGTAACCTCCTATTCTCTCTCTGCGGTCATGGAATGTACCCACTATAAAGCCTGATCTCTCTTGGTCGTGATGACTGAAACTTGCTATCGCTCCTAGTCCCACTTAGCAGTAATACCCAAAATTTGTTGGTAGGCCTAATCTCACTCACCAATCAAAATCTACACCTACTATTGTAGCTGCTATATTTGTGCATCCCTGGCATCTGGTGGTGGTGGTGGTGCTACCTATGACTAAATTGGAGGCTATTGAGGAGGTTGTTGCCCTACTGGTGGAGCCCTTAGAACCTGACCATCTTGGACATCCTGTCCACCCTATCCTCTGCCTTTGGCCCCCGACCCCTGAGTCTCCCTCATGAAGGAGCACCCACTAGATCTTTCAAATGTCTCAGAGGTGTGAACTAAGCATCATAAGCAAGCGTAGTCTGTGCTATTTCCTGACCCTTATCATAGGCCCAAGGTTGAGCCACTAATTGTCTGAAGCTCTCAACTATCTTGGGAGATGGAATGGTCGATCCCCATGTGGGAACCTCTTGAGTTGACCTAGCAAAAATGGCCATGTACGCATCATCTAGCTTGTCCTGTGGCTCCCCAAACTGTCGAGCTGCCCTATCTAACAAATATCGCTCAATAATAGTGTGCTCATGACCCCGCATAAATCGGGTCTACCTGGTGAAGTATAGTTGCTACACATCATCATACCAAGGAAACATCTGTAGCCATGAGCGCCACCTAAAAACTTTCATATCATCAATAACCCATCGCTAGTATGAGATTCCAATCTATCTAGTGGATCTCAATGTAATCACACCTCTATACCACTAGATCATAGGGTCATCTAGCTCCACATCTTCCATTTGCATAATAGGTCGAAGCACAACGATATGCTCCCATGCCCAAATATGAAGCAGAGCCACCCCTAGACCAATGGTTCTCCTGTCACAGTAAAGAAAATCATGCATATCGTGATACAATGAGGTGAACATCACAAGCCCCCATGCAAAAATTTTCCTCCTATGAAGCATGTGATGCCACGCCAAGCCCAATCCTGGGTTGAATCCTCTCTTGCGTTTGTCAGGGGGAACCAAACTTGAAATAGTGGCTACAATGATCAATCGAAAAGTAGGCATGTGACCTCTATACATATTGATGTTGATCTGTGATGTCACCAAGGCAATGTCCTCAAGCTCCATCACCTCATGATAGGCATCAAATCTGGCATCAACATCGTAGATCATGCAATCGCCATGTATCGGAAAACAAAAAATATGCCATACATCCTCCAAGGTCACTATTGCCTCACCTATTAGAAGGTGGAATGACAAAGTCTCACTATGCCATCTCTCACACAAAGCAGTCATCATAGCAAGATGTTTCTAGATGATAGGTGCATATACAAAGTACCAGAGGTCAATCTCTCCCAGGTGCTCCTGGCATAAATCTAACAAATCACCGAGTCTCTCCAACACGAAGGGTCTGTGCTCGTGCAACATCAATGGTGGAATGACCTCCTGCATCCATGAAGCACACAATGTCAAGAAATAAAGGAAATTTGACTCAATTTGAAATTTTCAATTAAAAAATAACAATAGCGTCGCTATTTGAAATAGTGTTGCTATATTTAAATTTTAAATTGTGACACCCGAAAGCATTTTAAATTGTAAATTGTAATATGAATCACCAAAAACATGGGCATCACTATTTAATCTTTGGAAAACCTAACCCTAATTTCTAAATCGGCAGATGGATCACTATATAAGCATGTGTTGCAATTTAAAATTGGAAACCATAATTTTAAACTGCAAATAGCATCACCATATACATATGCATCACTATAATTCATATAGCAACACCACCAAATTTTAAACTTCAAAGCATAATAAATGCATCAAAAAGTTAAATTTCAAATCAAGTTTGGAGTTACATATTGGTGGTCCTATGCCTGGAAGTCACTGATACTCTTCAACTAGATTAGAAATTTTCCTAGGAAGCTCTCATCGCGCCATTTCATTGGAGGGTCAAAGCTCAAAATAGAAAGAATCTCTCAAGTGTGAATGCACAAATGAATTGAAAGTGACTCTTCTTGGCTTATTTATGCTAGAAAATTAGGGTTTTTTGCCTTAATTTCACCTTCAAGCTAGGGTTTATCATCATTTTCACCAATTTTTCTAATCAAAACCTAATTTTACATCATTTTTTGTGTTTTTGGCATAATTCTTGCATCCTAGAGCCTTTATGGACCCTTGGGGTAGCTTTTAACCTTTATTAAGAAATCAACCCAAAATTAAAAAAAATTGCCTAATTTCTTGGGGGGGCAAGGAATCAGCTTTATCCTTCCACTGGGGCATCAAAAAAAATTTAAAAAATAATTTTTTTGATTTAAGCAGTAGTTTTATTTTGAAGATCATTATTCTTTGAACCAAAGTAGCAAGTACCTCGCTTCAAAGAGGGGAAAAATGTAGACATTGAAAAATGTCCTAAACGATATCATACATTCGAAATGGGTTTATTAAGACTATTTCCTCTTTGAACCCATCCTCTTTTCACTTAATTAATTAATTTAACCTAGCTAATTTAATTAATGGCATCATTTTCATCTATTAGCCTAATTAATTGAATCTAGTTAATTCATCCCCCTTCACGCTAACATTTCATCTCATGAAATTACATACATCAAAGTATTTAATTTAATTCCCTAAGTCATCTTATTTAATTAAATAACCCTAAGTTATTTAATTAAATATCAATTCATCTCTCCCCCATTCATTAAATTATTTAATTTGATGAATGTCACTTTATTCCTCCAAATCCCCTAATTGCATGATTAAACCTTGTTTAATTAGCAATTAAACTAATTTTCCTCTAAAAAGGGAATATTTCCATGGAATATTCCTTATCCCCTTTTTTCACAATTAAGAATTTCTTTTAATTTTCAAAATTCCTTTTATCCTCACCCAAAAGAATATTCCAAGGAATATTCTTGTTCCTCCATCATTTGAAAAAGGGATATCTTCACTTAGCTTCTAATGTAAGTTTTAACCTTTAACATTTTGAACAAGTCACCTTTGACCTATTTGAGTAGGTCAAAAGTGTGTTTGTTTGAAGCAAATGCGAACCCTTGATTAAATCCTATCATGCATTCTCATCTGTTGATGAGAATCCATGATCCATGCTTCTTCTTCCTTTCATCTTTGACCATTGATTGATCTTTTTGATCTCAACCCTCCTTTCTCATTTGCTCTCCTATAAATAGAACACTATTTGGAGACAAATAGATTCATCTTTTCAATTTCAAACTTATGCTATTGAATTCACTTGCACCCACACTCACAATTTACTCACTTTTAGCTTGTTTTATTTTATTTCTAAATGCATAGTAGCTTAGAGCATCCATTAATGACTTTCATGCATCCATCTTAGTTTGTATATGAATTAGGCTTTTCATCTTTTAGCTTAGAATTAGCTTAGATTAGCTTAGAAATTGCATAATAAGTTCATTTTTAGCATAATATCATGCTAACTTAGCTTGTATCATGTTTAATTTAATATAAACTAATTTTTCATCCATTTATTACAATGGTTTCATCAATTCTCTTCCATAGAATTTATTGAAATGGGATCACTAATCATGGGATTGGGAAAGGGTCATTGTTCCACATCAACACAACACCAATTCCAAAACAAGATAGGTTTCAATTGGGTTAGAGTAGGAATTTAACTATTTTCATAGTTTAGAGTTTTCAGATTCACTAAATGCTTAGTTTAACTTTTTAATTTGAATGATCTTGTTTGGTAGATTGAGGTTTAGTGGATAGATCATGCTTCGATTCATCATGGATTAAGCGTAATCAAGCCACTCTGAAATTTCCTCATCTCACAATACCAAATGCACTCATTTATGACATGTAAAAGTTGGATTTGATAGATGAAACATAGGGCTATCATAAAGAATGAAACTTCTAGTAGATAATGGAATGGAAAATGTTTTGTACCTATCATAAAACACTATTTTTAGAAGCTATCTTGGGAATCATTCACCTATAGGAGAATAGGTCTTTTTTCACCTTTCCAAAATCTATTTTTGGGTCCTTTTCTCTTGTGTTTGCACTTCTAGATCCTCCAATTTTCACTTTCGAATAGTCAGAAATAAATTCGGGATTTGAGTTTCGGTGAGATGACAATGAAGGTGACAAAAAATGAAAATTTTTCATTTTTGATATCTTAAAATTTTCTTCAACCTATGAACCTACAAATCTAAAACACACAAAGAGAGGGAAAATTTGTGGGTGAATTGGGGGTTTTCTTTGCTCAAACCTCATTTTGGTAATTAAACCTTGAAATGAAATGAAATAGCATGAGAGGAATGATGAATGAACAAATCAATGTTGCAACTCACCAAACCCTTGAATGAACCTTTAGAAATCTAAAATGTTGATGTTGATCTTGCATGATATGGCTTCAATGGATGTGGATCTTGATACTTGAATCTTTCTTTGAATCTTTGACTTGAATACTTGGATTAGGTCTTGAAACCTACATCACAATGTTAGCTTCAAAGACATACATGAATAAACATAGCTTTGACACGATGCTTAAGATCTTGAATGCTCTAAAAAATTATGAAGAAATATTCCCTTGAATGCTCTTGACAATAAGCTTTTCTCTTGTGAAATTTCTCTTTAAAACTTCTAGTTGATTTGATAAAATAACCTTGTATTTATAGACATTTATCCTTAATTTCCCAAAATTCAAACATTAAAAGATGACCTTTGAAATTTTAATTTAGGATCATAAAAATATCACCAAAACATGATTTCAAAATGGGTTCAAGATCTTAGGGAGGACACATTCACCCAAGGGCGAATGGCTCCCAGGCCCTAATTCTTGGAACACACATTGCTTAATGTGAAGTTTTATGTATTGGCATTAATTATTGTTAGGTTTCCCCTTCGAAAAATTTAATTTAATAGGCTACAAGTAAATGAATTAAAGGGCTAATTAAGGCCTAATTAAGCTCAATTAATTAAAAGGGCCCAAATAAGTGTGTAAATGTAAAGAGGTACATTTAACAACACTAAATTAAGGCATTATTAAGTCCATTTTAATGAGGGGCCGAGCAATTGAGAAAATGTAAAGGGTTACATTTTTCTACACTACACAATCAAGGTTGACCCTTAGCTATAAGGTTGTTTGCACATTGAGAAAGACAAGGAAATTCCTTTGAAAACATTGATACCAACTTCAAAAGTAGAGCCCATGCAAAAGGAACAAAAAGAGAACAATATCAAAAAAGTCACAAAGCTATTGGATGATGCTTGGAGTTCATTGGATTTCACACCTACATTCATGGGAGAATACAAGATTACACACAAACTAGGAAAAAAGAAAGAAACAAGCATACTATCCACACAAATTGAGTCATCAAAAGCACGTGAGTCCATGACTTCTAGCAAAGAAGAGGAAAAAAATGATTACACATCCACATATGAAGAGTGTGATGATGAGAAACCACCAAATCCAAAAGAAATATAAAAAATTTATGGAAGAGGTTATGAGATTTTGAAACAACTTGGTTTTAGTGAAAAAGCAAGTGGTGCTAGAGAACAAGGCATTCATGTTTTATAAAGACTGACATACAAGAAACAAAAGTGTTCTTGAATATTGTCCTTCAAAGGTAACAAAAGCATTAAAAAATCCTTCACTCAATATCAACACTATTACAAAATATTCTTCTAAGAAAAATTTAACCTTGGTGCATCCTAAAATGATAGATACTACATGTGGGAATATCTCATTGGATATGCATCAAATTGATACTTTTCCTACTCATTACAATCAATAACATTAGTTGTTGCTCCTTGTCATGTGGTAGTGTAGTATCATAGTATATTCACTACCATGCATGAGGGTATAAACTTGGCTTTATGCAATCATATTTCCTTTTCACAAGGAGTAGCATATCATCATCCATTTTCGACTCATCTTTTACCCTTGAGGGGCAAGGGGTTAGGTAGCCTTGTCCTATTATGGCACTTGTATCTTTTGGCTAGTTGACCACCTTCCATGTATATGTAAGAGAAAACTTGGGATGTAGACAACATACCTTAAGTTGTCTCGCATGTGATGTACTTTTCTATGTTATCTTTAGCATTGTATTTTAGTGGTAAACCTCTTTTCCATGATATAGTTTTGTAGACATGGAAAATATACCAATCACACATGATCTTGATTTTACTAACACCGTTTCAACCTGAATCATCCTCTTAGCTTGTCATGAGTCTTCATCCCTTAATTAAATAAATAATCATTTATCTAATTAATTCATTCTCTCTTGTTAATTAAATCAGTCAATTTGATATAACTAACGCTATATCTCTATTTAATTAAATAATTCATTTTATTTGATTAAATCTCTAAAGTTATCTTATTAAATTAAATAAATAAATCCTTATTTGATTTAATCTAACATTTATCCCATTTAATTAAATAAATCAAAAATCTTTATTTAATTAATCTTTAAATCACATTCTTCTCATCTTTTGATTTAAATCAACCCATAAATCTAAATCAATTAGTCATATCATCTAATCCCTCATTAAATTAATCAACCCTTGATTAATTTAATCTTAATCCATGTCCCATCCTCTAGATTTTTCCACTTGCACATGAAAATATATTTAATTCATTTATTAAATCCCTATTTTCTTTCAACATGGCATAAAAGGAGAATATTCTTCTAAATTTGAAAATCCCTCCAAAAGGGATGTGTCCTTCCAACAAAGCATTTAACTCCTCTTACATGTCCTTGTGCATTGAGCCAAGTGGCATTTAAGTCTTTCTTTTCTCCCTCCAACAAGCCAACTTTCAAATTTTAAATTCCACCTAATATCATTTATTGTGCACATTCATCAAAATGTGCTCAAGCTTCCTCCATTCACATCTTGACAAGTGGCACTTTCCCATTGGATGTTGAATGATCCCACATTGCTCCATTTTTCCCATTCCTCCATCTTGTCTTTCTGTAAATAGAAGGATTTCCTTTGTATTTTGTATCCACAACTTAGAGCAAAGTTACTCTCTTCACATTGAGAGATAATTTTATCCATTTCATATCAAGATTTCATCATTTTCATGGTTTCATAGCAAGGTTATGCCAAAATTTCATCAAGGAGCTTCAATCATCAACAAATTTTCATCAAGCTTGCATAAAAGTTGGGAAAGGGCCAATTTCCATAGCAAATTGGCACCAATTCCCCCATGGGATTGAGAGTTTGCATGTTTAAATAGGATTTCAATTGCTTTCTTTGCTTTTTTCTTCAATTTATTTCCTATTTGAGCATTGTAGATGAATTTCATGGGAAATCTTAGTTCGCACTTGCATTTGGATTTAATATTGTGTTTGTTTGGTATGTTTGTGTAGGTATAGGATTGGGGTTCTACAAGTTCTATTTTGGAAACATATGTTTTACATAGGGCTTTTCAAATAAAGCTCTCATGTATTGGCATTTATTGTGTTCTACTTTAAAATAATTGCTCATAGCATGGTGTTTAGCAATTTCTTTAAAGTGGGAGCATGTGTGTCCCCTGCTCATTATTTGCTTCAAAGAGTGGTCTTCTTTCTTCATGTGATGTGTCTTCTTGGTGGTGACATTGGGTTTGATGTTCCTCAAGAGTGTGACCTTTCTTTCCATATGGAATTCCTCTTATTGGTAATGCTACAAATTGCATTCCCTAAGCTGTGAATCTTCTTTCCTCGACTAGTCCTCTCTTAGATACATTAAGCATGATGTTCCCTAAGGTGAGACCTTTTATGAACTAAGAAAAACCCCTTTGAATATCCTATCCTATTGCATGTATCAAGGCAACCAAGCATAACATGGCTTGCTTTCCAATGGATCCTTTACATTGTTCAAATGGCCACCAAGCGTAACACAACTTGCTTGCCAATGGAGCCTTTCTCATGAATGTCTAGCATAACGCAACTTGCTATCCTTGTGACCTTTTCTGTAGTTCCTGGTCAAAGTTATCAGGAGGTATAACTTTGGTATGGTTAGTACAATGGGAGACTATACTTGGCATGAATTCCCATTAGCCACTTTTTGGGGCTCACCTAGTGGACAACAAATTTCACTAGCCCATGTGAGTAAGTTTTGTTTGCATAGTGGACAGCGGGTTTTAACTTATAATTTTTTTTGGATAAGCAGCTAAGGCTTGATCCATACCGATTGGACAAATAATCAAGGCTATACACCCCTTTTCCCCTTCTCTAATTTTGACATTGTATGATTGTGTATCTTGTCTTTCTACTTCATACCATACATTCATGTGTGTCCCATTGTACTTGTTTTAGTTTTCCATGAGATTTTAGACCATGGGGGCTTGCACAAACTCCTTGATCTTTTTCATCATATCCCATCGAAATTTGTGTACTTGGACCCCTCTTGACATATATTTTTCTACCTTAGTGTGAGTTTGAGCATAGGGCTCATCATCTCACTAAAGTGAGGACTAAATGTAGTGATGAAAAATGAACTCTTTTACATTTTATCACTATGTTTTGGGTCCCCTAATGTAATTGGAATTAATTAAGCCTCTAATTGGCCCAATTATGTGTTTAAAAGACTAATTAATCCTATTTTACAAAAGGGAAACTTGGATTAAACAATTGCATACATTAATTAAATTTCCTTGAAATTGGTGTGTCCTAGCTTTGGAGCCTAGGACCCATTCGCCCAAGGGTGAATGGGTCCCCCTTAAATTTAGGACGCCAATTTTAAATATGTTTTTGGTGGAATTTTCAAAATTCAAATTCCATTTGCAATTTTCAGCCTTTGATGTTTAATTTTTGGGAAATTAGAAAAAATGCCTATAAATACAAGGTTATTTTATCAATTCAACATAAGGAATCAAGAGGGAAAATTTCATATGAGAAAATATTGTTGTCAAGAGAATTGAAGAGTAGATTTATCAAGCATCATGTCAAAGTTATCTTCATTCATGCATGTTTTTGGAGCTAACATCAAGTGATGTAGGTTTCAAGCATTCAATTCAAGATTCAAGCTATCAAATCAAGCATCCAATCAAGCCATTCATGCAAGATAAAGACCTAGGAGATATGTATTAGATTTCAGTCCTTCAAGGGTTTGGTGAGTTGTAACATAGCAAGTGTTCATTCATCATTCCTTTCATGTTTCATTATTTCATTTCAAGGTTTAATTATCAAAACGAGGTTTGACCAAGGAAAAACTCCATTCACAAAAAAAAAACATTTTTTTCCTCTCTTTGTATGTGAAAATATTAGGTTGAAGAAAGGATTGAAATTGAAGGTCTCAAAAGTGCAAAAGTTGCAAAATTGAAAAAATTGTCAAAGTTGCAAAGTTGTCAAGACCACGAAAGCTCAAATCCAAAATTTATTTATGACATTTTTTTATTGGAACCTATGGAAAAAGGTATCTTAGATCCATCACTAGAGGCTCCTTAAATTTGAGAAAAAAATTTGTACAAAGACCTATTCACCATTTCAAGACACCTTGCGATGATTTTGGTGATAGGTCTTTAGTGTCTTACCTTCTTCAAATTTGTTAGAAGTTTGTTATTTCTATTAGTATTGTTGCAAGATAGTGTGTCCCTTGGTCTTCCTTGTGTAGCGGAGCACTTGGGTTCATGACATGGCTTAACCACCTCCTGTGGATCTCGTATAAATCTAGTGCTTGTATTGGGCATTACCAGGTCGATCTTTTGGTACAACAACCACCAATGTAACAATTGGTATAAGAGCCGAGGTCACAAGTTTGAACCTTTCATTGTACTAAGGGGGGATTGTTTTAATATGTTTTTTCCCTTGGTCTTCCTTGTGCAGCGCAACGCATGGGTTCGTGACATGGCTTAACTGCCTCTTGTGGATCTTGTATAAATCTAGTGGTTGTATCAGGAATTAATAGGTTGATCTATCGGTATAACGACAACCACCAATGTAACAAGTATTATGCTTCATGAACATGATTTTGGTCTTACATTACATATTTGAGTTCATTTATTATTTTATTTTTATCTCCCAAGAGTGTTGTTTAGGCATATCTTACACTTTTTCTGTCATAAAGGAAATTGCAAGATCTTTCATAAAATTGACTCACCTAAAGGTTGAAAGTCAATTCTACCATTGGAGGATATCATTTCCTAATGAAATAGATGAAATATAGGTTCATTACACCACATTTTCCCATTCTATTTTTAGTAAATTATTGGTGAACCCCTCATTTTAATGAAGAACCTATTTTTCTATGTTTCACTAACTAAATTATTGTGTCTTTAAAAACAAAGTTTAGATTTGAAATTTCTAGTTGGATAATCCCTAATTGGAGGGCCTTTGACCTTAACTACATGGATATCTAATAAACCTTAAAAGACACAGGTGTAAAATACAAAGGATTTTAGTCAATATAATACTTCTTGATATCCCTGATTTTGTACTTCAAAGTTTCTAGATTTTTGTATTAGTGTATGTACAAGGTATTGATGGAGACCAAAGCGGTATTAGTCTAGTATGTGAAAATAGTGGAGGTACATATTAGTGTTGTGATGTAAGAGATAAGAAAATAGTTATGAATGGATTGGACACATTATGATAAGCATTGATCATGGGATGAGATGGAGGGATACTACATAGATATATGAGTAGATGTTTTGGCAACATAGTGGTTATAAAAGTGGTAGGATCAAGTAGGTGTGGGCACAATTCTAGAATGAATGAAACCACTGGAAGTATTCATAAGGAAAGGAATATAACCATGGGGTAGGCCATATAAGGGAGTAAACTTAATGGGAAAGGTGGTAGTATCCATGAAAGTGGTATAACTTCAAGGTTGGAATGAGGATGGGTTGGAGAAACTAGGTCATTAGAATGAAATTCGTTAATTTGATCTATGATATTATAGAATTTATGCATTATTAAGACATCCCATTAATGCCTTATAAAAGAGATTTGATAATTAATTATGGGATGAATTATGGTTTATGGTTTTAGGTTTAGGTTTTGTGGTTTAGGGTTTAGGGGTAAGGGTTTTAGTTTTTAGGTCTATTTTTTGTGGAACTTAGGGTTTAGGGTTTTGGTTTCTAATTCTAGGTTTTGTGGTTTGTGTGGTTTAGGGTAAATAGTCAAATTAGGTATAGGTTTTGTGGTTTTTAGTTTAGAATTTAAGGTTTTTGGTTTAAGTTGATGATTTTTTTTTAAATACAATTTTAAACTATAAATTGAACAAGCTAATTAGAAACAAAATAAACAAACCATAAACTACAATTGCAAATAAAAAATGTGAGAAATAAAGTCAAATATAATGTATAATTTAACCAACCTGGAGATCATTGAGGTCACTGGCTTTGATGGGAGGAGGTGGTGCTGAAATTTGGGGTGGTGCAGGTCCTTATAAAAACCTACATATTTCTCTTAAATTTTGCTCTCAGTCACATCCAAATTTGCAGGGATAAAATGAGGTGACAGTCATTTATTAAAAAAATACCTTTTCAAAATGGGTGTCCATTTCATAACATGTACCTATTATTAATAGTACCCATTTTTTAGCAAGTACCTGAAGCATAACATATACCTGTTTGGATTTAGGCTTGAGTGCCCATTCCTAAATGGGTACCCATTTAAAAAAAAATTGTGTATGTGTTTCATGCAACTTTTTTTGGCCGAAACTTCCCCTCTTCGTGGACCCAACTTCTTGCTTTTAATCATGTTCTTCAGCCTCATTTGCTCCAGTATCTAAATTTGGCTTGACTTCTACTTCAATTTTTGTATGTTGAGCCCCTACACAAAAACACGTCAAATAACTTTAACATATGAAACTCAATGGATGATTATAATGGATCACTAGATGGGTCTTGTCTAATTTAAATTAAGATGTAGTTTATATACAGGTAGTCTTGCAAGAAAAGGCTAACACTAGGTTGCTTAGGATAAATAGGAAACATAAACTTTTATTTTATAAACTTCAAGGATATATGAATGCCAATTTACTTGGTGAGAACCTTGATACTAAATTTAATTTATCCTCTACTATGTGTAATTCTTCAAAAGCAATAAAAATGGAAGGTTAAAGTGAAATAAATGGAATAATATTGGGAGAGGCTCAAGTTTGACATACCTTGTTTGCGTCTATGATAACTTTGCAAGCTTTTTCATGTATTCTATGTTCCTATTTTGCTAAATAATTTTATGCACTCTTACTTTGTCTTGTCCTTCTATTTCTCATCTCCTTCTTTGTAAAATATCACTTAACAATTCCTCTAATCTTCTCCTCCAAAGCTTTCCTTGTAGAAAAAAAATATCTTTCACAATTCTTCTGGTTTTCTCCTCCAAAGCTTGTCTTGTAGAACCAAAATATCCTTGACAATTCCTCTAAGTTTTTCTTACTTATATAATGATTTACACAAAAAAAAGGATTGCTAAATTTATCAATTGAAAGGATCTAAAAAATTCCTATAGTTTCAATCCTAAAATTAGCAACTAATTAGTATGCATTGTGAAAACTTAGAAAGAAAAAAAATTACAAATATTAAAAAAAAACTTCCTATAAACAAAAAAAAGGATTGCTAAATTTATCAATTGAAAGGATCTAAAAAATTCTAATAATCTCAATCCTAAATTTAGCAACTGATTAGCATGCATTGTGAAAAACTTAGAAAAGGGTCATCCCACAATAATGGGTTACACTTTTTGACCAAACTTGGCATTGAAATCAACATTTTAAGCAAAATCTTCACTTTTCGACACCTATAGTAAGTAAACTATTAGGAATTTGAAGATGATTCAAACTGGTCATTTGTGAGATTTTGTTTGTAGATTTTAGGGTATGTCTTGAGGGATGGGCAAAAAAGTGGCAATATGTAAGAGTGATATGATGGCCCATGTGTTTCACCGACTTTTTTTATCAAAATTGATGAAACAAAAAGGTTTTACGGGATATTCTCGACTTTCCACGATATAAATTATGATTTACTTTGAATTTAATAAATAATTATTATTCATTTTCTATTTGAATTACGACTAAAGTCTGATTGATAGGCTGATTGAAAAATATCTATAAGCTTTCAAAAGTATCACATTTTTGAATCAAAACATATATCACATTCTATACTTCACATATTATAGGGATTAAAAATAAAATTGAATTTCATGAAGTTTTGACCAAGTTAAGGTGGTCAAACATACGAGTTTACTCACTAAAAGTTGTAATAAAAAAATCATAATTAATTATTTACTTGGAAAATACAAAAATATGCATCACATCAAGACATGGATTCTCTATATATCTAAAATCTTATAAAAATATTATCATTTATTGTGGTTAGGGTGGTGGAATGGAGACACCTACTTCTTATTTTTCCCTGAAATTTAGAAATTTACTATTGGATTGAAATTTTTAATTTTCACCAAATAGATTTTATTTTTAAAATAAAGCCTAGTATTTTAGAAACTACATTCAATTTTCTACATATGATACATTTATTTTTATATTTTTTAAAATAATATAGATAACTTATTTAAAATTTTTCACGTCAAAGTTTACTAGCACTGATTTTTTAAATTTTTTGCCCTTAAGGGCCTATTTTTCCATGATGATCTGCACATACCCTTTATGTATTTTTTTTTAAATGAAACTAAATTGTAATTTTTTTTGCATCTCCTTTGATAACTAGTTTTTAATAGTAAACAACATTTTAAAAAGTGATGTGTACTTTGAATCGCATAATTTTTTTTTACAAAGGATAAAATTTTGATTCTTTTGAATTTATGTTGGTAACATCAATATCTAGTGATTGCATTTTGTTTCATAATGTTTTGTTGAATATTGTTCTTTTAATTAAGTTTTGAAGTCGAGTTACAATTTAGGCATAGGTGCACTTTTAATCGCATAACTTTTTTTGTATGTATTGAAATTCAATTTTCTTTTGTTTGAATGAGGACATCAATACCTAGTGCGTACATATGTTTCAAAAAAAAATCTCAAATTTACTATTTTTCCACAATGATTTTTCACCGAACTTGACATTCAGTGAAAAACCTTCGTTCAGTAAAAATAAAAAATTCAAAAATAAAAACAAAATATATTGAATTTATAGTTGTTGGAAAGAGAATTTTGAGTACTATAGTCCTCCAACTTAGTTTATCAAATCGACTCCATGTGTACCTCCTTCCCAGGCTTCTAAAGTCAAAAAAGGTATAAATATTGAAATGGGGATGGGGAAGGTGAGAAAAGGGTGGTTTGGTCAAAGCCCCCTTCATTCGAAGGGGGATTCGACCTAACCACCCTTTTTTCCATTAAAAATTCCTCCAACATGACCTTTGAATGACTCCTTGTAAAAATAACATTAACACAACCAATTTTTGCTTTTTCCAGTTTTCTTAGAGCTTTTTTTTAATATTAGCTAGTTTTTTCTTTTTTTGTTTATAGGAAGTTTATTTTTTAAATATTAGAAAATAGGCCTAGTTTTTGGTTTTTTTGTTTAAAGTTTGTTTTTTAATATATGTCATTATTTTTTATTTTTCACAAGCTTTTCACAATGATTTGCTAATTAGTTTGCTTGTTAATTTTTGTAGACACCACAAATCTACAAAAGAGCTTAAACTTCACAACACATTAGCATGTTAGTTCAAACTATGCAAATACCATAGTGCTCCTACGAAATAATGCATCATGCCTTCATAAACAAGATAATAACACAAACTAATTGAGAGCATAAAAGTAAGATAGATATCTATCCCATAGTGGATTGGTGTTTCTTTGATGTGGAAAGAAGCCCTTTCCCAACCCTTGATAATACCAATGATGAGGATGCAAAGGACAAAATTAGCTCTCAATTGGAGAGAGTAACTTTGCATAAGATTGT
>VDFB02000015.1:129446630-129457745 GCA_007258455.2 Sequoia sempervirens | reverse complement strand
ATCCCATGCTTTTCATTAGCTACAAGATTTTTTGTCAACCTCCATTAGAAGAACATGAACATGTCCATCTTGATAGAGGAGTTTAGAGATATCTTCCTCATTGAAGTCTTCTTGATTCAAATCCCCCCACTTGGTGAAGGTAGTAGCTACAATCTTGATTGTTTCGGTTCTTTGGTGCTAGATGTGAGTTTCTCATGAGAATAAGGAGAAATAGGTAACTCTCCTAAGACAAAGGTGTCTTTCAATAGCTTGTAGTTTCCACAACCATTATATTGGATCATTGCTTTGACATCGGGTATACTTTGCACAATGGGTATTTTTGCTATTGAGGTAGAGGCTAGGGATGTTGGATCAACAAATGAGCTTGATGGTGTAGGCCCTTCATCATTCTTGGGTAATTGGAGTATCTTATAGAACTTTGTTTCAATACTTTTGCAGTAGTAAAAAGGCTCACGATCTCCATGGATAGTGATTTCTCTACCTTCAAAAGGAAACTTTACACATTGATGATAGGTCAAGGCCACAAATTTTAGAGCATGGGTCCACGGTTGACCAAGTAGGATGTTATAGGGAAGATCAAGATCAAGCACTTGGCATGTAGTCTCTGCAATAAGAGGTCCCACTTGAATGGGAAGTGCAATGATTCCTTGTGATACCCATTCTTGGTCATCATATGCTCTATGGTGGTAATATTTTCTTTCTCAATAATAATATCTTCTAAATAGCTCAGATGTTTGATTAAATGAAGGGTACAAATATTTAGACCAACACCTCCATCTACCAAGACTCTTTTTACCTTGTTTTTATGAATGATAACCTCAAGGTGTAAAGAATAGTTATGGGATGGTTCTGATGGTAGGTCTTGCTTAGAGAAGGTGAGAAGATGGTTGGTGATATGGCATACCATAGCTTGAAACTAATTAGTATCAATATTCTCAGAAATAGATGACTTAGACAAGGCTTTCTCCAATATTTCCCTATGCGCGGGGGATAGCCTTAAAAGTTCTAGGATTGATATTTGTGTGGGGGTCTGCTTAAATTGATATAGAAGATTGTACTTGCTAGGATTAGATGTGGGAAAAGTAGGTTGTGTCCTAGATTGAGATAGGACTCCTTGAATGGTTATTTTTTCATGTTGTGTGGTGACTCCACATTCCTCACTAGCTTCGTTGATGGTGAAAAAAATAATGGCGCTATCATAGGAAGCCACTACGTTGGAATAGGTATGTTTTATGTTTGTGTAATCCTTAGCTTTTCCATTGTTTGATTTGTTATGATTTGACATAGGGTTCTTGCATATCTTAAGGCCATGATTTCTAGCTGGTACCTCAACTAATATGGTGTCATTCTCTATGAGATGTTGAATGATATTCTTCAGTTTCATGCAATTTGTCATTTTATGTCCTTTTATTTTGTGAAAGTCACAAAGATCACGCTTGTTATACCAGGATGGTTTCTCTTGCAGTTCTTAGTAGTGTTCAAAGTTGGGAAGTGTTATCAAATTTGACTCTACCAACTTCTTCATGATTATTTCAATGGGTTTCAATAATTGTGTGTATTTACATTTGGAATAGTTGTTCCTGTTAGCGGTTTACCTTTGTTACATGTTAGTGTTATTGATATGATTTTTTAGAGGAGGTGTTGTTTGATGTACCATTGGTTGAACATTGGAAACTTGATTATTGTTGGGTCTAGGAGCACTTAGTATGACCTTAGCTTTTACCACACTGTCATTTGTTACATTTTTGTTCTTTTCCTAGACACGAGGTTTCTCATTTGAACTTGTTGATGGTCGATTGGAAGCTTGAGTATTTCCTTGTAATATTAGAGCTCTTTTGATGTTAAGGGCTCTAAGGAAAATCTTGTCATATGATTGATGCACTGTATTTTCAAGTGGAAAGATAAATCGAGGTCTAGATTGGCTATGCTGATTTCCACTTGTTGTTCATTAGGAAGAGGCCACTTGCTTTTACTAGCTCTCTATCTCCATCATTGTAAGAAATTGGATAAATATTCTCCTTTGATTTTTCTAAGAGTATACAATTCCTCTAAACTAACCTCCATTTCAATATTAAAGGAGAAGTAATCGATGATTTTGTCAGTGATTTCTTGAAATGTTTTGATGTCAAGAGGTAGATGAGAAAAACAATCCATTGCAAGATCTGTTAAACTTTGAGGGAAGAGGAACATTAGATACGAATCATTATAGGCTACCTCCATACACATTACGTTAAATTCTTTGATATGATTGACAAGACTTCCCCTCCCTTTGTATTTGTTAAATTTTGGGATTTCAAAACCAAGAAGGAATGGTACCATTGGAATGTTTTGATCAAATGAATAAGGACATAGATTATGTGTATGGGATTTCTTGGTCTTTCCCAATTGAAGGTCCTATATTTCTTGTGATAGCACCTTGAATTGTGATGCTAGATCATCTTGTAGGTTTGGGGGAGGAACATATGGTGGGATGATGGATGAGTTAAATGCAGGATTTTGATATGATAAGGTGTTGTATGGGGTGTATGGTGGTGTGAGATTCTATGAAGGTGATTGTTGTATTGATGTATATGTTCCTAACATGTTTGGATTGATGATGTTTTGTTGAGGGTTATAGTAGGAACTTGGTTGTTATTGTTGTTGTTGGGCATACTGTTGAGCTAGTAAGACTTGTTATTGCATCACTAGGGCTTGTTGTTGCGCTTGTTGTTGTTGCTGCACCACAAGGGCTTGTTGTTGGGCCTATTGTTGTTGTTGTGTTTCTAAGGCTTCTTGTTGGGCTTGATGTTATTGTTGTGTTAAGGTTACTTGTTGATCTTGATGTTGTTGTTGTGCTAAAGTTGCTTGTTGAGCTTGATGTTGTTGTGTTAATTTTTCTTGTTGAGCTTGATGTTGTTGTTGTGCTAAGGCTACTTTTTGTGCTACTTGTTGGTAATATTTTTTTGCTTGCTATAAAGCTATGGTATGTGCTTGCTATAAAGCTAGGGTATGTGCTTACAATGTAGGATCAAGTGGTTGGGACATCTGTGATGGATTGGGGATGTTGTTATCTTGAGTGGGTAGTGGATTTTTGATGAGAGGTGGAGGATTCCCTTGATTTAAAATTCCTTGAAAGTTAGTAGATGAAGATGGAGGAATGCAAGTTTGAGGTTTTGATAGATTTGGCACGACAAAGGGGATAGTGGGGAATGATGAAGATGATTTCATTAAATTTTACGATGAAAATGACACAATAGGACCTTGAGTCCATTGATTAAAAAGATTTCCTTGTCCCATGTCTTGAGGATTTCCTTGTGCCAAAGATGTAATCAAGAGATTCATGATCAAGGTACTTCCTAGGTTGAAAAAACTAATAACCAAGGGATTTCTTTGAGATGGAATGATAGTGGATGAGGTGGAGATACTAGATGGAATGGATGAACCCACCAGAGGCTTAGATAAAGATGTACCTATTTGCATTAAGGGTTGGATTTGTGGTATGGTATTGACAATCACTTATGTGTTGTTTTGAGATACTTGGTCTATACTTCTTTATGTGATGGTGGGCACACTTGTGGTACTCATGGGTGCAGATGAATAAGAGTGTCCTTGATATGTTGAAGTAGTTGTGGAATAATGAAGTTCAAGAGGTGTGTATGGTTGTTTAGGAGCTTTAGGAACAAGAGGAGAACAAAAGGTAGGTGTCCAGGTGGTTTTTGGAGGTGGGGGATTAGTGTCAAGGGTACCCAAAAGTGTGCTAATTTCAAATGGAATAGTTAGACCAAAGTCTTGGGAAAGACTAGTTGCAAGACTAGGAGTAAATGTTTGATTTAACGAAGTTGTGAAGCTCTGTGTCAAGTTTTGCACAAAAAAGGATGGGGAAATTGGAGCTACATTTTGAAAGGCTTGATTTTTGATAATTTCCTCCCTAGTAAGTTCAAACAGGTTATGTGTAACATCTTCAATCTCATATGGTCTTGAAGGAGATGATAGTTTTTGTGATGGTGTAATGTGACTCCTAGGATCAAATTCTAATTGATTTGGATCACTTGAGGTAAATGTAATTTTCATTTTCTCCATGATTTTCTTGTGTTGTGATCTTGTTTTTACCATAAATTTTGTGTCACCTATGGGAGAGTTGTGTTGTGATTTGAGATGTTTGAACTCTCTAGTTAGCTCAAATCTAGGTAAAAGCGACGTTTTAAGTCTTTTTAGAGCAATGATGATAATGGGGGGGTGAAAAGATGGGTGATGTGGAAAGTCATCTTTGCAAATGTTTTGGGACAAAACTTTTGACTTGAGTTTGATGTTTTGATGTTAGGATAAAGGATGCTAATGAACTTGGGAATATTTAGGGTAGACTTGTGACTTTCAAGATAATCTAGTTTAAAGATGATAACTAACTTAACTAAGTGCATGGAAAAGGATACATTTCACGTACAAAGTACGTAAGTTAGGGGTTGCTTTGATTGATGTTCAATTCAAAAGATATTGGTGTTTTCAAATTTTTGCAAAGTTTGATGAAGTGAAGGATGAAATTTAATGAAGGGGTGGATGAAATGTTGACCCAATGTTGACTTAGAATGAGCCTTTGTTTTCCAAGACCAAGGTAGTGAGAATGATGCTAGACCTCTAAATTGTTCAAATCCTAAAGACTCAATGTTGATTTAGATGAGAGGATAGATGGGAATGTTTAGACCTATTTGGGCCCTCCTAGCTTGAGCATAAAAGTTCCTTAACAAGGTGTAACGATTGCGGTAAATTATTAAGGCCCATTTTTTTCTAAAATGTGATCTACAATACCTATGTTTGCAATGACGAGATATAGGTCTTACCCTACAAATTTTGATTGTGCGATGGATCATCTGGAAGACTTCAAAACCATGAAAATGACCAATTTTCTAAATAGGTTGGTTATCCTAAAAAAAGACTTGGTTTTTGACTCATAAAGAACATGTACATGTGTGGATGTTTTCTCAATGTGTGTTCATAAATTTTTACTAACTACTTGTTTCTGTTGAGGAAGAGTACTGGAATGTGGTTTTGGATTTCCTTTGAAATAAGATGCCTAAGTTTGAAATGATGACCTGGATACCTTATTTTGGGGATTCTAATTTTAGGTGAGATCATTTAGAAAATTCTAAGTCTATGGAAGAAGAGAGGAGATTTATTGCCACACGAGTGGTGGTAATATGGGCCTTCTAGCCTCAATATCAACTTGTTCCTTTTCTTCGTCCAAGATTTTTGTTGTGTTTCTCCACTGGGTAGATGTTTCTTGTGCTTCAAAAGTGAAGCTTTTCAAACTACTAATGAGATCAGTTTGTTCTCCATTAATGAGTTCAAAGTTTGGTTGAATGATAGAACCTTCAAGATCAGGTTGTTCAACAAGAGCAATCGGTCTCCAAATAGTCATGTGAGGTTCAATTGTGTCAAGTTTATCTTGCTTAAGTAAATTGATTTTACAAACACTTGTCTTGATTATGTTTTCAAACTAGATGTTTATGTCAAAAACATCATAACTTTCACAATGTCCATTTTGTGAAAATCATTAGATTAAATCCATAATTGCCTATGTTGTCTTTGGGAAATATGGATTTGAGAATAAGTCAAGATATTTAGAAATCACTAAGGATAAATCCTTAGGACAAGTAGTAATATCAAGG
Organism: Sequoia sempervirens; assembly: GCA_007258455.2. Classification (NCBI taxonomy): domain Eukaryota; kingdom Viridiplantae; phylum Streptophyta; class Pinopsida; order Cupressales; family Cupressaceae; genus Sequoia; species Sequoia sempervirens. The sequence continues at coordinate 129,452,103 of VDFB02000015.1, read as the reverse complement.
CTAACTCAAGAGGTCCATATTTAAACCAAAGTGTTTGAAATTTTTGAGGAAGATAGTGAATATTTTTTTTGTATCATTTTGGAACCAAGCAATGTATCAAACTGAATCACAATCCTTTACAATCCTAGGTTTGAAATGGCTATGCTTGTTGAGTCTCGACTTGGATTTCTCCAAACACTAATCAATGCGAACAGTTAGAGATTTGGCGACATTGGCTCCCCCTTTCTCGACACACACTTCTCGAGACCACCAAATCTCAAAATCCTTAAAATATGAAGATCAAAAGGATTTTTCTATTTATACAATTGAATAGTACGAATGTGTAGCAACTTTAGAATAGCCATTCTTGAGTTGACAAGTATTTTAGGATTTTTTGGATTCTAAACAAAGGTTCGTAATAAGGGCTCCTAGTTTAGGGGGTGCAATGATAAACTCCTACAAGAGGTATCCGAACCCTTAGAACAAGGGATTTACACATCATAAAGATACTAGGGGAGAGCTATCATGTACCACATCCCATTGATCACAATTTTCATTGCAACCACAAATTTATATAGCGGTTTGGAAGAACTTGGCTTTAGTTCATTACCACTTGGGTTATTCCATCCTTTCAAAGTGGTGATGTAGGCCCTCTAAAGGTGAAAAATAGCAAGGAAGTGCGTTCATAGTTTGATCATATTTTCTTGCATGCACAAAGAGAGAACACACGCCACACCTTTTTCTCACACTTGCAAAGGGGCTCAGTTTTAATCCAAATTGAAAGAGGTAGGTGATTTTACAAAATGTTAAATAATGTTTCTATTTCTCAAGATCACCAAATGGCTCAAGATAATTGCATACACATCCAATAACAACGTTGTTAATCACAAAACATAGCAAATAGTTATAAATTTTAACCCCCGAAAGTAGTGATGAGTTCATTTTAAGAACCAAATGAAATGATAAGTTGCCTTAAAATCAATTTTAAACCCAAAAAATAATGATGAGATGAGGGTTCAATTTTAATCTCGTTTGTGCGTTCATTTTAAACCTAAAAAATAATGATGAGGGTTCAATTTTAGCCAACTTTGAAAATGAATTTTAAGCCCAATTGAAAGCTAGTTGGTCCTAAGATTGTAAGTTTTAAAAAAACCCAATGGAAATTTAGTTTGTCCTAGAGCATAAAGAAGAAAGCATGAACGTTGGGTTATAATTGCCCCAAAGCGTTAAATGCTTGTTACAATCATATAATTTCAAGATAGGGAATCTTTCTTCACTTTAGCTCCATGTCTTTCAACCTAAAAAACCATGTTAGTCTAAAAACTAGAACATAGTTAGAAGCACATTAGTGATCAGATAAATCAAGGAAATTAAAGCACATGTCAAAAAAATGAGCATAAAATTTCTTACCCTGGTTGGGCATCGCTAAACACAATAGTGTTGCAATTTGAACTCTAGGCGTTGGTCTGGTGAAAATGGGCATCACTCTGTAGCAAAAATAGAGAGCATGATAGCATCAGAATTTTGTCCGACATTGCTACACACAGTAGTGTCATGTTTTGAAATTTGGGGGCATCGCCATTTGGAGTTTTTGATACCTCTATATTAAATCAACATCGCTATATTTAAATTAATGCTGGTGTATTTAATTAGCATCAAAGTTTCAAATAGTGATGGCGCTATATAGCGACGCTCTTTAAATTACGTTGTTGTTTGTTATTTGGGTGTCACTATATCCTACAAGAAAAGCGCAAAATAGAATTCGAGATAAAAAATGGTTAAATTAATGGTTTTCCCTCCTTCTAGCGCCACAATGTGAGATAAAGAAATTTTAGGGTGGCTCAATTACGCTTGATCCATGTGATGAATCGAAGCACAATCTATCCACTAAACCTCAATCTACTAAACAAGATCATTCAAATTAAATAGTTAAACTAAGCATTTAGTGAAACTAAAAATTCTAAACTATGAAAATAGTTAAATTCATACTCTAACCCATTTGAAACTTATCCTATTTTGGAATTAGTGTCGTGTTGATGTGGAACAATGATGCTTTCCCAATCTCATGATTAGTGAGTCTGTTTCAATAAATTATATGGAAAAAAATGATGAAACCATTGTGATAACTGGATGAAAACCTAGTTTATGCTAAATTAAACATGATACAAGCTAAGTTAACATGATTTTATGCTAAAAATGAACTAATTATGCAATTTCTAGGCTAATCTAAGCTAATTCTAAGCTAAAAGATGAAAACCCTAATTCATATACAAACTAAGATGGATACATGGAAGTCATTAATGGATGTTCTAAGATATTATGCAATTAGAAACAAACTAAAACAAGCTAAAAGTGAGTAAATTGTGAGTGTGGATGCAAGTGAATTCAACAACATGAGTTTGCAATTGAAAAGATGGATCTATTTGTCTCCAAATAGTTTTCTATTTATAGGAGAACAAATGAGAAATGGAGGGTTGAGATCAAAAAGATCAATCAATAGTCAAAGATGAAAGGAAAAAGAAACATGAATCATGGATTCTCATGAATGAATGAGAATACATAATAGGATTTAATCAAGGGCTCACATTTGCTTCAAACAAACACACTTTTGACCTACTCATGTAGGTCAAAGGTGACTTGTTCAAAAGGTTAAAGGTTAAAACTTGCATTAGAAGCAGATAAAATATCCCCTTTTCAAATGATGGAGGAATAAGAATATTCCTTGGAATATTCATTTGGGTGAGGATAAAAGACATTTTTCAAATTAAAATAAATTCTTAATTGTGCAAAAAGGGGATAAGGAATATTCCATGGGAATATTCCCTTCTTAGAGGAAAATAAGTTTAATTGCTAATTAAACAAGGTTTAATCATGCAATTAGGGGATTTGGAGGAATAAAGTGACATTCATTAAATTAAATAATTTAATGAGGGAGAGATGAAATGATATTTAATTAAATAACTTAGGGTTATTTAATTAAATGACTTAGGGAATTAAATTAAATACTTTGATGTATTTAATTTAATGAGATGAAATGTCAGCGTGAAGGGGGATGAATTAACCTGATTAAATTAATTAGGCTAATAGATGAAAATGATTCTATTAATTAAATTAGCTAGGTTAATTTAATTAATCACTAGTATAGAAACAACAATAAACTACTAAAAACTGCTTATAAATGACTACAGTTGGTCACGTGACTACTAGTAGTTTATTGCCAATAATATATAACATGATCAGAATGATGACTAAACCATTTTTAGTCATTTATTGGTTGTTTTGATTGATTAATTTGGTAGTATATTTAGTCATGCATTGTTACAATTTAGTCACTTATTTAGTCACTTTTTTCCACTGTTATATTTAGTCGTTGATTTAGTCATTGATTCCTGTAATTTGGTCACTTATTTACTCATTTTTTACTCACTAATATATTTAACTGGTCACTTATTTAGTTGTTTATTTAGTCATTGATTGCTGTAATTTGGTCACTTATTTAGTCATTTTTTTATTCACTGATATATTTAGTCATTGATTATTGTTAACTAGTCACTTTTTTAGTCATTTTCATTCACTGATTTTTGTGTCTTGGTAGTGTATTTAGTCATTAATTTTAATCATCATTTTGATCAATTTGGTAGTATATTCAGTCATTTTTATTCACTGTTCACTGATTTCTATCAATTGGTAGTATATTTAGTCAATTTAATTATTAATTGATGTCAACTAGTAGCATATTTATTCATTTTAATTGACTTATATTTGAGGATTTAATCATAAAACACATAAATACACATCAATCATCAATTGCACACAATAAGATAGCCATTGAGAAGGAAAACTTGGTGAACTTTATTAATAAAAGAAAGGTGTTCTAGTTACAACTTACAAATAGAGTATTACAATTATTATTTTCAGTCACAAGACTAAAAATATGAGTTACAATATTGCAAAGAAATGATTGCAAGAAAGAAAATTCTCCAAAAGACTTCTACAATGATGGAAATGCATGCTTGAATCCCTTCAATGTGAGAACATGCCCCTTTCATCTCTTAAAAATTCTACAACATGGGAAATCTTCCTAGAGCAAGTTGTAATGTGTATAATACAAGGAGTGTTGATAGTGTACCATATATGAAGCTCTCTTGACCTTCAATGCAGTCAACAATAACCTAGCTAGAATGTTTCCTCCTTTATATGCAATGTGCCATATGATATGAGCAACATGGTGCTACCTTTTTCCACCATGAATGAAGTTGTGCCTCAATACAACCAACAAAATTAATATTAGTCTCAATTCAAAAAGTATAAAAGTGAATTGTATATTGCAAGTTTACAAAAGAAAGTCCAAACACATCAGAAAGATAAATTAATTAAAAATTTGTAGCCTTGTCAACAAATGCCTTAAACAAAGTGTTCAACATAGGCCTAAAATATGCATATTGAACCCTTGATTTTAGAACCTTGTTCAAAATTTAAGAAAGGTGATATGCTCATAATATAAAATGAATTTGACATATTATAGAATGAAGGCTATCAACACTAACTAGACTGGAACAACATTATCAACAAAAATTTCCAAGAATGCCATCAGACTTGGAAAACAAAAATGTCAACCCTGGTCCATGTGTTGTCTCAGTAAATACCTACACCTTTAAAGAATCCCTTTATACATAAATTCGAAATTAAGTTGATGAGAAAATATCTTTGATATCCAACTAGGAAGCCTTAACATCCAAAAATTACTAACCCGATGTTTCACAACAAGTTTCCCAATTGTGACATCATCTTCCCCATTCACTTTACAAGCATCGCCCAATTCAATTTTTGAAGGCACAAACACATAAGGTACTTTCTGCAATGGTAATTTTAAAACTAATGATTAATAACAAAACCTAAGGCATCCATTAAACTTGCAAGAAAACAACTACTTGAACAAATACATAGAAGCATCACCAAATGGTTCAAAAATCATCATCAGTATAAGTCCAAAAGTTTGATGTTCTTGTGCAAGTTAATTAGGTTTATTCTCTTACAATTCATCAAAATTAGAAAAAAAGGGTAGCAAGTTTGGGGATTTGATTGTGGGAAAACTTCATAGATAATAGGGTTAGAAAAAAAGGGTAGCAAGTTTGGGGATTTGATTGTGGGAAAACTTCATAGATAATAGGGTTTTGTACTATGTCAAACATCATTTCATTAGTTTCAATCCCACTATTTTACCCATGTGATTATTGCCCTATACAATAAGAATCAAACTGTGTTCATTTTATTGGTTTCAATCCCTTCAATCCACCTTTACAACATCTACATGATGTAAAGATTGCTAGTGAACAATTGAAACATATTAGAGGTGATTGAAGGAAATCCTCTCATAAATTAAGGAATGATTTACATATTGCATGGCACATGGAGTTAACCTAAAAATGTTGCAATGCCCATCAGACATCTTAAAAGGTTGCAATAATGTCAAAATTCAAAATGGTACAAGGAG
>VDFB02000015.1:129405050-129446530 GCA_007258455.2 Sequoia sempervirens | reverse complement strand
CGTGGTTCACCCTTTTCTGGGCTATGTCCACAAACATAAGTCCATTATATTAAAATTCCAATGAAATACAAATTACAATTACTTTAGCGAACAACTACAATGTGCATAGTAAAATCACATGATTTCCACTACCCAATTCACCATGAACTCCAATACATGCACCACCAATAACCTATGAAGATCATCACACAATTTTGTGTGATTTGTAGCAACAAAGCTAAATTTCACGTGACTATTCTAATTCCACATGTGCCCTTTGTTGTTGGCTATTCATAACCATGACTATTCATTTTCAATTCATAACAATAAACCGTTATGGTTTTTGGTAGTAATTCCAACTATTTAAATAGAATTATATTTGAGATTTATAATAAATTTCTTTTATAAAATATAAGCATTTTTTGCTTTGGGGGTGTTGCTCCCAGACCTCCATTATGGGCTCCACCCCCAGGCTCCCATTGAGGGATGGTCCCCTTGAACCTAGTAGGAGGTGCTTTTTTGCCCTGCACTCCCCCATTAATTAATTTCAAGGGAAAACACATCAAGAAAAGGGGCCAAAATGTTAACACCAAGTCTGATTAGGCTCCATAGACTAACAAAATTATGGTTTAATAATATAAATAATATTTTCATACAAATTGTCAAGGGGGTTCTAGTCAATTGGTAGGACCACTTGGTTCTCATGTTGGAGACTTAGGTTTAGTTTTCCATAGGAAATCTTAGTGTTGGCAAAGAATGCATTCTTGCTCCAATGATAGTGTGCAATAAGCATGTAGGTAATGATGTAGGAAAACAAGAAGGAATAGAAGTAGTTGCTTATTGGTGAAGATCAAAGGAGTTCAAGTGTTCAAATTATAGGAGTGAAACATGAAGAAGATAAAAAAAAAATTCCCATATGAGGAGAAGGTGAGAAGAATGAGATGCATTCAATATACATCAATGCCATAATCAAAGGAGTAGGAGATTGAATATTATTGCAATATTATCTCTCACTAGTAGAGTGTTATTTAAAGTGACAACCCTACAAAATGAGTGTATGGGATGTGGGTCCCATGAAAAAATCCTCATAATTAAGGGTAGGGGCCCTAATAAGATCCCCCAAAAAATTAATCTAAAATGATACATTTTCATGAAAAATAAAGATGAGATGCATTATTAGTTAAAATATATATTTTTTATTTTACTCTCATTAAATTAAATTTGGTTAATTCTAAACATTAATATATAAAATATGTTGATAAGTGAGAAAATTAGAAAATCATGACATTATCTTGATATTTATTTTAACTATCAACTCCAATATTTGTAAAATCTTTTTTATTTATTTGTTAATATATAATTTTCTTACTCATATTAAAGCCCATTTGAGATGCAATTGACCTTTAAACTCACAAATACCTCGTTAATGAGTATTTGTTAAGAAAAATAGAAAATTTAATTTCTCACAAAAAAATAGTTGAAAGGTTATGTCTAGATGTTCAAGGCCTATTGACAATGAAGATTAATCTCTATTATATTGTTTCAAAAGCAATAGTCTTGTACAAGTATTTACAAGTCAACAACTTACAATCAAACATTATAAATCTCCTTAATCACAAAAGAAAAAGAGGAACCTCTCCATACACATAGTGTATGGATGTAAAAAGTGTTGCATATGAGATTGAAGCTTAGACACTCGTGTATACATTTTTTTCTCTTTTAGAAAATTACTTATCCATACTCATAGAATAATACATGACAACAACTATATGTATTGAAATGTTATGCATCAAAGAGGATTCCAATTTATTTGATATCTGCATTCATGATAAAGAAATGCGAATTAAATTAGAGAATAAATTTGGAAGTAAAAAAATATGTTTAAATTTCACTTATGAAATTTCAATGCTATTTTAATAAAATGATACTAATAATAAAAATATAAACACCTAAAAATATTACTCTTTAATTTTTTATTAATGTCTAAATGATTATTAATCCACTTGTAAATCACTAAAAAATATTATATATACCTTTCAACCAAAAACGACAAATCACTCAATTAAAAACAAATAAATAATACAATACAATAAAATAAAAACTTAAAAAACACAAAAACTTTAAATTTTAAAAAATTAGATTTAAAAGTAAGACTACATATATTACTTATATCCCAAGTTATCCGGTTTAAAAGTAAGACTAAATATATTACTTTTGTCTACGATGATCAAAACATTCTTTATGATTTAATCTTTAATCATGGAATATACTTTCTGAAAAAAAAAAGCTTGGAGAACAAGTGAGGCTACAATAATGGCGGAAAGGAAAGTGCTGGCCTCAGCGCACTTTGTTCAGTGGCTATTCTCTCTCATCCCTAGATTTAAAATATATATATATAATTTCAGCATTAGACATACCTCACAGATTCCTAGTAAAATTAGGCAACCGATCAAACTGGAGCTCTTCCAACTCTTTTTCAAATTCAGAAGCTTCTGCGCCCTCATTGTCATCCAACCATTCTTCAGCACTATTCAGTGTCCATAGGACGCGTTCTGCAGCAGATGCCTTGATATTCTGTTTGGTCTTCGCCTCCGTTACCCTAGTTTTCATGTTGCAAATATAGCACTTCAGACTGCTTCTGGCCAGATTCTTCTTTTTAACTTTTTCGTCATCGTCTCGAAATTTCTCTGCATTAGCTATCATTTTATCTATCTCCTCTTTGCTCAGTCTTCCACAGGCGTTGGTTATTGTAATCTCTTTACTTGCTCCGCTACCCTCGTCCTCTGCAGAGGCTGCGAGAATGCCATCCTCGCTTATTTTGAAGCAAACCTTAACACTTGGCACCCTACATCTGGCCGGCGGAATTCCATGCAATACAAATTCACCCAACAAATTGTTTTCCGTGATCAATGGTCTCTCTCCTTCATAGACGCCAACAGGTATTGCAGTCTGGTTATCATACCCTGTAGTGAAAATTTTCTCCCTCTGAGTGGGAATTGGGGTATTCCGAGGAACAATTACTCTCATGACATCGCCTTTAGAATCAGTTCCAAGGCTAAAAGGTGTAACATCCGTGAGCGCTAGGGACACGTCTTCATTGTTCAATGCTGCCGCCTGCACAGCCGCACCATAAGCAACGGCCTCGTCGGGGTTTACTTTGTTGCATAGCTCTTCCTTCCCAAAATTTTGTGTGAGTAATTCCTGCAACTTTGTTATTCGCGACGAACCTCCCACTAATACAATGTCATCGATTTCGTCGCTGCTCAAGTGGGCATCCGCCAGGCATTCTCTCACTATTTCTATGCATTTCTCAAATAAGTCGGCGTTCAGCTCGTCGAACTTGGCTCTGCTAACCTCTAGAAAAAAGTCACGTCCCTCATAGAGACAGTCGATGTCGATGACAGTCTCTTCCTCTGAGGACAAACTCCTCTTTGCTCTTTCGCATTCTGAACGAAGCCTTCGAAGAGCTTTGGCATTCCTGCTCATATCCAACTTGTATTTTCTATTGAACTTTTGAAAACAGTAATTAAGCATTCTATTATCAAAATCCTGACCTCCCAAATGCATATCCCCTCTGACGGCCTTGACGGCAATCTTACCTTTTTGAACAGATAGAACCGACACATCGAGCGTACCTCCACCTAAGTCGAAGACAAGAAGGCTTCTTTCTCCAGTGAATGCATCATGGAAGCCATAAGTTATAGCTGCAGCCGTTGGTTCGTTAATTATTCGCATGACATTGAGGCCTGCAATCTTACCAGCATCCTTTGTGGCCCTCTTCTGTGCATCATTAAAATAAGCAGGCACGGCAACAACCGCATTCTTCACATCGCACTTAAGATATTTTTCAGAAATAGTTTTCATTTTCATGAGCAGCATGGATGAGATCTCTTCAGGCGCAAATAACTTAGTTTCTCCTTTGTAGGTGACTTGGATGAGAGGATTATCATCCTTCCCTTGGGTGACAGTAAAAGGCCAGAATTTCATGTCGTTCTGCACACAAGAATCAGAGAATCGCCTTCCAATGAGTCGCTTGGCATCGAAGACAGTGTTAACAGGATTGGTTGAGATCTGGAACTTGGCAGCATCGCCAATAAGTCTCTGGGAGGAAGTAAAAGCAACCACAGAAGGAGTGGTTCTGTTTCCTTGATCATTAGCAATAATCTCAGCCATGTTATGCTGCGACTGCCATACCGCAACGCAACAGTAGCTTGTTCCCAGATCTATGCCAATGGCCTTGTCTTCCTCCTTCCCCTTTCCCCGCTCCTTTCCCTCCATGCTCTATGAGCTGCCTTCTTGGTCTCTGGTTTGAATCTAGAGAAAAAGAAAACGCAGAAAGCTAAGAGGTAGAGTGTATTTAGAATGCAGTGCTCATTCTTGTAATAGATCTTGTGTTTGTAGGGAAATAAACGTACCTACACTGTCGATTTTTACTTTGTATGTCTTTATTTATTCCCTGTAGGTTAAAGTCTATATTCTGACTTGACCGAAGTAAATAGGTATAAATTTGATCTTTCTTTTTAATGTACATGTTCTACAGTTTGTTTCTAGTTAAATAGTATTATATTATTTTCTAGTTGTTTTTTTTTATGTTTATTTTGTCTTTTATTTAAAGTTTATATTCTGATTTGACGGCACATGAATAAATAATGTGAAAGTACACAGCTGAAAATTTGGTGGGATCCCTTTATATATACTTTACAGTTCACTCTTAGTTAAATAATATTATATATTACTTTTTATTTTTTTTATGTCTATTTTATCTTTTATTTAAAGTTCATATTTTGATTTTTTTTTTTTTTTAATTGAAAGAAGAAAAAAATTACAAATTAAGACTTACAGAAGTAGGAATAACAGCTGTACACAACGCTACGGCATGAATAAATCATGTGAAAGCAAATAGCTATAGATTTGATGGGATCTCTTTAATAGATGCTTTACTTCGCTCCTAGTTAAGTAACATTATATATTATTTTCTAATTTTTTATGTTTATTTTGTCTTTTATTTTAATTATATTATAAGTGTAAAATTTTATTAGATTAAGGGTCAATTCAGAATATAGATATTAAATAAAGAATCCCATAGACTCTCAATCTAGATGACAAAGCAAAAGACGAGCATAAATTTTATGAATAATTATTTTGGTAAAATGTGCATTGAACATGCTAAATAAACATAGGTTAAGGTTTTTACATGGGATGTATGCATGAAAAATATGAGAATTCAAAAATATTTTATTGGCTGCATGAAAATATATATTTTTTTAAAACTGTCAAATTTATATAATTGTGATAATTTTTTCAATCTATTTACTAGGCTAAGGTCAATTTAGAATATAAAATTTAATTAAAGAAGTTCACACTCTCAATTTCTAAAAATTATTGACATACAAAAAATATTCTCAATCAAGATAGCAAAACAAAATACAAATATAAATTTTATGAATAATTAACTTGATAAAAGATGCATTGAGCATGCTAAATAAACACGAGTTTAAGGCTCAATTGATTGATGCTTTTACATGGGTGGATGCATGAAAATATAGAAATTTAAAAGTACTTTGGTGGTTGCTTTCTAATATTCTATCTAATAATTTACCATAAGTACCTTAAATCCATCTTCCAATCTATCGATTGCATGTGGTTTGCCATACACACTCCAAGTGTTGACTTGGCAGTGTGGGGCCCGTAATACTTTTCATGACTCGACAGTGAGAAGCTCATGAAAAATGTGTGCAATTGCATATTAGCCCGGAGATGATCCAATAGTTGAGGACCCTAACTTCACCCTTCTCAAAATCTTATGTGGAAATTTCAAATCACTCCCAATTTTTTAAAGCAGCTTACTTAACATGTCCCTTGCTTATAACTTTCGTTTCAGGGCCACATCATCAAATATGATGCCACATGAACTCATGCTTTTTGTCAAGGTGTCCAAAAAGCCCCCCCAAAAAGTGAGACCAATACTTGTGCATTCACATCATGGGTAGTTGAGCGCTAATGTGGCATCACATGATTGGTTTCTTTTTAGATCAAAGGAATACATTTTATTTAATTATGGATAGTCAAGTCACAACTATTGGGCATTATATAAACAACTACTATCACAACTATTGAAACATGCTCAACTACTAGGTCCTCTCCCCTAAATGAGAGGAAGTTAACTTGGATATAATGTTGGGGAATGATGTTTTTAGTCTAGCTATCAAATAGAGAATTATGTGTCTATATATGATGTACTAGATAAAATAGTTGTAAAGTATATTAAAAAATGTGTCTTTTTATTTATTTATTTGTCTATATATATTTAATATAGACACATAAAAATTGATATCTCTAAAATTATTTTTGTAGATTCATTCAAGATATCTATATCAGTGCAACAAATAGTTTTATCAACAATACTTTTCACAAATTTCTCTCTTTTTCTTAATGTTGAGTTATTACAAAAAAAAAGAGTAATGTGGTACTTTTTGAAAGGGTCCCAACTTGATTTTTACACACAAAATAAAAAGCTTCACAAAGATCAACTAGAGCTACCAAACTAGGACAAGAGACAAATATCAACAAGGTTACACTACAATAGAAAACTAGCAACACCACACTTAAGGGAGAAAAACAAACGAGGTAGCCACTTGAAAATAAGAAACTTTAACTCAAGGCAATATGAAGCAAAAATGCTCCAAGGAGTTCAAGACCCAAGCACCTTAATCTTATAGTGTACATAGGGATATTAGTTAGCTTGTTGCTAGTATAATGCTTAGTTAAATTATATAATCATTAATTTAGTCTTATATAAGTAGTTAAGTTAGTCTAGGTGGCATCTATAGCATAATTATGGAATATATAGGAGGTAGTAATTACTCTATTATCATCATTGTGTATTATTATTATTTTATCAAATATTATTGGAGGTAGCCCTCTCGAAATAGCTTAGGAGGTTGAACCTTTGAAGGGGCTTATTATTATCAAGTATTTACAAAATAATTACTATTATATTCTTCTCTTGTGCAAGTTACCTCATTACAAGAGGTATCAAAGCATGATCTTGGCACTCAAAGGGAAAGAAAGAAGACATTATTTTTTTATTCAAAAGGTCAAATTGTGAAGTGCATATCTCTTTCAATTTGGTGATTTTTTTCTTAATTTTTAGAAAATTTTCAAGGTCAAATTGAAGCTTCTACTATCCACATTTGAAGGAGTTATTAAGAAGTTAGGGTTTGCACCAAATTCACTCCCAAGATAACATAACAATGATTTAAAAAAAATAAATCTAGAGGGTTTATTAAGGACATTGAAACTAATACAATCTATGTTTGTAGTTATTTCAATTATATTCAAGGAGATTATTGTGAAACTATGGTTTCATCCAAATTTAATCTCAATGTTACAAATAAAAAAAAATATGGGGGATTTTTTTGAAAGGTGATATCTAGGGTTGAGTAAGTTATTGTAATTTTTTTAAATTATTTTGATAATTCTATTGTGAAAAATGTTTTTTTGGAATAATGGTAGGGGCTTCAACAAGAGGCAAGGGAAGGATTTATGTCACCATAGGGACATAGCCTGGGAAGGTCAATTGAATTGTAAAAGAGAAAAATACCTTAGATGTTCGATATTTTATAGATGTAGTAACTATTGGTGATTTTCTAGTATACCTAAGGAATCTCTAAAGAGTAGCCAACTCCTATACTCAAGATCCTTACAATGAATGGCCAATTGACAAGATTCAATCAAAGACTAAAATCTTCTACACTTTAGGCTCTATGGGGCCTAGGAGGGTGTTCCTAATAGCATTCCATTTGACTATATAAATAAATGACATGCCAAGTCACATATTGGTTCCTATAAGGGGTAAATAACATGATTCACTCAAAGGCTGGCTAATCTTTAAGAAAATAACTATTAATTCATCAGGAACAAGGAAATACCTCACACACATGCCTCGTGAAAAGTAAATTTTAAGAGATTTGTGCTCTAACCCTGAATCCATGATTTGGTATGCTATTACCATCCTTCAAATGAAAAATACCATGATAAATAGACTAGTGTCTTCATCAATTGGGCAATGGAGTCGTGCATCTTACAATTGGTTATATAGAAATTCTTTAACTCTGATAATTCTAGACTATTTTCATAAGGCTTTGCATTATGAAAACTCACTATACTTAAAGCATCACTTCTTACCAAATCTTGTATAAATCCTCACAAATTCATGGCCTCACTTAAGCATCTAATTGATTCTTTGAATCAAAGCAAAAATAAGAGCATGCATTCAAACAAAACATTTGAAGATGAACATAATATGCTTGATATTTCATTCAAAATATGCAAGGTGATTTACAAAGGAGAGTATATGCCCTATGCATAGAATTTGTTTCGATATTAGTAATTTCTATAAAACCATTTAATATTTACATATGCATATCTCAAGAGCCAAGACAATTCAACTATTCTATTGACTGGTATTCCCTCTAAGTTCTACCCTTGTGCATATTAGACCTAAATATTCCAAAGACTAAAACACCTGCAAATGAGCCTTGAATTCCCTTTTATAACACAAGGGAGTAGACAAGCTTCCAGCTTGAAATGAAATAAAAACATAGATACATCATTTCAATATAATTTGTACTTCATTTGAAAATTCCCTATAACAAAATCTATAAGCATTTGTCGAAAAGGGGAGGCAAAATGTGTAACCATCAAAATGTACTAATACCGCCAAAAGTAGTATTTAACCATTGGCATAATCCATCAAACCATGTCCACGGTTAGCACAAACATCATAAAAAACAACCTTAGTTGTCCACGTTCAACGAAAGACTTTCCAACACCAAAAAATGAGAACAACCCATATGTAATTTCATCTTTGTGACAAAATTTCACAACCTTGGAAATAAACTCATTATATAGAACCAACATTGGATCCATGATACACATGCTTACTCCATGTTCTTACAACCAGAGGAGGAGAAACCACAACTCCTTCAAATTTTCTTATCCTTTCCAACCATTGAGTACTCATGTCCACTTGGAGTCTTCATAGCAATGAGAGGAACTGCGAGCACCTCTTCCTCTAATGGAGCCAATTGGTTTAGTATTGTGAGATATTATTGATATCCCGAGTTCGTTTCAGTCTCACTATCAACTAAACTATCAGAGATAGCAATGGGAGAGTTCTGACTTCCATAGGAACCTCAACCATATCAAAATTTCCTTTGAATTCTGCTTGAAGGCCCAAAAAATTCTTTTTCTTTTGCTCCAATCACCTCTGAACTCGTAGCTTGGCCCTTCAATTGGTGACTACACCTAGTAACAACAGGTACAAACTCCTCGCCATGAATATTCTTATGAGTGCCATGTGTGTGCTCTAGGTCCTCGCCACAAGACTTCTACAAATTGAGTCGAGGGGACCTCCGCATTGGAATGAATGGAATGCTAGTCTTACTCATCCTGCAACTTGGAGAATCTGCACTTATAACCTTGGCTTCCCACACAAACTCACAAGACTCGGCAGCTAATTGTGATGGAAAAAATAACAACTCTCAACCCATATTTATTGAACAATGTGATGATAACAATCATCAATGCTCAATGAAAACACACGTGCAAGCTGGGAAATTCATTGGAATGCACATTGTCACCATTTAATTCCCAAGTGCATGGAAATTTGCATATCATACTTAATGATTACCAACAATTAAGTCTCCACACACATGAAGATCAATTGGATCCCTCTTGCAAAGAGCCTAACATTAATGCTCACTGGTTGCAAAACCAACCGGCTATCACGTGCTTGTTTATCAATTTTGAATGTCAATCGTTGATCTTTTGATGAAATGTCAGATCAAATGGCTCATATTGGGTTGATTGGGTTTGAATTCCAATAGTGTTTTGTTCATTTATCCCTAACCAATAGCATTGGCCCAATTCGGATGACAACTCACCTGTCAGTGGGTTTAACCCATCTCACAAATTGGTGGATTAATCCATGTGTTGGGATTTGCTACCCTTGCAGCCTTTAACAAGTGTTCACCTTTTCCTTACGATCTAGTAAGGAACAATAGAGATTGTTCCCTAGGCTTTAATCTTTGTCATCATCTTATAACCATGGGCGATGGGCCAAACAATGGAGACCAGGCCTCACGTTCATATAAGGACATGTGTCCTGATCTCGCTATCCTCACACTACATAACTAACCAAAATTTTACATCTACGAGCTGGTGGGGTACAACCAGGATCCTTTCCCATGGTCTTGAATCTCTAAACCTCCACACACGATAGGGTTAGCATTAAATAAGGGGCCATTGTTAGTCCGATGATGATTTGACCCTCACGGATGAAAGACTTAAGCTTAAGTCATTTGGAGAAATATTAAAACCAGAATTTAGGAAAAAATAAAGTCAATGACCACTTGGATGACCGATACTCTCAACCAAAGGGGCTGGTGGTTGAATGGATATGATGGCTCAAGTGATGACTTAGAGAACTGGAAATCGACAGGGCACATCAACATCACATTAGAAGAATAGAGTTTCTTCAAAGACAAAACCCTATCCAAACCATGGGGATAAGGGTTTAATGTGCAGACTAAATCCATGGGCTATTCAAGACTTGCAAATTTTTGGGAGCTCCATTAGTGGCTCATGTTCAGGGATGTATACCCCTAGTGGGTATAGTGAGAATCTTGATCTCGGGTTGAAGTAGACTAGGGTAGAAAACCAAATCCTAGGAGCTTTCTTGGACAAGGAAAGTAGACACAACATAAAGCAAACACACCAAACCAACCTATGTACAATATTTATAGAATATACAATGCAATTTGTTTCCTTGAGCCTACTTCTTCCCTTTTTCAAATAATTTGTCTTGCTTTACTATCAGTGGATCTATTATGGCACCAAGTACCTCTGCATCATCAAATTCATTACAATCAATATGATCCACCATTCTTCTGAAACAATTTGGCCCATTATACCATTTTGACATAATTTCCATTGATTGCATTAGAAAAATAAAATACCCATATTCCATTTCTTTATCCCTATCATGAATCTCTAGTCTTGATACCCCTCCTACATTTCTAGTTGTAAGTTGGTGTAGCTACTCTAATTCACATTATGTAGGCAGTCCTCAAATATATCAAAATAAGAAGACTCAAATTTAGACATTTGCATGAGTTGGTAATTAGGACCCAAGATTGAGTCTATACTTTCTTGCTCAAATGGATCAGCATTCAATTTATCTTCAATGTTAGGATTATACCCATTTAATGGAAACATCTCCATGATCAAATCTAGAAGATATGGGGCATCAAAAAAATAACACTTGGGACCCTCCTCATAGTGATCACTAGCACATTCACTGCTATTTATATAATCTTACACCTCTTCATAACAATCAAAATATTTCACACCACCCATATGATATGTGCCTTCTCCAAATTGTTTCTCCTTATAATCAAGAAACAAACCTTCCCCCTCACCAATATATGTGCTTCATTTCCTTGTCCAACAACATTTTTACCAGTATATTCTCTATGTACATGGGGTATCAATGCTTCAACATTACCATATCCAAAGAGAAAACCATAAACCTCAATGCCATCCAAGCATTCACCCTTTCCTATCTAACTTGCATTAATTCTAGGCTGTCCACAAATAGTGTCTGCCAGAGACTCATCAAAATTTTCCACAAAAAGTGGATTGCTCTTGCACCAGTAAGGGTCACCATTGGTATCCTCACTCAACAACAAGGCTTCATCAAATAAGGGATTCTTCCACACCTTCATAATTGTCACATGTGCCCCTTTGTATTCAATGTCAGGATCCTAATCTCTTTGATCATTAGTGCATTCAAAATCAACATAATCACTTAAGGAGCATAGAGAAACATTTTCAATATCCTCTTCATGATTTGCACTCATGACAATTGATCCACATTTAGAAAATTCTTCACATGAAGAGAATTGCTCATTGCCTAAGAAATGAACCCCTTCAAGGCTATTAACATATCCTCTGCTTGAAGCAAAGGATTCCACCTCCATTTCATAGGAAGAATCATATTCAACAAAAGATTGACTAGGCTCAATCTCACCCCTTTGATTCCTTATTTGTGCCATACAATTGAGACCAGGTGTATCTCCATCACCGATTTGTGCATCATTATTCCTAATTAAATCTTCATATGAGGTTTCACCTTGAACCTCTTGTATTTTCTTACGAACTATGACATCCCAAAGAAGAAAATTAGGCACTATTTTATTATCCTCATATTCTGCCTCTTCATCTTCATCACTACTACCTGATTCTACAACTTGATTACTTGTGAAATGACAACATTCATCAACTAACTGTCCATATTTTGATGCATCTTATTGATCTATCAACCTTAGCCTTTGATTCTCCTCACTATGGCAATTATTTCCCACATTTCGGGAAACATGTGGCATATAACTATGCTCGATCTCTTCCACAATGCTTATCCAATTCACTACCTGATCCAGACCATGGGGCTTCAAATTCTTAGGAAATTTTCTTAATCCTGATTTGCAGACTTCACAAACCAAATCAATGCACATTAAGTCACTTGGTCTGACACTCTTGGGTATCTTCATTAGAACATCTAGAAATATGCAAAACTAGTCATATGGTGATTCATTTACATGTCTTTTCATTTCATACAAATTTTTGATAGAGAATTCTAAGTCATCTCTTCCCAATCCTAGTTGATATGAGGTTGATGCTTGTCCCTATTCTGCATCTTGTGGAAGTACTGTAGATATCACATCTAATGGATCTGTTTCCTAACAAACACTTTTACCTCCTGATTGGTTTAGTTCAATAGCTTGAATTCTGTTAGATCCATTCATATTAGCAGTCATATGTCCCTTCATGATTGAGTATTTCAAATTATTCTCAATATCCATGGCATTTTGGTAAGCTTGATGTAAGGTAGTAGGATCTTTATCTCACAATAAGAAGCCCATCTTACTATCAAATGCTTCTAAATATACAACCAAAGATTCTGCATCATTTGGCCTTATTTGTTCAAGGATATCTCTTATGAATTTTGCAAATCTAAGTTTAAAGGTAGGGATCAACTCTTCCTTGTTCCTAGAGATCTCCATGAAATTCTTCCTTGCAATACTTGGATTTATCCTTTCAACAAACTGTCCCATGAAAAATGCCTTAAGTTCACTCCAACAATGTACAAAAGACATTAGTAAGAAAGAGAACCAGTCTCTTGTGTCTCGTTTTAGGGATTGAACAAATAATTTCATAACCACATCTTCAAAACCTATTTCATAATCACCCATCACATCAACAAATTCTTGCACATGTTTGCTTGATGATTTCGACTTCTCACCATTGAATTTTGGTATTTTGTCCCTAATCTTGGGTGGTACAATATTTGGATAACCACAAATATTTTTCAAAGTTGAGGGCCCAATACCTTTTAGTACTAAAGCTGTCTTGGTGAGACAAGGACCATTCACCTTACATGCATTTATTACTATTTATACCAGATGGTGCAAATTGACAACTCATCTTTAATTCTTGAAAAGGAATTTAAGATTTACTATTCAACTATACAATATCTCATCAATTCCTTTTGCAATTGTGTTCTTAAGCCTCTAGCAAGTACATTTCCCACCAATGTTGCCTAAGATCGAACAATATAACATGCTCCTTTTGTCATAATGCACAAATTTTAGCTTATACACAAAGGCATGTTAAATTATCACTAATATTCCCTCACCTAGTGCTATTTTTCCTATTAGGCAATCAATTAAATCTTGAGCATGGGAAATTTATCTTGATTTACCCATAATATGCTCTAATTTCTTCAAATTCTATGAAAGTACTTGGTAATTTGCAGAAGCTGACTATCCTTTGTCTTTAATACTACAGATCTAACCAATTGATGTATGCTTTATCAGGTTCTTTGAGTCAAAGTTACCACCTCATTCCAGAGGATTGAACTTCAAACAAGATGAAGTTTCTTCACAAAATTAAACATGTTATGGGCTATCTTCCATAGTAGAGTCACATTTGGATCCTTCAATCTTTGTTGCGCTCAAATTCTCTATCAGGTTTGAGAATTTGTTAGTATCTAAATAAGACTTTTAGATTCACATCACCATTTGACTCTGTATTTCACATATGTGTTTGGAGAATAAGGGTTTTCCCCAGTAGAGTCGCCATTCTGTTGGTGATTTTCCAATACACTTAAGGAATCTCTAAAAAGTAGCAAACTCTTATACTCAATATCCTTACAATGAATGGCCAGCTGAAAAGATTCAGTCAAAGACTTAAATCTTCTACACTTTAGGCTCTATGGGGCCTAGGAGGGTATTCCTAATAGCATTCCATTTGACTATCTCAATTTAAATGCCATGCCAAATCGCATATTGGTTCCTATAAGGGATAAATAACATGATTCACTCAAAGGTTGGCTAATCTTTAAGAAAATAACTATTAATTCACCAGGAACAAGGAAATACCTCACACACATGCCTCATGAAAAGTAAATTTTAAGATATATTTTTGCTCTAACCTTGAATCCACAATTTGGTATGCTATTACCATTCTTCAAATGACAAATACCATGATAAATAGAGTAGCGTCTTCATCAATTGGGAAATGGAGTCACACATCTTACAATTGTTTATATATAAATTCTTTAACTTTGATAATTCTAGACTATTTTCATAAGGCTTTGCATTATGAAAACTCATTGTACTTAAAGCATCACTTCTCACCAAATCCTTTATAAATCCTCACAAATTCATGACCTCACTTAAGCATCTAACTGATTCTTTGAATTAAAGCAAAAATAAGAGCATGCATTCAAACAAAACATTTGAAGATGAACAAAATATGCTTGATATTTCATTCAAAATCTGCAAGGTGATTTACAAAGGAGAGTATATGCCTTATGCATAGAATTTTTTTTGATATCAATAATTTCTATAAAACCATTTAAGATTTACATATGCATATCTCGAGAGCCAAGACAATTCAACTATTCTATTGACTGGTATTCCTTCTAAGTTCTACCCTTGCACATACTGGACGTAAATATTCCAAAGACTAGAACCCCTGCAAATGAGCCCGTAATTCCCTTTTATAACACAAGGGAGCAGACAAGCTTCTGGCTCGAAATGAAATTACAACATAGATACACCATTTTAATATAATTTTCATTTCATTTCAAAATTCCCCATAATAGAATTTGCAATCATTTGTTAAAAAGGGGAGGAAAAATTTGTAACCATCAAAATGTGCTAATATTGCCAAAAGTAGCCTTTAACCATTGACATAATCCATCAACCCACATCCATGGTTAGCACAGACATCATAAAAATTGACCTCAGTTGTCCACGTTCAATGAAAGACTTTCTAACACCAAAAAACAAGAACAACCCACACGTAATTTCATCTTTGTGAAAAAATTTAACAACCTTGGAAAAAAACTCATTACACAAAACCAACATTGGAGCCATGATACATACGCCCGCTTTGTGTTCTTGCAACTAGAGGAGGAGAAACCATAACTCCTTCTTCATTCAAGTATCCTTTCCAGCCATTGAGTACTCATGTAAACTTGGAGTCTTCACAACAATGGGAGGAACTGTGAACACCTCTTCCTCTAATGGAGCTAGTTGGTTTAGCATTACAAGATATTGTTGATATCTTGAGTCCATTTTGATCTCATTATCAACTGAGCTATTAAAGATAGCAATGGGAGAGTTCTGCCTTCCATAGGAACCTCAACCATATCATATTTTCCTTTGAATTCTACTTGAAGGCCCAACAACTTCTTTTCCTTTTGCTCCAATCACCTCTGAACTCACAACTTGGCCCTTCAATCAGTGACTACACTTGGTAACAATAGTTACAAACTCCTCGCCATGAATATTATTATGAGTGTCATGTGTGTGCTCTAGGTCCTCACCACGAGACTTCTACAAATTGAGTCGAGGGGACCTCTACACTGGAACGAATTGAACACCAATCTTACTCATCCTACAACTTGGAGAATCTACACTTATAACCTCAGCTTCCTGCACAAACTCACAAGAATCAACAACTAATTGCGATGGAGAAAATAACAACTCTCAACCTATATTTATTGAACAATGTGATGATAACAATCATCAATGCTCAATGAAAACACACACACAAGTTGGGCAATTCGTTGACATGCACATTGTCACCATTTAATTCCCAAGTGCATGGAAATCTGAATATCATACTTCATGAATACCAACAATTAAGTCTCCACATGCACAAAGATCAATTTGATCACTCTTGCAAAGAGCCTAACATTAATGCTCACTGGTTGCAAAACCAAACAACTATCGTGTCCCTGTTTATCAATTTTGAATGTAAGCCATCGATCTTTTGATGAAATGACAGATCAAATGGATCCTATCAGGCTAAATGGGTTTGAATTCCAATAGTGCTTCATTCATTTATCCCCATCCAATAGCATGGCCTAAATCAGACGAAAACTCACCCATTGGTAGGTTTAACCCATCTCACAAACTAGTGGATTAATCCATGTGTTGAGATCTTGCTACCCTCATAGCCTTTAACAAGCGTTCACCTTTTTCTTGCAAGCTAGCAGGGAATGACAAAGATTTTTCCCTATGCTTTAATCTTTTCCATTAGCTTATGACCATAGGAGATGGGCCAAACAATGGAGACTAGGCCCCACATCTATATAAGGACACACATCTTGATCTGGCTATCCTCGCACTGCGTAACCAACTGACATTTAACATTTGTGAGCTGGTGGGGTACAACCAGGATCCTTTCCCATGGTCTCAAATTTGTAAACCTACACAGACGGAAATGTTAGCTTTAAATAAGGGGCCATTGTTAGGCCGATGATGATTTGACCCTCACAGATGAAAGACTTAAGCTTAAGTCATTTGGGGAAATATTAAAACCTGAATTTAGGAAAAAAATAGTTGATGACCACTTGGATGACTAACACTCTCAACCAAAGGGGCCAGTGGCTAAATGAATATGATGGCTCAAGTGATGACTTAGAGAATTGGAAACCGACAGGGCAAGTCAACATGACATTAGAAGAATAGAGGGTCTTCAAAGACAAAACCCTATCCAAACCATGGGGATAGGGGTTTAATGTGCAGACTAAATCCATGGGCTATTTAGGACTTGCAAATTTTTGGGAGCTCCATTAGTAACCACTAAGGTTAAGCAAATATTGGAAATAGTAGCTAAAAAATAAGATATATCAATGAAATACACACACACTAATATCCTCTCATATTCTTTATAGATTCTTGAAAAATGGATTCACATAATACTTGTGAAGAAGATATATATTCTAAGGGGCATGATTCTTAAAGGTTGGATAATATCAAAAGATATATTATCACCCAAATAATTATATATCTAGGAACTCTCACACTAAAGATAGATATGTGAAATTTTGATGAAAAGGATTCAACAAATTGGCTTTGTCAAATGAAATTGTTCTTTGATATTCATCATGTTCTAAGACGGTAGAAGGTTGCAATGACATACTTAATTGGAACCAAACCAATTCACTTGGTATCATTGATTACGTGAAGAGAATAAAAATATGGGATGTGTTGTCACATGCTATGTTTTCCCAAAGGAACTAATGACACATTATGTCAATAGTCTTATGGATAAAAATTCCATATAGATCATTAGTAAAAGAAAGCATTGTATATATAAACACTTCTTAAACTAATTTTAAAGGAGAGTATTGTGCATCTTTTAGATCTTTACAATTAAAAATAGAGAAATATATATAAAACATTAAAAAATTATACCACAACAAATGTGTACAAGGGCAAATGTAATGCCGCACTTGAAGAACAAGGAAAAACTTGATTGAACATTTTTTTTTGAAACACAACCACCACAACACTAAAGATACAACATCAACATGTCACACTTGATCAACATCACACACACAAGTGTCATATGATACACATCGCTAGAACAACAACCACATGACATCACCATTGCACAAGGAAGGTGACAACAATGGAAGAATAACCACCTATGGGATAAATCCACCATCAAAAACATACGAGAGAGAGAGAGAAAAATCTCCTACAAGATGATCAGTTACAAACCATGATCACATTCTCTAGCAACACAATAACAAGGTAAGATGAGGGAATCATCAACCTCCAAATGATATCCTGACTCACTCTACAACTCTAAGAAATGGAAATCCTTCCATAGAGGATGAATAACCAAGAGGTACAAACTCTCCACTAACGAGAATGATGATGAGTCACGCCCAGACAACCACACACTTCCCAAGATGTCCCATTACAACATTACATCATGCAAATGGAAGGATACTATGAAATATCATACCAATACTTATGAGGAATATTGAGAAAACTAAAAATAACAACCATAAAGTTTTAAAAACTTCCCAAGAATTCACAAGACTAGGGGCACAACCTACCCAACCCTAGGTTTGACAACCAAGAAACTTTGTAAGAGTGCACAAAAAATGATACATGAGAAACCATAAATCCTTAATAAAGAAACTTAAGGACAAGATAAAGATACCACTAGATCCTTGGGACCATGATGATTTTTTTTTGTTTACATGGTTTACCCATACAAGGTCTAGAAACCCAAAGGAACAAACAAGCCTTAAGAGATAGATAACTTGACTAGGTTTTAGAAGTTCTAGTTGATGAAAATGATCAAGGGAAATGTATAGGGAATAATAATTATCCAATAGGGGCTATAGGCTAGGAAAACCATTGGATAACCATAGTAGAGAGTGTTTACATTCTATTTTTTGTGTGGGGAATGAGGTTGTGCCAACACAAAACCAGATCAACCAACTAGAGATAAGTGATTTTGAGCTTGTCACCCACCAAAACTAGGTTGCCCCATTGTCAAACAGGCTACCTCACTATTGAAAAACTACCAAAACACACTTAATTTTTTTTATTGAGTTAGAAGACTCTTGAGTATATCAGGCCACCCAGATGCAACACCAGGCTGCCCAAACTTGTTGGAAGACACTACTAAATTCATTTTAAACACAAAATAAATGTCCCTAAGTCAATTTTAACTTCCAAAAGAATAAATACATCATTCACTTGTGATAATTCCCAAAACCAACACCGAGACACATAATCAAGGCTAAAACACTACCATTTACAATTGGTTATAATTCATCTCAAGGAGAAAGGTTCTCTTACAATTACATTACAATTATATAAGAAGAGGACTCAAATGTCCTTCTAACAAGGAGAGAAGAATATTTTGATGTCGCCTTGATCCTCAATCCTCCAAACCCCAATGGTGGTTTCCACCCCACCCTACCGTGTGATTCCAAAAGGTCAACTTCAACCATGATAGGAAATTTCACACTTGGATCAAGCACACACACACACACAAACATGGGAAGAAGGGTATACACTCATGAAAATAACAAAGTAAACATTTATAATACACATCACACAAGTATCACTTCTACATTCACAAGATTTATATGAGATAACACAATGGCTTCAAGTACCAACCAAATTAATCCACCAATACCTCTCACGAGAGAGGAGGTATTCCATACAAAAAAAAGACAAGATCACTCAATGAATACATAACAATAGAGATAGTAAAATTCTTAGGAGTAGTTCTAGGATGAGACCCAATTCATTAATCAACACAATTTCATCTAAAAAGGGATGAAAAACAATGCACAAACACAATTTCCTCATGAAACACACAACATGTTTTCAATACAATTATTTTGAAAAGTCACAAACTATACCTTTATTCTCACATTGATAAGCATCATACCTCACACAATTCATTCAAATTTTCCAAAATATCAATTTATCAAAAACCAAGAGGTTTTCCAAATCACTATTAAAATAACTTGAAAATTAGAAAAATTTAAATTCTCAAAATTTGAATAATGAAAGATACCCTTTTGATCTAAAAGTATCCAAAAATAAAAAATTTACAAAGAATAAAAAAACAAACTTTCTATAAACAAATAAAAGGATTGCTAAATTTATCGATTGAAAGGATTGCTTCAGGCTCATTCTTCCAGCCTCTTGTGACCACATTTATTTGTGATAATTAATGTGAAGGGGAACTTCACATGGCAACAATGTAATACTCATTTTGTCTGACCTTCTTTGTATTTTCATCTTGGTCGACCTTCCTTGTATTTGTAATCATTATTTGTAATTATGTTTTCTTGTGGTGGTCGACCTAGATCTTGAAGAGGTGCGACCTCTCTATTGATATGTATTTATAGGAGGTCATTTCCACTCCATTTGACATCAACCAAGTTTGATTATTCCTTCTTCTCAAGTGAGAATTCTTCAAGATACAAGTGAAAATTCTGCTAGGAGAAAATTGTGAATTCTCTAAGTGCAGATTGAAGATCAAGTAAGAGCAGATTACTTGTTTGTTATTACAACCATTGCTAGTGCTGAATATTGGCCTTGTGGTTGGCCAAATTGTAAAGAGTATTGTTTCCATTGCTTATATATATAAGAGAGATAATTGTTTTTGAATTTTTCTCCCTCAAGTGGAGGGTTTTCCCAGGGTATATGTTGTGTCTTTGTGTCTATTTTTTGAATTAAATTCTATGCTTTATATCTGATCATAAAATTAACAAGCAACTAATTAACAATCATTGTGAAAAGCTTAGAAAAATAAAAAATAATGACATATATTAAAAAACAAACTTTAAACAAAAAAAAACCAAAAACTAGGCCTATTTCTAATATTTTAAAAAATAAACTTCCTATAAATGAAAAAAGCAAAAACTAGCTAATATTAAAAAAAAAAGCTCTAAGAAAACTAGAAAAAGCAAAAATTGGTTGTGTTAATGTTATTTTTACAAGGAGTCATTCAAAGGTCATGTTGGAGGAATTTTTAATGGAAAAAAGGGTGGTTTGGTCGAACCCCCCTTCGACCCTTTTCTCACCTTCCCCACCCCCATTTCAATATTTATACCTTTTTTTGACTTTAGAAGCCTGGGAAGGAGGTACACATGGAGTCAATTTGATAAACCAATTTGGAGGACTATAGTACTCTAAATTCTCTTTCCAACAACTATAAATTCAATATATTTTGTTTTTATTTTTGAATTTTTTATTTTTATTGAAGGAAGGTTTTTCACCGAATGTCAAGTTCGATGAAGAATCATTGTGGAAAAATAGCAAATTTGAGATTTTTTTTGAAAAATATGCACGCACTAGGTATTTATGTCATTCAAACAAAAGAAAATTGAATTTCAATACATACAAAAAAAGTTATGCAATTGAAAGTGCACCTATGCCTAAATTGTAACTCGACTTCAAAACTTAATTAAAAGAACAATATTCAACAAAACATTATGAAACAAAATGCAATCACTAGATATTGATGTTACAAACATAAATTCAAAAGAATCAAAATTTTATCCTTTGTAAAAAAAAATTATGCAATTCAAAGTACATATCACTTTTTAAAATGTTGTTTATTATTAAAAACTAGTTATAAAGGAGACACAAAAAAATTACAATTTTTAATTTCATTTAAAAAAAAATACATATAAAATCTACAAACAAAATCTCACAAATGACCAGTTTGAATCAACTTCAAATTCCTAATAGTTTACTTACTATAGGTGCCGAAAAGTGAAGATTTTGCTTAAAATGTTGATTTCAATGTCAAGTTAGGCCAAAAAGTGTAACCCATTATTGTGGGATGACCCTTTTCTAAGTTTTTCACAATGCATGCTAATCAGTTGCTAAATTTAGGATTGAAACTATAGGATTTGTTTAGATCCTTTCAATTGATAAATTTAGCAATCCTTTTTTTTGTTTATAGGAAGCTTTTTTTAATATTTGTAATTTTTTTTAATTTTTCCAAGTTTTCACAATGCATGCTAATTAGTTGCTAATTTTAGGATTGAAACTATAGGAATTTTTTAGATCCTTTCAATTGATAAATTTAGCAATCCTTTTTTTGTGTAAATCATTATATAAGTAAGAAAAAATTAGAGGAATTATCAAGGATATTTTGGTTTTACAAGGCAAGCTTTTGGGGAGAAAACCAGAAGAATTGTGAAAGGTATTTTTTTTCTACAAGGAAAGCTTTGGAGGAGAAGATTAGAGGAATTGTTAAGTGATATTTTACAAAGAAGGAGATGGGAAATAGAAGAAAAAGACAAAGTAAGAGTGCACAAAATTATTAGCAAAATAGGAACATAGAATACATGAACAAGCTTGCAAAGTTATCATAGACACAAACAAGGTATGTCAAACTTGAGCCTCTCCCAATATTGTTCCTTTCATTTCCCTTTAACCTTCCATTTTTATTGATATTGAAGAATTACACATAATAGAGGATAAATTAAATTTACTATCAAGGTTCTCACCAAGTAAATTGGCATTCATACATCCTTTAAGTTTATAAAATAAAATTTTATGTTTCATATTTATCCTAAGCAACCTAGTGTCATCCTTTTCTTGCAAGAATACCTGTATATAAACTACATCTTAATTTAAATTAGTCAAGATCCACCTAGTGATCCATTATAATCGTCCATTGAGTTTCATATGTTAAAGTAATTTGATGTGTTTTTATGTAGGGGCTTAACATACAAAAATTGAAGTAGAAGTCGAGCCAAATTTAGATATTGGAGCAAATGAGGCCAAAGAACATGATTAAAATCAAGAAGTTGGGTCCATGAAGAGGAGAAGTTTCGGCCAAAAAAAATCGCATGAAATACATACACATTTTTTTAAAAATGGGTACCTGTTTAGGAATGGGCACTCAAGCCTAAATTCAAACAGGTATTTGTTATGCTTTAGGTACTTGCAAAAAAATGGGTACTATTAATAACAGGTACATGTTATGAAATGGATACCCATTTTGAAAAGATATTTTTTTAATAAATGACTGCCACCTCATTTTATCCCTACAAATTTGGAGGTGACTGAGAGCAAAAAAGAGAAACACGTATGTGTTTATAAGGACCTACACCACCCCAAATTTTAGCACCACCTCCTCCCATAAAAGCCAATGACCTCAATGATCTCTAGGTTGGTTAAATTATACATTGTATTTGACTTTATTTCTCACATTTTTTTATTTATAGTTGTAGTTTATGCTTTTTTTATTTTATTTATAATTAGCTTGTTCAATTTATAGTTTTTAAATTGTATTTAAAAAAAAAAATCATCAACTTAAACCAAAAACCTTAAATTCTAAACTAAAAACCACAAAACCTATACCTAATTTTAATATTTACCCTAAACCACACAAACCACAAAACCTAGAATTAGAAACCAAAACCCTAAACCCTAAGTTCCGCAAAAAATAGACCTAAAAACTAAAACCCTTACCCCTAAACCCTAAACCACAAAACCTAAACCTAAAACCATAAACCATAATTCATCCCATAATTAATTATCAAATCTCTTTTATAAGGCATTAATGTGATGTCTTAATAATGCATAAATTCTATAATATCATAGATCAAATTAACAAATTTCATTCTAATGACCTAGTTTCTCCAACCCATCCTCATTCCAACCTTGAAGTTATACCACTTTCATGGATACTACCAACTTTCCCATTAACTTTACTCCCTTATATGGCCTACCCCATGGTTATATTCCTTTCCTTATGAATACTTCCAGTGGTTTCATTCATTATAGAATTGTGCCCACACCTACTTGATCCTACCACTTTTATAACCACTATGTTGCCACAACATCTACTCATATATCTATGTACTATCCCTCCATCTCATCCCATGATCAATGCTTATCATAATGTGTCCAATCCATTCATAACTATTTTCTTATCTCTTACATCACAACACTAATATGTACCTCCACTGTTTTCACATACTAGACTAATACCGCTTTGGTCTCCATCAACACCTTGTACATACACTAATACAAAAAACTAGAAACTTTGAAGTACAAAATCAGGGATATCAAGAAGTATTATATTGACTAAAATCCTTTGTATTTCGCATCCATGTCTTTTAAGGTTTATTAGATATCCATGTAGTTAAGGTCAAAGGCCCTTCAATTAGGGATTATCCAACTAGAAATTTCAAATCTAAACTTTGTTTTTAAAGACACAATAATTTAGTTAGAGAAACATAGAAAAATAGGTTCTTCATTAAAATGAGGGGTTCACCAATAATTTACTAAAACTAGAATGGGAAAATGTGGTGTAATGAACCTATATTTCATCTATTTCATTAGGAAATGATATCCTCCAATGGTAGAATTGACTTTCAACCTTTAGGTGAGTCAATTCTATGAAAGATCTTGCAATTTCCTTTATGACAGAAAAAGTGTAAGATATGCCTAAACAACACTCTTGGGAGATAAAAATAAAATAATAAATGAACTCAAATATGTAATGTAAGACCAAAATCATGTTGATGAAGCATAATACTTGTTACATTGGTGGTTGTCATCGTACCGATAGATCAACCTATTAATTCTTGATACAACCACTAGATTTATACAAGATCCACAAGAGGCGGTTAAGCCATGTCACGAACCCATGCGTTGCGTTGCAAAAGGAAGACCAAGGGAAAAACCATATTGAAACAATCCCCTTTTAGTACAATGAGGGGTTCAAACTTGTGACCTCGGCTCTTATACCAATTGTTACATTGGTGGTTGTTGTACCAAAAGATCAACCTGTTAATGCCCGATACAACCACTAGATTTATACGAGATCCACAGGAGGTGGTTAAGCCATGTCATGAACCCAAGTGCTCCACTGCACAAGGAAGACCAAGGGACACACTATCTTGCAACAATACTAATAGAAATAGCAAACTTCTAACAAATTTGAAGAAGGTAAGACACTAAAAACCTATCACCAAAATCATTGCAAGGTGTCTTGAAATGGTGAATAGGTCTTTGTACAAATTTTTTTCTCAAATTTAAGGAGCCTCTAGTGATGGATCTAAGATACCTTTTTCCATAGGTTCCAATAAAAAAATGTCATAAATAAATTTTGGATTTGAGCTTTCGTGGTCTTGACAACTTTGCAACTTTGACAATTTTTTCAATTTTGCAACTTTTGCACTTTTGAGACCTTCAATTTCAATCCTTTCTTCAACCTAATATTTTCACATACAAAGAGAGGAAAAAAATGTTTTTTTTTTGTGAATGGAGTTTTTCCTTGGTCAAACCTCGTTTTGATAATTAAACCTTGAAATGAAATAATGAAACATGAAAGGAATGATGAATGAACACTTGCTATGTTACAACTCACCAAACCCTTGAAGGACTGAAATCTAATACATATCTCCTAGGTCTTTATCTTGCATGAATGGCTTGATTGGATGCTTGATTTGATAGCTTGAATCTTGAATTGAATGCTTGAAACCTACATCACTTGATGTTAGCTCCAAAAACATGCATGAATGAAGATAACTTTGACATGATGCTTGATAAATCTACTCTTCAATTCTCTTGACAACAATATTTTCTCATATGAAATTTTCCCTCTTGATTCCTTATGTTGAATTGATAAAATAACCTTGTATTTATAGGCATTTTTTCTAATTTCCCAAAAATTAAACATCAAAGGCTGAAAATTGCAAATGGAATTTGAATTTTGAAAATTCCACCAAAAACATATTTAAAATTGGCGTCCTAAATTTAAGGGGGACCCATTCACCCTTGGGCGAATGGGTCCTAGGCTCCAAAGCTAGGACACACCAATTTCAAGGAAATTTAATTAATGTATGCAATTGTTTAATCCAAGTTTCCCTTTTGTAAAATAGGATTAATTAGTCTTTTAAACACATAATTGGGCCAATTAGAGGCTTAATTAATTCCAATTACATTAGGGGACCCAAAACATAGTGATAAAATGTAAAAGAGTTCATTTTTCATCACTACATTTAGTCCTCACTTTAGTGAGATGATGAGCCCTATGCTCAAACTCACACTAAGGTAGAAAAATATATGTCAAGAGGGGTCCAAGTACACAAATTTTGATGGGATAGGATGAAAAAGATCAAGGAGTTTGTGCAATCCCCCATGGTCTAAAATCTCATGGAAAACCAAAACAAGTACAATGGGACACACATGAATGTATGATATGAAGTAAAAAGACAAGATACACAATCGTACAATGTCAAAATTAGAGAAGGGGAAGAGAGGTGTATAGCCTTGACTATTTGTCCTATCAGTATGGATCAAGCCTTAGCTGCTTATCCAAAAAAAATTATAAGTTAAAACCCGCTGTCCACTATGCAAAAAAAACTTACTCACATGGGCTAGTGAAATTTGTTGTCCACTAGGTGAGCCCCAAAAAGTGGCTAATGGGAATTCATGCCAGGTATAGTCTCCCATTGTACTAACCATACCAAAGTTATACCTCCTAATAAATTTGACCAAGAACTACAGAAAAGGTCACAAGGATAGCAAGTTGCGTTATGCTAGGCATTCATGAGAAAGGCTCCACTGGCAAGCAAGTTGTGTTACACTTGGTGGCCATTTGAACAATGTAAAGGCTCCACTGGAAAGCAAGCCATGTTATGCTTGGTTGCCTTGATACATGCAATAGGATCTAGGATATTCAAAGGGGTTTTTCTTAGTTCATAAAAGGTCTCACCTTAGGGAACATCGTGCTTAATGTATCTAAGGACTAGTCGAGGATAGAGGATTCACAACTTAGGGAATGCAATATGTAGCATTACCAATAAGAGGAATGCCATATGGAAAGAAAGGTCACACTCTTGAGGAACATCAAACCCAATGTCACCACCAAGAAGACACATCACATGAAGAAAGAAGACCACTCTTTGAAGCAAATAATGAGCGGGGGACACACATGCTCCCACTTTAAAGAAATTGCTAAACACCATCCTATGAGCAATTACTTTAAAGTAGAACACAATAAATGCCAATACATGAGAGCTTTATTTGAAAAGACCTATGTAAAACATATGTTTCCAAAATAGAACTTGTAGAACCCCAATCCTATACCTACACAAACATACCAAACAAACACAATATTAAATCCAAATGCAAGTACGAACTAAGATTCCCCACAAAATTCATCTACAATGCTCAAATAGGAAATAAATTGAAGAACAAAGCAAAGAAATCAATTGAAATCCTATTTAAACATGCAAACTCTCAATCCCATGGGGGAATTGGTGCCAATTTGCCATGGAAATTGGCCCTTTCCCAACTTCTATGCAAGCTTGATGAAAATTTGTTGATGATTGAAGCTCCTTGATGAAATTTTGGCATAACCTTGCTACAAAACCATGAAAATGATGAACAATTGATATGAAATGGATAAAATTATCTCTCAATGTGAAGAGAGTAACTTTGCTCTAAGTTGTGGATACAAAATACAAAGGAAATCCTTCTATTTATAGAAAGACAAGATGGAGGAATGGGAAAAATGGAGCAATGTGGGATCATTCAACATCCAATGGGCAAGTGCCACTTGTCAAGATGTGAATGGAGGAATCTTGAGCACATTTTGATGAATGTGCACAATAAATGATATTAGGTGGAATTTAAAATTTAAAATTTGGATTGTTGGAGGGAGAAAAGAAAGACTTAAATGCCACTTGGCTCAATGCACAAGGACATGTAAGAGGAGTTAAATGCTTTGTTGGAAGGACACATCCCTTTTGGAGGGATTTTCAAATTTAGAAGAATATTCTCCTTTTATGCCATGTTGAAAGAAAGTAGGGATTTAATAAATGAATTAAATATATTTTCATGTGCAAGTGGAAAAATCTAGAGGATGGGACATGGATTAAGATTAAATTAATCAAGGGTTGATTAATTTAATGAGGGATTAGATGATATGACTAATTGATTTAGATTTATGGGTTGATTTAAATCAAAAGATGAGAAGAATGTGATTTAAAGATTAATTAAATAAAGATTTTTGATTTATTTAATTAAATGGGATAAATGTTAGATTAAATCAAATAAGGATTTATTTATTTAATTTAATAAGATAACTTTAGAGATTTAATCAAATAAAATGAATTATTTAATTAAATAGAGATATAGCGTTAGTTATATCAAATTGACTGATTTAATTAACAAGAGAGAATGAATTAATTAGATAAATGATTATTTATTTAATTAAGGGATGAAGACTCATGACAAGCTAAGAGGATGATTCAGGTTGAAACGGTGTTAGTAAAATCAAGATCATGTGTGATTGGTATATTTTCCATGTCTACAAAACTATATCATGGAAAAGAGGTTTACCACTAAAATACAATGCTAAAGATAACATAGAAAAGTACATCACATGCGAGACAACTTAAGGTATGTTGTCTACATCCCAAGTTTTCTCTTACATATACATGGAAGGTGGTCAACTAGCCAAAAGATACAAGTGCCATAATAGGACAAGGCTACCTAACCCCTTGCCCCTCAAGGGTAAAAGATGAGTCGAAAATGGATGATGATATGCTACTCCTTGTGAAAAGGAAATATGATTGCATAAAGCCAAGTTTATACCCTCATGCATGGTAGTGAATATACTATGATACTACACTACCACATGACAAGGAGCAACAACTAATGTTATTGATTGTAATGAGTAGGAAAAGTATCAATTTGATGCATATCCAATGAGATATTCCCACATGTAGTATCTATCATTTTAGGATGCACCAAGGTTAAATTTTTCTTAGAAGAATATTTTGTAATAGTGTTGATATTGAGTGAAGGATTTTTTAATGCTTTTGTTACCTTTGAAGGACAATATTCAAGAACACTTTTGTTTCTTGTATGTCAGTCTTTATAAAACATGAATGCCTTGTTCTCTAGCACCACTTGCTTTTTCACTAAAACCAAGTTGTTTCAAAATCTCATAACCTCTTCCATAAATTTTTTATATTTCTTTTGGATTTGGTGGTTTCTCATCATCACACTCTTCATATGTGGATGTGTAATCATTTTTTTCCTCTTCTTTGCTAGAAGTCATGGACTCACGTGCTTTTGATGACTCAATTTGTGTGGATAGTATGCTTGTTTCTTTCTTTTTTCCTAGTTTGTGTGTAATCTTGTATTCTCCCATGAATGTAGGTGTGAAATCCAATGAACTCCAAGCATCATCCAATAGCTTTGTGACTTTTTTGATATTGTTCTCTTTTTGTTCCTTTTGCATGGGCTCTACTTTTGAAGTTGGTATCAATGTTTTCAAAGGAATTTCCTTGTCTTTCTCAATGTGCAAACAACCTTATAGCTAAGGGTCAACCTTGATTGTGTAGTGTAGAAAAATGTAACCCTTTACATTTTCTCAATTGCTCGGCCCCTCATTAAAATGGACTTAATAATGCCTTAATTTAGTGTTGTTAAATGTACCTCTTTACATTTACACACTTATTTGGGCCCTTTTAATTAATTGAGCTTAATTAGGCCTTAATTAGCCCTTTAATTCATTTACTTGTAGCCTATTAAATTAAATTTTTCGAAGGGGAAACCTAACAATAATTAATGCCAATACATAAAACTTCACATTAAGCAATGTGTGTTCCAAGAATTAGGGCCTGGGAGCCATTCGCCCTTGGGTGAATGTGTCCTCCCTAAGATCTTGAACCCATTTTGAAATCATGTTTTGGTGATATTTTTATGATCCTAAATTAAAATTTCAAAGGTCATCTTTTAATGTTTGAATTTTGGGAAATTAAGGATAAATGTCTATAAATACAAGGTTATTTTATCAAATCAACTAGAAGTTTTAAAGAGAAATTTCACAAGAGAAAAGCTTATTGTCAAGAGCATTCAAGGGAATATTTCTTCATAATTTTTTAGAGCATTCAAGATCTTAAGCATCGTGTCAAAGCTATGTTTATTCATGTATGTCTTTGAAGCTAACATTGTGATGTAGGTTTCAAGACCTAATCCAAGTATTCAAGTCAAAGATTCAAAGAAAGATTCAAGTATCAAGATCCACATCCATTGAAGCCATATCATGCAAGATCAACATCAACATTTTAGATTTCTAAAGGTTCATTCAAGGGTTTGGTGAGTTGCAACATTGATTTGTTCATTCATCATTCCTCTCATGCTATTTCATTTCATTTCAAGGTTTAATTACCAAAATGAGGTTTGAGCAAAGAAAACCCCCAATTCACCCACAAATTTTCCCTCTCTTTGTGTGTTTTAGATTTGTAGGTTCATAGGTTGAAGAAAATTTTAAGATATCAAAAATGAAAAATTTTCATTTTTTGTCACCTTCATTGTCATCTCACCGAAACTCAAATCCCGAATTTATTTCTGACTATTCGAAAGTGAAAATTGGAGGATCTAGAAGTGCAAACACAAGAGAAAAGGACCCAAAAATAGATTTTGGAAAGGTGAAAAAAGACCTATTCTCCTATAGGTGAATGATTCCCAAGATAGCTTCTAAAAATAGTGTTTTATGATAGGTACAAAACATTTTCCATTCCATTATCTACTAGAAGTTTCATTCTTTATGATAGCCCTATGTTTCATCTATCAAATCCAACTTTTACATGTCATAAATGAGTGCATTTGGTATTGTGAGATGAGGAAATTTCAGAGTGGCTTGATTACGCTTAATCCATGATGAATCGAAGCATGATCTATCCACTAAACCTCAATCTACCAAACAAGATCATTCAAATTAAAAAGTTAAACTAAGCATTTAGTGAATCTGAAAACTCTAAACTATGAAAATAGTTAAATTCCTACTCTAACCCAATTGAAACCTATCTTGTTTTGGAATTGGTGTTGTGTTGATGTGGAACAATGACCCTTTCCCAATCCCATGATTAGTGATCCCATTTCAATAAATTCTATGGAAGAGAATTGATGAAACCATTGTAATAAATGGATGAAAAATTAGTTTATATTAAATTAAACATGATACAAGCTAAGTTAGCATGATATTATGCTAAAAATGAACTTATTATGCAATTTCTAAGCTAATCTAAGCTAATTCTAAGCTAAAAGATGAAAAGCCTAATTCATATACAAACTAAGATGGATGCATGAAAGTCATTAATGGATGCTCTAAGCTACTATGCATTTAGAAATAAAATAAAACAAGCTAAAAGTGAGTAAATTGTGAGTGTGGGTGCAAGTGAATTCAATAGCATAAGTTTGAAATTGAAAAGATGAATCTATTTGTCTCCAAATAGTGTTCTATTTATAGGAGAGCAAATGAGAAAGGAGGGTTGAGATCAAAAAGATCAATCAATGGTCAAAGATGAAAGGAAGAAGAAGCATGGATCATGGATTCTCATCAACAGATGAGAATGCATGATAGGATTTAATCAAGGGTTCGCATTTGCTTCAAACAAACACACTTTTGACCTACTCAAATAGGTCAAAGGTGACTTGTTCAAAATGTTAAAGGTTAAAACTTACATTAGAAGCTAAGTGAAGATATCCCTTTTTCAAATGATGGAGGAACAAGAATATTCCTTGGAATATTCTTTTGGGTGAGGATAAAAGGAATTTTGAAAATTAAAAGAAATTCTTAATTGTGAAAAAAGGGGATAAGGAATATTCCATGGAAATATTCCCTTTTTAGAGGAAAATTAGTTTAATTGCTAATTAAACAAGGTTTAATCATGCAATTAGGGGATTTGGAGGAATAAAGTGACATTCATCAAATTAAATAATTTAATGAATGGGGGAGAGATGAATTGATATTTAATTAAATAACTTAGGGTTATTTAATTAAATAAGATGACTTAGGGAATTAAATTAAATACTTTGATGTATGTAATTTCATGAGATGAAATGTTAGCGTGAAGGGGGATGAATTAACTAGATTCAATTAATTAGGCTAATAGATGAAAATGATGCCATTAATTAAATTAGCTAGGTTAAATTAATTAATTAAGTGAAAAGAGGATGGGTTCAAAGAGGAAATAGTCTTAATAAACCCATTTCGAATGTATGATATCGTTTAGGACATTTTTCAATGTCTACATTTTTCCCCTCTTTGAAGCGAGGTACTTGCTACTTTGGTTCAAAGAATAATGATCTTCAAAATAAAACTACTGCTTAAATCAAAAAAATTATTTTTTAAATTTTTTTTGATGCCCCAGTGGAAGGATAAAGCTGATTCCTTGCCCCCCCAAGAAATTAGGCAATTTTTTTTAATTTTGGGTTGATTTCTTAATAAAGGTTAAAAGCTACCCCAAGGGTCCATAAAGGCTCTAGGATGCAAGAATTATGCCAAAAACACAAAAAATGATGTAAAATTAGGTTTTGATTAGAAAAATTGGTGAAAATGATGATAAACCCTAGCTTGAAGGTGAAATTAAGGCAAAAAACCCTAATTTTCTAGCATAAATAAGCCAAGAAGAGTCACTTTCAATTCATTTGTGCATTCACACTTGAGAGATTCTTTCTATTTTGAGCTTTGACCCTCCAATGAAATGGCGCGATGAGAGCTTCCTAGGAAAATTTCTAATCTAGTTGAAGAGTATCAGTGACTTCCAGGCATAGGACCACCAATATGTAACTCCAAACTTGATTTGAAATTTAACTTTTTGATGCATTTATTATGCTTTGAAGTTTAAAATTTGGTGGTGTTGCTATATGAATTATAGTGATGCATATGTATATGGTGATGCTATTTGCAGTTTAAAATTATGGTTTCCAATTTTAAATTGCAACACATGCTTATATAGTGATCCATCTGCCGATTTAGAAATTAGGGTTAGGTTTTCCAAAGATTAAATAGTGATGCCCATGTTTTTGGTGATTCATATTACAATTTACAATTTAAAATGCTTTCGGGTGTCACAATTTAAAATTTAAATATAGCAACACTATTTCAAATAGCGACGCTATTGTTATTTTTTAATTGAAAATTTCAAATTGAGTCAAATTTCCTTTATTTCTTGACATTGTGTGCTTCATGGATGCAGGAGGTCATTCCACCATTGATGTTGCA
Source organism: Sequoia sempervirens (assembly GCA_007258455.2). Lineage (NCBI taxonomy): Eukaryota > Viridiplantae > Streptophyta > Pinopsida > Cupressales > Cupressaceae > Sequoia > Sequoia sempervirens. The sequence continues at coordinate 129,413,590 of VDFB02000015.1, read as the reverse complement.
CGAGCACAGACCCTTCGTGTTGGAGAGACTCGGTGATTTGTTAGATTTATGCCAGGAGCACCTGGGAGAGATTGACCTCTGGTACTTTGTATATGCACCTATCATCTAGAAACATCTTGCTATGATGACTGCTTTGTGTGAGAGATGGCATAGTGAGACTTTGTCATTCCACCTTCTAATAGGTGAGGCAATAGTGACCTTGGAGGATGTATGGCATATTTTTTGTTTTCCGATACATGGCGATTGCATGATCTACGATGTTGATGCCAGATTTGATGCCTATCATGAGGTGATGGAGCTTGAGGACATTGCCTTGGTGACATCACAGATCAACATCAATATGTATAGAGGTCACATGCCTACTTTTCGATTGATCATTGTAGCCACTATTTCAAGTTTGGTTCCCCCTGACAAACGCAAGAGAGGATTCAACCCAGGATTGGGCTTGGCGTGGCATCACATGCTTCATAGGAGGAAAATTTTTGCATGGGGGCTTGTGATGTTCACCTCATTGTATCACGATATGCATGATTTTCTTTACTGTGACAGGAGAACCATTGGTCTAGGGGTGGCTCTGCTTCATATTTGGGCATGGGAGCATATCGTTGTGCTTCGACCTATTATGCAAATGGAAGATGTGGAGCTAGATGACCCTATGATCTAGTGGTATAGAGGTGTGATTACATTGAGATCCACTAGATAGATTGGAATCTCATACTAGCGATGGGTTATTGATGATATGAAAGTTTTTAGGTGGCGCTCATGGCTACAGATGTTTCCTTGGTATGATGATGTGTAGCAACTATACTTCACCAGGTAGACCCGATTTATGCGGGGTCATGAGCACACTATTATTGAGCGATATTTGTTAGATAGGGCAGCTCGACAGTTTGGGGAGCCACAGGACAAGCTAGATGATGCGTACATGGCCATTTTTGCTAGGTCAACTCAAGAGGTTCCCACATGGGGATCGACCATTCCATCTCCCAAGATAGTTGAGAGCTTCAGACAATTAGTGGCTCAACCTTGGGCCTATGATAAGGGTCAGGAAATAGCACAGACTACGCTTGCTTATGATGCTTAGTTCACACCTCTGAGACATTTGAAAGATCTAGTGGGTGCTCCTTCATGAGGGAGACTCAGGGGTCGGGGGCCAAAGGCAGAGGATAGGGTGGACAGGATGTCCAAGATGGTCAGGTTCTAAGGGCTCCACCAGTAGGGCAACAACCTCCTCAATAGCCTCCAATTTAGTCATAGGTAGCACCACCACCACCACCAGATGCCAGGGATGCACAAATATAGCAGCTACAATAGTAGGTGTAGATTTTGATTGGTGAGTGAGATTAGGCCTACCAACAAATTTTGGGTATTACTGCTAAGTGGGACTAGGAGCGATAGCAAGTTTCAGTCATCACGACCAAGAGAGATCAGGCTTTATAGTGGGTACATTCCATGACCGCAGAGAGAGAATAGGAGGTTACTCGACACCAACAGATAGAGGCTATGATGGTGGCCGCACATGGTAGGACTGTTTCAGTGAGATTATATAGAGAGGTTGTGATAGAGGTTGCATATTATAGGTGGCATTACCACTGAGATGTACTACAAGCACTTAGACAACCTAATTTTTCACAGCACAGTGATGCATGGTCAAGAGCTAAGGATCAGCCTAAGAGGTAGGCCGAAGAGGGTACCAGCCATCAGGGCTAGCTATTATGTATGGACACTTTTTGATTTTGCTTCCTGATTCTGCACCACAGATATACATTCATGGGCTCCTTTTTATTACCCTTGTGGATATTGTACTTATGATCGTTATACATACATTGATCCAAAATTTGTACAATGACACTCATTTTTTGATATATATATGATACAAATATGGATGATTTATGTTGTGATGTGTTCATCTTATTCCATTTTTATGAATGCATATGATATGATATGCTTATAGTTGATCATGTATGGATGCACTTTATTTATGCTTATGTGATATGTGATGACCATGATATGATATGGATGCATTGTTATGTTCTTTTTCAATATCTTTTCACAATATGCTATGGAATGAATGATATGCGATGCAAATGTTGTGGATGCATTTATTTTTGTGTATTTTCTATGAATTTTATGAGATGATCATGTAAGAATATGGATGTATGGATGCAAATCCTTGTGATATGCAATGATTTAAGATGTTTAGAATAACAAATCTATATTATTGATCACAACTCAAATGATAATGAAAAATGTATGATGTGATATGCAATAATTATGTCGATGGATGTTTTATGATTATGATATGCATGTATGTTGATGGTTTGTGGATGGAGGGTGGATGCATTGATGATTTTTTTGTTGATTTTCATGATACTATGTTAGCATGGAGAGAAGATAGAAGAATAAAGAATGAATGACCGTTGATTTTGATGATTGCTTTAAAAGATCCAACAAGTCTATGATCCATCAAGACTTTTATTATAGATGGTGACGAGACATACAAAATGAGGATGAAATGTAGGATGACGAGTTGCTCACACTTCGAGATTGGGATTTTCCGACGTTCCTTATTGTTTGATATAACACATAGACATGATGCATCAAGGTATTGATAACCAGGATGACATTGTATCTAGTGTAATGGACTTTAACTCTGCAAACAGATAGGATAATTCTTGTTCACATTTCAACATACAGAAAACTCGTTGGAATGTAAGAAGCTTAAAATATCTTGGACCAAAGCATGCGAAAAAGTTAACAACATACCCTAAATGACCTTCCTACACACAACTAAGCAAGTATACACCAAGATTATTTTACAAAAGTATCCACAAGCACAACAAAAAAAAGTTAATGATTGATGTCCCATTCCTTTCTCTCTATATCATTTTGATAGAAATCATCGAGAGGTCCTCGAAATGGGCCATTAAGATAAATCATAAGAAAAGATCAAAGAAAAACAGTCAGTGTTATCTATATCTCTTGTCAGTTTAACTTAGCTAAGGTGATGTCCATCGCAGGAAGGATACATCCTAGGACATGCTGATTAGATGGTTGTTTGATGTTGGGAGGATGATGAGCTTTATGATAATGATAAGTTGTTGATATAAACTTCACTTACACATTTACCTATGATTTAGACTTTAGATTTTGACAATTAGGTTCTCACTTTATGACTTGCAATACTTGTTTTCTATTTGTTTTTCCAAAGGTTGAAGGTGATGATTGATTTATTATGGTTGAAAGTGTATTGTGGGTGAAAGCAAGATGGGATGGATGGTTTTTGAATTTTCTAGAATATTTTATTGTTTTTGGTATTTTGAAAATGTTTTGAGGCTATTTTTGGTCTTTTCGAAAGTTTATGCGAATGTTTAGGATTTTCATATTATTTGAATCTTCTTAGGGTTTTCCAAGATATTTGATGCTTTTTAGGTCTTTTTGAATGTTTTCTATTGTTTTTGTTTTCCAATTTTCCAATGTTCTTGTATTTTGTAGTTTTCCAATGTTTTTGTATTTTCCAATATTTGGATGTTTTTGAGTTTTCTGAATATTTGGATGTTTAGGGATTTTCGAGAATTTTGACCAAGAGCCTAACCTAAAAGACCTATCCTAGGGGTCTTAGGGGCTGATCAAAGATAAGCCTTTCCTATGTTATACACACAGAGACCATGTAGTTCAACTGACTTGACCCATTAACAAGATGAAGATATGAGCAGTGATGGAAAAGTTAGTTTATTATGATAGACTCCTAAAAGATTGACCTAGGGTGTCTCGGGGGCACATCAATGATAGCTTTGCCTATGTTCAAGCTCAAAGACAACGTAGTTCAACAAGGGTACTGCTTTTTTGGATTTTTGATGTTTGACCTTTTTAGGGTTTTTGATGTGTTTTGGATGTTTTGGATTTTTCCCTTACAATTTTTTGATTTTTTTTGGATTTTCTGATGATAGTTTTACAAATGTTTTTAGGATTTTCAATGAGATTTTATGAATGATTTTGGTGTTTTCTGATAAGATTTTTGATGACCTCAAGATATACAAGAACCCGATATGATTCACAACGAAATGCCCCTAATGTGACATGTTAGACTACTTTGATAAAGGTAGGACAAATAGACCTTTGGGATGTGCCAAGTAGTACTAAAGAGTTGCAATACTTCATAATGTCAAGCTATGATAAGGATGTGAATAAGTGATGAATGGTAGTGCAAAGAATGATAGGACCAAAGAGCCACAAAATAGATGGAAGTGCTTTATTTACACAAGGTGTTTGTTTACCATGTTTTCACCAAGGTACTTGCCCAAAGCACCATCGAAGTGGTTTTCACTAGAGGACAATTTTTTTCTTTACTTTTTCAATCCTTTTTGTCATTTTTTTGGATTTTGATCATTTTTTGATTTTTTTGTATTTTATGGTTTATACACTTCAAGACTAGGCATAATTTTTTTGATATTCAAGCTATTGGTTATATCCTGTAAGGGTTCACCTTTAGGTGTTGACAATTGGTATGCTCTTGATCCATAGCTAGTTGTGACAACAAAGGGACCCAACTACTTAGGTTTAAACTTTCCTTTACTATCCTAATTTATAGGTTCTTCTAATTCCGCTTTAGTACCAAAGCCCCTACTTGGAAAGACCAACATTTGATCATCTTGTTATAACTCCATTTTAGTCGGTTTTGATACAATTGCAATTGATTGAGAGCATCGAGATGTTGCTCGACCCAAGAATTCTAGCTCATTTAGTTGAGATACTTTGTATTCTTCATCAGTGATCAGTTTTTGTAGTGACACTTGTAATGATGGGAGTTCAACCTCAATAGGAAAGATGGCTTTGATCCATAGACTAGAGAGAATGGGTTTGCACCTATAGGTGTGTGGATATTGGTTTGATAAGCCCAAAGAGAGAGATTTAGCTACAGATGCTAATCACGACCAACTTCATTGGATTTTAGGATAGTCTTGTTTGTAGCCTCATCCTAGCCATTACCTTAGGGATAATACCGGGTAGATAATCAATGTTGGATATTGAATCTTTGGCACAACTCTTTCACATCCCAATTCTTAAAGGGCATTCCATTGTCTAAGATTAGGTTTTTTGGGATACCATAATGGCAAATGAGGTAGTTCAAGATAAACTTTGTAATTTTTTCCTCATTATGTAGGTCATAGGAATGGTTTCTACCGACTTAGTAAAGTACTCAGTGGTGGTTATGATAAACTTGTGGCCATTGGATGAGGTTGGAGTGATTTTTCCTATAAGGTCAATCCCCCACTATGAAAAAGGCTAGGGTGTGATCATTGGCTACAATTCTTGAGCTAGAGCATGAATCAGATCCCCATGTTGCTAAAACTAGATGCACTTCTACACGTATTGATGAGCTTCCATATCCATGGTTGGCCAATAGTATCCCATCCTCAACAATTTCTTAGCTAATATCATATTGCTAGAATGGGACCCACATATGCCATCATGTACTTCTGTTAAAGCAGTTAAGGCTTCCTCTTGGTTAAGACATCATATTAATGTCCCTTCGATGATTTGTTAGTAAAGGGTATCACCTAGGATCACAAATCAGGATTCCTTTTTAAAAAACATCTTTTTAAGGTTTGAGGTGATTTCAGATGGAAGGGTTCCTCTGCTAAGATAGATAAATATTTCATGCTACCATGAGGATCTGGGACCAACAATGACACATGTGAATTTAGATTTAGGGATTTCAAAAATTGTTACAAGAAGTTGTTCTACCAAGAACTCGCACTAGAGGATGTTTTTTGACATGTCTAACAATGATCTGATTATTTCCATGGAATCCACTATTCTATTATTTATGTGAGGAATCTGCTCAAAAGTTATGTCTATTCAAAGATCATTGAGATTCTCCACCATCTTCTTGTAAGGAGTGATATTGTCATCTTTAGTTTGATAGTCGTTATTGACTTGGTTGATAACCAACTGTGAGTCTCCATAGAATTTCATCTCTTGAATCTACCACTGAATTTTTATCCTTAGATCTATAATTAAGGCTTCGTACTCAACAATGTTGTTTGTACAAGGAAATGAAAGCCTATATAACTTTGGGATACAATCACCTTGAGGGGTGATGAAAAGAATTCCTGCTTCAGATCCATGTTGGGTGAATGATCCATCAAAGTACATCTTCCACTGAGCTGTGAGATTGATAAGGAACACTGATTCATTAGGGGATTCAAATACCAAGGGGTTCTCAACATAGATGGGTGCTTCTACTAGTTGGTCTGCGATCACTTATCCTTTGAGTGTCTTGCACTCCATATACTCTATGCCAATTTTTTTTTAATATCATCACCCATTTGGCCATGCATCCTATGAAAGTTGCTTTGGATAATAGGTATTTGAGTGGATCAATATTTGCAATGAGCTTTATTTGGTGTGATAGCATGTAGTGTCTAAAATTTTGTGAAGAAAAAATAACTACTAGGCATGCCTTCTCAATGGGTGAATAGTTCATCTAATAACCCATCAAGGTTCTACTGATGTAGTAGATAGCCCTTTCCTTTCCATTTTCATCATGTTGTGCCAGAAGAGCTCCTTGTTTTGTTGATGTTGCTGAGAAATATATGATCAAGGGTTTGTTTGGTATTGGTGGCATGAGTACTGGAGGTGTCAATAGATAATATTTGATCTGATGGAAAGATTTATCACACTTGTCATCCCACTTGTAGGTTATTCCTTTATAGAGAAGATGTGAAAAGGGGTGGATTTTATCTTATAGTTGTGCTATGAACCTTATGATGGATTGCAGTCTTCCTTGTAATCCTCTCATCTACTTTAGTTTTTGCAGTGGTTCATGTCGAGGATAGCTTTTACCTTTGTTGGATCAATTTCTATCCCTCTTTGTGAAACAATAAAGCCAAGAAACCTCCTTGATGTGACCCCAAAGACACTTTTTTGGATTTAGCCACACCTTGTATTCTTCAATTCTGTCAAAGATGGGTCTTAAGAATTGTATGTGCTCACTTCTCTTTGATTTTTCCACAATATCATCCACATAACCTTCAACTATTTTGTGGATCATGTCATGAAAGATGAGGGTCATTTCTCTTTGATAGGTTGTTCTTGCATTCTTTAATCCAAATGGCATCACATTCTAGAAATAGGTTCCCCATGGACAAGTGAATGCAGTTTTATGTTGATCTTGCTTGGTGATTATAATATGATTATAGCCTGAAAAACTATCCTGAGTGATAGCATTTCATGCCCAGCTATTAGGTCCAAAATGAGATCAATGTTTAGAAGAGAGAAATAATCCTTTGGACATGCTTTGTTTAGGTCTCTGAAATCGGTGCATATTCTGATACCCCCAGTGGGTTTTGAGACTGGTACTAGTTTTAAAACCCACTTAGGATAATCTATTGGTCAAATAAATCCAACGTCAAGAAGATTTTGTAACTCTATTTTCACCAAGAGTGCTATTTGTGGGTGCATCTTCCTTAATTTCTACTTGACTAGCTTGGATTTAGGATAGATGCCTAAGAGATGAACAACTACTTCAAGATTGAAGCTTGACATATCTATGTATGACCGTGCAAAGTTAGCTCTTTTCTCTTTGAGGAATGTTGCAAGATTCTTTTGTTCTTCATCCAACAATGATTCGGTATAGAAAGTGATCTTAGGTGCTTCTTCTATTCCCACATTCACTGGAGTGTCCTTTTCTACTAGCACTGTTGATGCATTGCACTAAGGGGGAGATTGAATCCCTCATCCTTGGGCGAATTAGAGAGGTTTTCACTGTCAGATGCATCATTTTGTTTTACTATTTTAGGATCAGAGAGTGCCACTAGGTGGTTTTCACTCAAGGATCTGCATGTTAGTTGCATTTCATTAATTTTGTGACTGAAGGATTCAATTGTCTCTCCATAGTATGCTCCTGTATTGAGATCTATGTCAAAGCCTACTTTATGATCTTCCCATGATAAGTTGTCATAGAGTCCCATGAATTCTAAGATCGCTTCATCATTTTTTAATAAATCTAGAATCGATGGTCCTTGTTGGTCCATGTCAATAAGTTGTGGGTAGACTAGGTGTATTTCAATTAGTTGGTTGCTTGGGACAAAGGATGTTATGTATATCATAAAGAAAGTGTTGTTCTCAAATAGGTCTGCAACATCAAGAGGAAATTCATCCAAGGTTGTATCACGTGGTGTAGGTAACCAAGAAGAAGCCTCAACCCATTTAGCAGGAGTACCTTTTCTAATAAGTGCGATCTTGCTAGTAGTACAACTTAGACCAAGATTCCTTAATCATTTCTCAAGAACAACAGGTTCTAGCAAACCTTCGTCATTCTGTCCTAGTTTCTCATTCTTGTTATATCCCATGCTTTTCATTAGCTACAAGCCTTTTTTGTCAACCTCCATTAGAAGAACATGAACATGTCCTTCATCTTGATAGAGGAGTTTAGAGATATCTTCCTCATTTAAGTCTTCTTGATTCAAATCCCCCCACTTGGTGAAGGTAGTAGCTGCAATCTTGATTGTTTCAGGTTCTTTGGTGCTAGATGT
>VDFB02000015.1:129387341-129404950 GCA_007258455.2 Sequoia sempervirens | reverse complement strand
TGAAAAGCATGTTAGCCTTCCACCCTGGATGAAACCAAAATGATCTTTATTCAGCATGAACATTAACAGCCCAAAAAATAGTGTACAAACTGTAAATAACAAGTACATATTGTTCGAATTAGGTTAGTTTTTATTTACGAGTAGCTTCCCCTTCTAATTTGACGAGCATTTGCAATGCATGTCTGTTCTGTATTGTGTTGCACTACAAGGTACAAATTAAAATGCAACACATCCAAGACACTGTATGCATTTGGCCTAGCCCAACATCATTTTGCCTGCTGTGTCAGTTGATGCCCTCTGTCTGCTCTTGACATGAATTTGACCCTATCCAAATAATTATACTAATAGAGAATTCAGAACCATTTTTTTGGGGATTATACAATGTACATGCTCTGATAGCTGCATAAAAAACTTTAAACTCAAAGCAATTCAACTTGAACAAACACAATACATGTGCATTGTTAAGATCTACAACACAGATGCAAGTTGAGGCATCTCGAAAACATAGCATATGATGTTTTTACATAAAAAATCTTTAACTAATTAAAATTTTACCATGTGCTTACCTAGACTTTAGACATTCAGAACGTACAGTTTCCAGAAGATTGTCTGCCAAGGACTTTGCATCCTCAAGGCTCTTTGCGTTATCACTAGAAATGAATAAATGCAATGGTTGCTGGAACTCTGTATGAAAATGAGGATTAGACTATAATTTATTTAGCTATTGCCTGAAAATGAGCCAAATTAGGGAAAATCTTACCTTCACTGAGTGGCCCTTCATAATTCCCAGAACCTCTTCCTCTTAAGACAACAGTCGCTCCTGTTTCATTCATAATGTGATTTATATACTGGTCCTGCATGTTCAATCCCAACCACCAACCCAGCAGCACAAAGAAAGAATCTCTCCAAAGATGTGGAGATGTTAGGGAAAGCTCTAGGAAAAGTAAAACTTTCAATCTTAATAAACATCATTGACTTCTACAAGCAACCTCTAACCTGTAAAAGAATTCATAAACTATTCACAATCATCCAAACAGGATAAATTATGTCATCCTTTATGCCTTGTAGAATATATCACTAACAATTAAAATAACTACTAGTATATAATCAAACAAAAACATAATCTCCACCTATAGATATTTGAAGAGTGGAATTTAAACAAGGACATATTACTATGACTCTTTGATTCTGTTAACTTAAACAGAAGCATGAAACACAAGTCTCATATTCAAGCTACAAGACCAAAAAGAGCCTTAAAAAGATAACAATTTCATTTGCATAAGTTTGAAGCTTATAGAGAGCAATGAAATCAAAAGCAACAAGCAAAGATAACACTGGGACTTACATTTGGGCCACGTATCCTGCTCACAAGATTCAAGGTCGGATCAGCCTCAAGACCTACAAATACAGCTGTGCTGAATGGTGGAGTTGCCTGACATCAACACCAAGTCATTTTTACCATGGACACTTGATGTAGCTATAGGGTAGAGCAAATTAAAGTATTGCAGATCTATAATTAACCTTCAAAAGAGCAACATTGAGGATCCATGCAGCCACTCTACGACAAATACTTGAAAAAGTCTCCTTACCAATCCACCAGCTACTGGGACTGCACACAGCAAAGTTGAGGCTGACTGAGGTTGCCGACCTTGTCTCAATATTTCTTCAACCATGGCAGCAGCTAGATCAACAGCTTTGATGCGCTCTGCCGTGTCTTTTAACTGCAAGTTGAAACTTTAAGCATCAGAAAAAAATTGACATCTCTGTCCTCTTGCACAGTTAATCAACATGTGAACTGATGAAATATACAAACATCTTAATAAGCACTGGCAATTCACAGAAAATTACAACAGAAATAAGATTAATGCGAATCATCAAGCTTTTAAATATCTTAAGCTATAAAGATTTAATGGCTTCTAAATAGTCAGGATGGTGGGAGGATACACTTACATGAGCTCCAGAAGAAATATGAAGATATAGAGGCTTTTCATTTTCAATGGGACCATTAGGTGGACGGTATTTACCCCTGCATTATTGCAATCCACAAATAGAGATGTCAACATAAAAGCATGTTCCAATATATAAACAGGTGAAATTGGACTTTGAGCAATACAAAGTTGTCATGTCCGGAGTTCTTGCCTTGTTATAACAACAGCTCCAGTCTTTGCTTGAATCTGCAACAGAAACATGATGGTGGAATCAATCCGATGTCAGTCTAAAATCAGAAACAAAAATCCATTAGAATGAACATGTATAGATCTTGCAGAAGCTGAAATGCAAAGTATAACAGGCTAGAATACTTCTTCTTGTGTCTGACGCTTGGTGAGTTTGTACCGAACAGTAGGATCTGCATCATTAATTACAATTTCTCTCGCAATTAATTCATCTTGAATCTTTGGCTGTGGCAACAATCCTTTTGTTGCCAAATCCTTCAACCACAAGAAAATGTCATTCAAAAAATAGACATTATTATTAAAAATTGAAGAGAAGCTGATAAATTTTAAGTCAACCATTTCCATATCACTCTAGAAAAGAAAGGCTTTCACAGTCAACATAGCAACTTCTTTTCCCATGATTATATTGTCAAGCACAAGCCTCTGACAAAGCATCTTGCAGTCAATCATAAAGACAGAGTAATGATTTCAGATTTAGCATAACATGAAAAAAAGGAAAGACAAAACAGCACAAGCAAGTCCACAGTGATATGCACATATCATATATGGGGTACTAAATTTGAACCAAAGAAGTTCAAAATGGAAGAAGCGAAGTAAACTCCAAATATATTCTTAATGCTCTCACGTAAGATGCAAAATCTGTTGTCCAGATCAAACATAAAGACACCTTGTGAATATTGACTTCTCAAATCTGCAAGTGATTTGAAGTAAGTTAGATAATTTTAAAATCCATCTTGAGGCTGTGTTACCTGGTTGATTTTCTGTACAATTGCTGCTGCATTCTGCTGAACTAGAGACACCGTTGGAGAAATCTGGGATGCTGACATGAAAGCAGACATCATCACACCTGATGGAATAACCCCAGCAAGTGACGGCACCATGCCTGGCAACCCAAAACCATGCAAAGCTCCAGCTCCAGCAACTGATACCATTCCAGTGATGGGCAATCCTGCAGATATAACTGACTCTGCAGGTTGATCCCATTTTCTCTTCTTCCTGCAAATTATAAAGAAGGCATTCAAAATTCCAATGTAACACAAAATATTGAAAACAATTAAACCACACAATAAGCAGATTTCTAACAATATACACTGCAGCTAAGGAAACCGAAAAGTCCAATTTCTCATCTGCAATCAAGACGTGTACATATTTATCTGTATATTAGATAGATATATATGGATCTTTCAATGGATTGAATGGAAAGGCATAAACATAGAAATAGTTTCATGTATATGATATTAATGTACATGTCTAAGTAAACAGATATTTTTAATACCTGGCTTCACACAACCAAATAAATTTTTGAGCTTCTAAATAGTTGTGTTTAATATCTAGCCAAAAATAAAAATCTAGGACTTGAAAACAGTACCTCCCAAATACCTTCCATAAGGCAACATTTTAATTAAGAAAAGTATTTCTCTTAAAAAGTCATTTTCAATATGTAAGCTACACATAACCAAATGCATTTATGGTCTTCAACCAAGCTGATTGCCCCATACTAAAATACCCAAAGAAAAAGAGATCAAAAAAAAGTTTTAACGAACACTTACAAAGGCTTTTACCAGCTTATTAAAATTATACATTGCAAACCCTAAAACATCTAGCTGATCCTAAGCTACCATTTGCTCAGCAGCAGGTTTCTCTGATCCGCCACTGCTCATGAGAAAACATGAGCTACGCATAACAAGGTGATTAGAAAATTTTGACCCATAATTCTGAGATATTTTGCAGTTTGCATGTTATCAATAGCGTTAATATGATTAAATTTTCTCAGTCATTCATGTTTTTGTTTTGGGCAGTAAAAAAAACTAACAATAATACTTATCAAATAGGTTAAATTTACAGCTTTTCGATTTTCTAAAATTTTTCCCTAGAACTGGATCCCAAGTTTGGTCTATTGAGCCAATGTCGAGTCCAGAGAACTATGACGTTTCCCATAAGCCGTCACCTATTCCTTCAAATTTGTACCTCCTTGTATATTTCCCTTGTGACAAAGTATGGTAACAAACTGAGTCTTGCCTAATTTTCATTTTTCAAGTTAATTCTAGGCCAGACAGACTTTAAGAATATGTAGTAAGTGAGTGTATAATGTTTCCCAGACGCCTGAGAATGGTATTACACACCTGAATGTCTTTAGCGTTTTAGTAGTGTATATTTCGAATAGCGACTTTGCGCTTCTGAGCGTTGCTAGACCAATTGAAACTTTTTCGATTTCCAAAAAACTGAAAAGATAAATACTACAGCTTCGAGCACGGATTTTTCTTATGGACTGACGCCCTGAAAATTTAAGGGGGATTCTTAGCACAAAAGCAATAACATGAAGCCCTAATATCCTTGGGAACTCACAGAAACATTGCAACAGCAACATAAAATGCATATCCAAGCGAAACCCTAGATTTAATTACAAAACCCAAACCCTGAAAACAAGAAAAACAAACGCAAGCCTGAAGTGAACAAGTCGAAGAATAAAGGCCTAGATCTCAGAGAAACAAAAGAGAAGTTGTAGCTAAAGATAATTAATACCTTTGTCTGACCGTCGTGACCCCAGGATTCGAACCCGCATCCTCTGTAGCTTTCGCGGGGGAATCCTCTTTCATCGTTTTTTACTCTTAATTCGACTTAATGAGAATAAAAAGGAGTAATCTTAAAGAACAAGAGCTATAAGCCCTGCAACCAAAGTCCAATGAACACTGGCGCAGAGGCAAAAACGAGTCTGGCTATATTGGTGGTGGCCAAATTTATTGGTTCTACTCTATTGATTGTACCGTATCTTACACCTTGGGTTGGAGGCCACTGTTTCTAACCACGTTTCCTAAAGTAAGTTAGGCGGGTCTGATGCATAGATTTCATGGGTCTTCATTGCGGTTAAAGTTAAGCTTGTGGAGACAAGAGCTCACCGTTAAGGTTTGTGTACATAGGCAGGCGACAAATGTCCATGGGCCATGGTGTGCATTTTATATTGCACTTTGGTGTGCAATGGGTACGTCGAATTTTGAAATTGTGTAGGTAGCTAGATTGGTTGAAATTGAAAAATGTGTCATAAATTAGGTATATTATAATTAGATGCTTAAATGTTTAAAAGATTTGTAACTTTATAAAAAACATATTAAATTAATGAAGAAAAAATGATTAAATATATGATAGGGAACTTCAAATAACTTAACGGTTTGACACAAGCTTTCAAATTACCAAACCTTAAACGCACCAGCCAACTGACACATAAATTGTAGAGGCTCAGACACTATGATGCGAACAACAGATAAAATAATGACAAAGACAAGGACATTAGCCCATAGAGAGTGATCAAATGGCAAAGACTAGATCTCCAAAATTACTATCAATCACTCGATAGACTAGAGCAAACTGAACCAAAACAAGTTTTTTGTAATGCTTATGAGAAAAAAATAAATAAATAAATTATGATACAAAAGCAAGAGATACTTTAACAACACACCAGTGACTCTAGTTTTTAATCACGTCACTTCAAATTTTATCCTAACAAATTCCCTTAACATAATATCATAAAAAGTGGCCCTGAGGGTATTCTAAATTACTTTAGCTGGATATGCAAATAACCTAAGGTACGTTTAATCTACTATAAACTCGACAAAAATTAAAAAAATATAGGCCATTTTGATATGGGATATAATAATAATAGTTTCACTCGTACTAGATTTGACTTCTAATTCAAATTTCCCTTCCTCAACTACAATTGATAGTGGAAGGCATCAATTAGAATATATACCAAATGAACTATGGGTTGCTACATGTAAATTTACTAATAGTTCAATTCTCCAGGCTAAATTTTCTTTTGGGAGTGGCATGTTCTCTATTAATACAAGTGTTAACCCTACACTTAGCAGAGGTTAATGCATACAAAATAAAATCAAATGAAAGTGAGTGCATCATCAAAGACTCTAGTTGATCTTTTGGCATGGCTTTACATTAATAGGTACCATGACCAATGTCCCTTAGACAAATAAAAACAAAACACCAACTGATATATCAAAGAATAGTTTTCTTATAACCAAAAACATAGACAATATACCATCCTTCTCAAAATTAACAATATTAATCACATAAGGAAAAAGAAAAGGGTATTGGATTGTAGAAAAGCCTAAATTTGATCTGATAAATGCACGACGAATCAAAAACCTGAGAAAACCTCCATCTGATTAAGATAATCAGGAAAAAATCAACGCTCACATGTCAAATTAGGGTTCGAATTCCATTCAATCCAGACTAGAGATATAAAGATGATTGAAAGATGTCAGTACAAGTTTTAATGAATAAAATTTTTATACAATTCTATCATAGAACAAATGTGAAAAAATGATCCAACAGCGTCTCTAATTGTTGCTAACTTCCTGTTGCTCTTCATGAATCAACATTAACATATTGAATGCCACATAGTGACCAAAACATCAAAAAGAGTCGACAAATGCAAATTATTTCCAACACCGTTTCTGATTAATGCTAATTTTGTGAGCAAAAAAAACATGGTAGACAATGATTTAGCAACCTTTTTTTCCCATTTGTGAGAACGAAAGATCACCATACAAAACAACCATTTTTCCATTTTTTTGACTTATTTGTTAGCTTCAAGTCAAGCGATAAGATTACTTTGGCCGCCTAGGATCAGTAATATCCACAAACACACATGATTCTATGGACGAGGTGACTTGAATCTTCCTCACAGATGTTTGTAAATGTTTATTTTCTCCATTAAATGACAAGGCGAATCTCCCAAGGTTAGTACTGCATTATAGCTTTCCATTTGATCTTTGAAGGAAGTCATCACAACCATATAGTGCAGGTAGGCTTTGTAAATCGTAATCAAGAATATGACTATTGACAAGGTTTTTGATTGGTTGGAATTGATCTTGATGTAAACTTTGCCTCAAATTTGCATCAATGCAAGGAAATTAAGTTGTACCACTTTCACTAATGTGTTTCCAGGTATATACCTAGTTTAATTAAGAAGAGAAATTAGGGGCTTGTTAGGAGTGTTTTAATGGCTTCATAAATGAAGATAGTGATCATATTCTTGGTTGTGAAGTAATTCATGCACATATAGTTTAAATTTGATTAGAAACAATAGTAAAGATGGCAAACAACTTGCACAATGATCGCACACCAACTTGTAGAATAATTAAATCCGCTCCAATTCTAAGCATGTACCCTTCTATAATAAATATGAAGTTGTTTGTCATAGCCGCCATAAAATGCAAGTTGCATTTCGATAGGATGAAGGACACGCAATACAACCACATTGCTATATTAAATATTAAAAATGAGATAAAAGACTAGTGGGAAAAAAATTAATGGCCACGATCACTTTGATCGTAGGCAAGGTCTATTGAAACATGTCAACCGTCGATTAAACATTTTAGGTTGGTCATCTTCACATTGGATACGCCTTCGGTGTAAATAAATATGATGTAGTCTAAAGAAGTTAGAGTGCCTTTATATATAGCTACATTATAGATATTAAAAAAATATTTTATTTTATTTTATAATTTTGTATTAAATAAAATTATTGTTTAAAATGAAAGGATTTTATAGATATAGAAATAATTTTAAGATGTATAATTTTTAGGTGAATTTAAGTCTAGGGGAGATACATGTCATTAATATAAAGAGAGAAGGTCTATATCAAAGGATGTGATTTGATAATAAAGGAACCACATTTATTATTGATGATGTAGGTTAGTTGTTCACTTATTTTATAATCATTTTAGTTTTATCTTTAGATATATTATTTTGATGCTTAATTTAATGTAATTTTGTATCATAGTTCATAAAATCCAACTAATTATTATGTCATTTATCAATTTAATTCCAATTGTATTTCTATCAATTTCTCCATTGTTGATCTAAATTACAAGTGTGATTATATTTCTTTATACACCAAAATGGGTGCACTCAAATGCATTCATGCTCATCAAATGGGATAATGTTTATTGTTGTGGATGTGGCAAAAGTTGGTTGAGTGAAGAGATGACTCGATTGTTCGTTTGAGTTGTTTGAATAGGAAATTCTTTGAATTCATTAAAAAATGATGTTTATGGGTGGACAATTGTTTTCTAAAATAACTATTTGTTCAAGGAGAAAAACAAAGGAAGAAGGTAGAGCCTCCCACAATGTCTCTAACCAAATTAGGGCTCAATTTGGGACATGTGTGAGATCAAGTCAAAATGGTTTGTGCGTGTTTAAATGAGTTATTTGATTTGAATAAATATTTAAATGCTATTTTATTTTGAATGATTTGTTTATGGATTATTGAATGCATTGATTAGATTGTTTGACTACTTAGTGACCTGAATGTTTATTTCGTATTATTTGAATATTTTATTTGTGATTGTTTTCTTGTTTTTTTCATTTAGTTTATTTTATTTTTAGTGAAATAAATAAATTAATCTAATTAAAAACTTAAATAAAAATAAACGAACTTGTTTTGTTTTGATTTTAAATAAATAAATGGATTAAATTAACTAAATAATTTAATTAACATTAAATAATTAATTAATTATATCAAAATAATCAATACTATTTATTAAATTGGTTGAGCTATAATTTTTTCATGAAAATAAAGTTTTTTTTTATCTTTATTAGAATTTCAACATAAATAATAAACAAACATAATAGGTTTTGAATATCATATTTTCAAGCATAAAAAATATTTTCTTTTCATTATAATTTTTTTTTTTTCATGTAAATGAATGAATGTTTAAATCAAATGTTATTTGATTAATTAGTGATAGCTTCCATTTATTTGTCTAAGAGTATTTATATCCATTGTAAAATAAAAATAAAAAATAAAAACCCAGTACCTCCTTAGAGCTTACCTCTAATTTCTCAAAAGAGTTTCCAAGAAAGCCATTAAAGGGAAAGTCTCTTGTGAAAACCTAAAACTTAACATTACTTTTTTTTGTTTTTCTTTCATATAAGTAATGGAAAGAGATGAATAAAGAGATCCTAAGTGCAATGGCATCAAATAAGGCGCAAAAACAAACAAAACTTAACCTTTCTACTCTATTGATTCCTAAATTAATTAATAAAAAGTGAGCTACCTAGGAAAATCTCTTACAAATAAATCCTAAGCTAATAAAAGGATATCTAATATAATAAACTAAAATTTCTACACTTGGGGCTAGTATTACTTTAGATGTAGAGCAACTTTGAACATAGTTAGCATTAATGTCTTCCCTCTTTTGGAACAAAGTTCTGCCAAAATTCAGATAGGAGTGTTGTATTATTGTATCTCATTTGAAGATTAATACAAACATTGGATCTATTTGGGTGTGGAGTTTTTTTTCCTACAAGGGTTTCTCCATGTATATCTTGTGTCATTTTGTAACATACCCAAATTTTACCCTATTGATTTCACCTAAGTTTTAACTTAGAATGTGAAACACCACTTCGACATCTTCCTAACCAATAAAATGGCCTTACCCTTCAACAAAGAGATTGGTATGGAAACCCTCTAGTATAATGCTTACATGAGCATGGTGTTGTGTCCTACATAACTAGTGTTGTCATACACTAGATACTCACCTAACATGCATGACACTCCCTACTAGCTATGCAATCTTAGCTCGCAGTGAACCAACAACATGTACACAATGGCATCTACACTTACTTTTTCCACTTTCTATGAAGCGGTGTCGTATGTTCACCTACCCCCTCGCTCAACTTGGAAACTTTATTGATCTCAATTAACTTTTAACTAGGTTTGACCTCAAGATAATAAAAACAAGATTCCATTCCATAAATTGATGACACGCTTAAATTGATCTAATCGACCAAATAGGTTAATCCCAACCTCTGGTTTATCCTAACCCAAGGCATAAACTATTCTCCTACTTTCAAGGAAATATGAATGATTGGGAATGTGGGTTCTCCACTCATGGTTAAACTACCAACTTAGGTATTCATATAACATCAATTCCTAGACAGTGATGACATATTACTTCTAATATTATATCTATCCATTTTCATTTCCATACAACATAACTTTATACAAGTATTACATGTATCATACTGTAGTGTCGGAAAATGTACTCTTTTACATTTTCACACTACTTTGTGGGTCCCTTAATTAATTGGACTTAATTAAGCCTCTAATTGGCCTAATTTTGCATCTACAAGCCTAATTAATTGCAATTTATGGAAGGGGAATCAATATTTAATTAATGCAATTATCATTTTAACACCTCGAAATGAATAGGTCCTGGCAATTTAGGTCAAGACCCATTCGCCTTTGGGTGAATGGGTCCCCTTTAGTTGCTTAATTCAAATTTTAAATATGTTTTTGGCGGCCTTTTTATGATCCCAAATTCAATTTCAATTATCAACTTGTAATGTTTAGTTTTTGGGAAATTAAAAAATTACCTATAAAAGCAAGGTCTTTTTATCAATTCAAATCCTAGAACTTTTTGAGACACTTCATAAAAGCTAAGATTATTGTCAAAGGTGTTCAAGAGCGGATTTATTAAGCATCTATAGTAGCATTTAAGATCTCAAGCATCATGTCAAAGTTATCTTCATTCATGCATGTTTTTGGAGCTAACATTGTGATGTAGGTTTCAAGCATTCAAGTCAAATTTCAAGCATCAAGATCACATAATCAATCAAGCCATTTCATCCAAGATCTAAACTTTGGAGATATGTATTAAGTTCCAATCCTTCAAGGATCTCAAATCAAGGGTTTGGTGAGTTGCAACATAGCAATTGTTCATTCATTATTCCTTTCATGTTTCATTGTTTCATTTCAAGGTTTAATTACCAAAATGAGGTTTAACCAAGGCAAACCCCCATTCACCAAAAACAAACAATTTCCCCCTCTTGTGTGTTTTGCAAATCTTAGGTTGAAGAAGGATTGAAGATCTATCAAAAGAGAAAAATTGCAAAAGTTGTCAACATTGTCATCAAGCCACGAAAACTCAATTTAACAATTTAATTTTGAATTCCCAACTATGAAATCTTGATGAATCGGAAGTACAAACCTAGAACCAGAGGACTGTAAAAGCAAATTTTCAACCCCTATAGCAAGACCCATTCACCCTTGGGCAAATGAGTCCTAGGAGGACACTCAACACAGGCTTTTTATCATGTTGGTGCAAGTGCATAAAATCATATCTTTCTCAGATCTATTAAAACTTCCTGAATAATGACATATTAAGGTTTAATTTAGAGGTTTCACGTGTTACATTGCATAATTACATTCATTTGGTATTTTTCATTCATCTCCCAAAAGTGCATTCTAGGTTGATTTACCCTGTCCTAAGTCATAAGGAAAACAACAAGATCTCATGGTTGACTCACCTAAGGGTTGAAAGTCAATCTTGCCCCAGGGGATCTCTTTTTTCTAATAGTTTTTATTTTGAGCAATAAGGCCTTCGATCGAAGGTAATATCTTTGTTCGAAGGTACCTTCGACCGAAGGGCCTTAGCTAAGCAAGTTTGGCTTTTGCATCAAAATTTCCTCAAAAAATTCAATTTCAAATCCTAGGGTGGACCTTCATATGAACTTAACTCGACAAGATATTTTGCAAGATCGTAGCCCTCAAAACAAGCTTTCCAACAAGTATAGCTTTGATATATTTTTATTTTATCATGTATTTAATTTTCAATTTTATCAACATAGGTTTTTCTCTCAACACCGTAAGCCTTTCTGCCTCTACGTAGATGCCGAAAAAAAATAGTAAACCATTATAAAAAAATAAAAAAAATACCCTTCCAAAGGTATTGATGTCCTTTGTTTCACCAAAAAATTAGATTTTGGCTATATACACAAGCTATAAGCTTAACTTAATAATAACATGTATGTCCAAATTATAGTTATAGGGACTTTAGAAATTAATTAAAAAAATATGTAACAAAAAATTATGAAAAAATACCATTGCCCTAGATATTGATGTTGAGAATCTATATTTCAAAAATTAGAATTTATCCTTTATAGAAAAAAAGTTATGTTGGACAACATAAATGTTACTTTTCGAAAATATTATTTTTTATGTAAAACTAGTTATTAAAGGAGATGTTGAAAGATTCATAATTTATTTCAGAAAAAAAATTTAAAAATATATTTAGAATCTATACATAAATTTCCACAAATCACTAGTTCGCATCATCTCCAAATTCTTATCGATTTATCCGCTATAGGTCTCAGAAGATGAAGATTCAATTAAAAATGTTGATATAAATATATCCATCTTGGCCAAAAAGTGACACATAGTATTGTGATTTCACCTAGTGACCAAGGCCAATAGGAAATGAGATTCCCATTTTCCTATTTTCTTTGTATTTGTTGTCGACCACTCCAATTTTCCTACAAAGTTCAATCAAGATGATTATCATCTACATACTTGGACATCTTGTATGGACATTTGTCATACCCTCCTATTCAGATGTAAGTGAATTTTGAGAATTGGATGAAATAGCTACCATAATTCTTGATGATAATAGTTGCTTCTGAATATATCTTGAGTCCTATATTCCCTTGAAGTCTCCTTATTGTCAACATAGTGAATGCATCATTCACTCTCCTAAAGTGCTTATAAATTTGATCCAACTAGAGTTGTAGATAAAAAATATAAATTTGAATCATGTTATCATATGTACCTTTGGTTCTAAGATCAAGCTATGTCTTCATACTAAAAATTATGTAAAAGAGATAATATATTTCATATAGAAATGGTGATTCTCCTCAAAACAAGTCAAGTGATTAAATGTAAATTGTCACTAATAATACCTCCCCATTCAATAAGCTAGTTTGTTGCACATATGATGATTATGAAAAGATACATCCATTTTTCGAACTCGCTTGAATCCTCATAACCCATCAACCTGTGAAGTAGAACAATCATATTGGAGACTTCTTTGATGAAGAATGACCTATGTAAAACCTTTGACAACTAAGATTTACCTCCTTTTGGTACTTGTAACTAATTTCTCACCACGTTGTTGAGATATTCATTTTTCTTCTTAAAAGTATGTTTGTGCAATTCCCTTGTCTATACTAGTAAATTGGTCTTTGAAAGGCAAATCTAAGAATAATTCCAATTGAAATGCTATCCAACTTAGCCACTAGAGCCTATCATCAATGGTTTTGACCCCTCTGGTTTCAAGATTATAACCTTTCAAGCACTCTAAAACTAGATCAGGACATTCAACTACTATTAGAAAGCCAATATTGTGAGCCAATTCACTTTCAAATATCTTCTGAGACAATGGTGATATTTTCCCCTCTTCCATAGTCTTCCAAAAGTATTGTAGGCTGATATATCCCAACTTTGTGTTTGTGATCTCAGAAAGTGTAATCTCTAGCACTGACATGAATTCATATCCTTGATATTTGTATTTCATGATTGTAGATAAAAATGGTACAGTTGTTTGATGAATCTACCTTCAAAGTTTTTGAAAATTCTTCTCATAAAGAGTCTTAATACTTTGCAATGCTTTCAATTTTTTTTAAATATTCACATAAAAAATATTTCTAGATATGCACTCTGTCATATTTGCATTCATGAGACCATAATGTTTTACAAACATCATTGCACCGCTTTAGACTATGCACATAAAATATATGAGTAGGGGTGAGGGACGTTTCAATTGAAGACTGTATTCTATTGTGCTTGGATAAACATCATACTCTATTTTAAAGCCATTGTTTAGGCATGCATAGAGAAAATACTAATGGAGGTTGCAATTTTTAGTTTAACTCCTACCATTTGCATGCATCTAAAAGTTTCTATTATATTTTCAATAATTTTTTGAGGTGTTCTGTCAAACAAATCTCACGTCCTTTCAATATCTATTTTTTCCATTTTGCATTATGTCTGCCAGAGAATCAAATGCTACCCACGTCTTGTCTTTATGTCCATATTTTGCATGCAGGTCTACAGGCCAAGATTCACGCTCATATCCATGGTTTTAATCGACCTTATAATCTCCATATTAGCACTCCCATCATGACTGACAGTAGATGTTAATCTATATTGTCTTGTCTGAGATTCTCCATTTGCATGCAGGTCTACCAACGTGGTTTTGTATGTACATGCAAAGAAAATGTTATTAGAGTTTGTAGAATTTATCTTTACGCTTGCCAAGAACATTTGTTTGAAACTTTCTAAAGCCTTTCCACAAATCAATTTTGTGCATATCTTGGGATCATGGCGACTGCAATAGAGATTTAAATCAATATTTGATGAATGTTCATGCCTTGTTCCAAAGCTCTCACCTTGGCGTTGGTATCATGGTGCCATGAACCCATGTTTCAAACCTAATTTATGGGTAGCTTGGACAAAAGTCTCCATTGTCTAGGTTGTCATTTAATTATTTTCACTATTTTCTAGAAACCCGTAAAAGGGGGTTGAGTTGTCTAGATAATTATGTAATTAAATAAATTGATTCTCCTAGAGACTTCTAGAATCCAGTTAGTTAGGGTTTTAGAGTCTATTTAATCTTAGCCATTGATTGAGATTAAATCATGGCCATTGGTTTTCCAATGAGAAAAGTATAAAAGGGGATCAATGGGCAATTGGAGAATACAACAACAAGTAGACTTGCAGTGATAGCAAGCAGATTTGCAGTGAGAGCAAATAGTCTTGCAGTGTTAGCAAGGGCGCAGTGATAGCGTTGGGGATAGCAGCTGTGGAATTTCAGCAGGAGAAATTGAGGGAAGAATTTCCGGAGAAGAATATTGCCTGAGCTCTGCCAGTAAGAGGCAAGTAGTTTATGTATTCTTTAATGGTCGGGTTTAATATAATTCCTCACCGCAAGAGTGGTTTTCCCTTCTCGTATTTTTCCACTGACAATTTGTCCAAAAATATTGTGCTCCATTATTATAAATTTTCTTCTATTCTTGTGAGTTTTATTATTGGTGAAGTTGCGCTTTGTGTTATTTTCGATATTTGCCGGTGAATTAATTTTTCCGTGAGTCAAATAATCTATGTATTAGATAGGAGATTAATAATCAGTAACTGCAATAGAATTTTCACATGGTATCAGAGCTGATCTGAGGGCAGATAAGGCTTAACAAAGGAAGGAAAGATCCTGCCTCTTCAAAATTATTATTATTTGTTTTCTTTTATCTTTTGAGATGGCCTCAGCAGGTTAAAGAGATCAGGACAGATTCGATGGAGCCTCAAATTTTGGTGTCTAGAAAGCCAAAATTTCTTTGTTGCTGGAAGAGAATGGGATCAAGGAATATGTGACCAGTGTTGTACCTGTACCTACAGATCCAGCACAACTCTTAGAATATAAGAAGGAAGATGCCAAGGCGAGGAGGCTAATTCTTGATGGTGTCAAGGATCATATTGTTCCACATGTCGCAGAGTTAGATACAACGAAGAAGATGTGGGATGCCATTTTGAATCTGTACCAGAATGCTACCACTAACCGGAAGCTGATTCTCAGAGAAAAGTTGAGGACTACTCGGATGAACAAGGGAGAGGACGTGACAAGTTACCTCACCAGACTCAGACTTGTCAAGGATGAGTTGGCTGCTGTTGGAGATAATCTAGGTGATGACGAGCTAGTGTGGATAGCCCTAAATGGGTTTACTAAGCAGTGGGATGTCTTTGTTCAAGTTATTAATGGACGAGACACCTTGCCAAGTTGGGATCGACTTTGGAGTGACTTCACTCAAGAGGAGCTTAGACTAAGTCTTGTCAGTAGGACCAGTAGCAAGAGTCAGCAAAGTGAGGCAGAACAGGAGAACGTTGCCCTTGCAGGAAAAGTGAAAGCAAAGAAGGGGTCTAGTAAAGGATCAAATCCACAAGGTGAGAAGAAGAAGAAGGACCTATCTAAAGTCAAGTGCTATGGCTGTCACGAGTTTGGCCACTATGTCAGCGATTGCCCGCAAAGGAAGAAAGGCAAGAAGCAGACAGCAGCTTCAGCAAGTGCAAATGAGCTCTCTAGTAGAATGGAGGATGAGTTCGCTCTCATAGCTTGTATGGCTAGCTCAACCTCACAGGGTGTTTGGTATATAGATAGTGGGGCGTCATTTCATATGACAGGAGTTAGAGAGTACTTCTCCAGCTATAAGGAGAAGGACATCAGAATGCAGATTTCTATGGGGAACATGTCCAAGCTCAATCCAGTTGGGAAAGGGACTGTTCTATTTCAGAGGGAGAATGGTAAGCGGATTCCCATTCATGATGTGTTGCATGTGCCAGGATTGGGTATGAATTTGATTTCCATATCTGTCCTTCAGGATAAAGGTTACAATGTACTCTTTAGAGGGGCAAGTGTGTTAATTAAGCACAAGGATTGGAAATCACCCATAGCTATTGGAGTTAGGAGCGGTCGGCTTTACAGGTTGCAGTTTGATACTCATAAGGCAATCGATGAGCAGCTAGTTAATTTAGAGGATCAAGGAGAGCTTTCATGGCATAGGAGGATGGGCCATACATCATGGAGCACTTAAATCGTTTCGCGGAGACAGTTGACAGTGTTCCCGAGGTGAGCACAGAGCATGATGATGTATGGGTGATGTGTGTTAGAAGTTTGCGAAGCAACTTTTCCAAGGAGTGACACTAGATCCAAGGCGTTCTTGATCTAGTACATCTCGCATTACAAGGGATCAATGTCGACAAAGTCTCGAAGAGGATATGAGTACTTTTGTTACTTTTATTGATGATTTCTCCAGAAGACCGATATACTTCTTGGAAGACCAAGGATGAGGTTTTCGGGCCGCTCTAAGAGTTCAAAGCCTTGTGAGAATTCGACGTGAGGAAGATAAAGTTCCTTCTACGACAATGGAGGCGAAAGTACAAAGGGAAAGAGTTCCAGGAGTTCTGTACCAGGGAAGGAATCAAGAGAGAGTGGACTGTTCCTTACAACCCACAACAGAATGGGGTTGCTGAGAGGAAGAATCGATCTATATCAGAGGCGGCAAGGGCTATGTTGTATGACCAGGATATGCCACGTTACTTATGGGCAGAGGCATGCAGTACAGCAGTGTACATACAAAACAGGGTTCCACATAAGGTATTAGGCAAGATGACACCAGAGGAGGCGTTCTCAGGGAAGAAGCCAGATGTTAGCCACTTCAGGATATTTGGGAGTTTGGCGTATTGTCACATTCCAGGTGCGACACGTTCCAAGTTAGATCAAACTGCAGAGAAGGGGGACTTTGTGGGGTACAGTGAAACCTCAAAGGCATATCGGATATTTATTCCAGGGACCAAGAGGACTATAGTTAGGCGGGATGTCAAGTTCATGGAGGACAAGGCATTTAGGAGGTCCAGAGATTTGCCAGCAGATGATCAGAGTGAGCAGTTAGTGGAAGCTCCAAGGATCGTTCAACCAGATCAAGGACAAATGGGCTCGAAAGTACGCTTACTAGTATGCAATAAGTCAGCCGGTGAATTCACAGAGATGTGGAAAGCAACAGATGCAAAGAGATCCAAGAGATGCATCGTAGTGA